>BLKM01000369.1:1005072-1207872 GCA_013340265.1 Coptotermes formosanus
TGGCGTGTGTGTGTGTGTGTGTGTGTGTGTGTGTGTGTGTGTGTGTGTGTGTGTGTGTGTGTGTGTGTGTGTGTGTGTGTGTGTGTGTGTGTGTGTGTGTGTGTGTGTGTGTGTGTGTGTGTGTTTGTGTGTGTGTGTGTGTGTGTGTGTGTGTGTGTGTGTGTGTGTGTGTGTGTGTGTGTGTGTGTGTGTGTAAACATGTGCACATGCGTGTGTGTATGTATGGGAATAATAATAAAATAGCTATTATCAATCAATCAGTTTATTTAGCATCCATGTCTGCTACATAATCAGCAATAGGACAAGTCCATTTATATAACTATTACAATTTCGATCCAGTAAGATCCATACCTGCCACATAAATAGTAACCTGTACAGATATAAATGACAAGACATAATCAAATTAACAATAACTGTCTAAAACCAAATACACAATGATGTAAAACTAAATACAGATCAATTTAAAACCAGAATAAATAAAAATTTTTCAATAGAAATCATTCATAGTTGAACTAAACACAAATCTATTTAAAACCAAATTTAATATCTATATGTCAATGAAAGAAGTCACTCATCACAGCTACAGGTAAAAAACATATATACTTACATTTGAGAATAGTAATCGTTATACAAGAAAATTGTACTTATTTCAAAGCTCAAGTTGAAAAACATCCACAGACCAATCTACAATACAATCCCTATAGGTATAAAATATTGAGACATTCAAAGAAACTATATTAACCCTTTAAAGACGAAGCGTATCTGTTTTATATAAGGACTCAGTCCGTACTGCTCTGTAAACACTCTCCACTTCGGTTATAAAAACCAATCTCTTGATGTTTTATAAGGTAAAAGTTGCCGTTTGTTCTGAGATCCATACAAAACACATAAACGCAATGTGGGCACCACGTAGAATTTTTTAATGTTACACCTGGTGGTATGTAAAGTTACCGCTAGGCTTTAAAAGGTTAACCACATACAGAATGGCAATCACCCAAGCAACTTTTAGTCCCAATAACATGGGCATTTACAACTGTCTGGTGGCAAGTTTTACCTATTATCATGTAACCTTTTATCTATTGACCATATGTAAAAAAACTCTGATAAAGAATAAAAGGGATTATTTAATAAAAACAACTTTAGGGCTCTTTTAGATTTTTTAAAATCACCCAATTCTTTAGTTCCAACGGCAAACTATTATGCAGCCTAATACTCATATTAACAACACTTTTCTTATACAGAGATGTATTACACTGAAATATATAAAAATCATCTTTCCTTCTGGTATCGTATCCATGGAAATTAGAATATCTGTCCTGATAAATATTGTATTTATGAAAGTAACACAAGGTCTCGAATACAAACAAGCAAATGACTGTAAAAATCTTTAGTTCCTTAAATATAGGCCTACATGATTCACTTTTACTCTTGTTTGTCATCAAGCGAAGAGCCCTTTTCTGCACCTGTAGGACCTGTGTAATCTCACGTACCCCACCCCACAAAACTATTCCATATCTCATTACAGACTGAAACTTAGCAAAATAAATATTTCTGAACACGTAAAGGTTCACTTCATCTTTCAGCATCTTTATCATATAACAAACCTTACTGAGATTCGCACACAACACTTTTATTTGGGTACTCCATGTAAGGGCACAAGAAATATTGATCCCCAAAAATTTTAGTTGAGATATGTAGCTAATTTTCTCATTCTTATACAGTATGTGAGGAGCATCAATGACATTGTTATTTTTTAAGTGAAATAACATTGCTTTAGTTTTGTTGACATTTATAATCATATTGTTATTTGAGAACCATAATTCTAGTTGTTTCATAGTATTATTTACTCTGTCCTGGAGTCTAGTTAAATCCTTATCAGTTAATACAATATTTATATCATCAGCATAAAGAACCACCTTTGCATTCTGAACACACCGCGCTAGATCGTTTATATATAATACGAACAAAAGGGGTCCCAGAGAAATAGTATGTGATTGTGTGGACTGGTTTCAATTATCTCAGTGTAGGGTCCAGTGCATGTATTCTGCATTATGGAAGTGGTTGTTTGGTGTAGCTTTTAATGTGTGAATTTGTGTATTAAATTGTAGGAAAACATGCAATGATTTTCACAGAATAATTCCATTTGGAGGGGGGGGGGGGGTTGAGGAACAGTGTTAAGTGATTAGACAGACTGAAATGTGAGTTGGTAAAGGATTCGACCCAGATCACTTGTGTTGTCTGAATGATTTACCCGACAGAATCTGTTCTTAGACATTGAATGCAGTAATCTGTTTTCTGGGTTGTTTGCATATAATTTTAATTAGTTTTCTCCCAGTGAAATTTTTATTTATATTTATAATTCTACTGAAATTTTAGTGAGATGGTGCATTCAGACTATATTGGCCAGTTAGTGTTGATAGATATTAACATGACCATTCATCATTGACTTATGTGGAAGGTCATGGCATAGCTTATGGTTCTATTTTTGTATTATATTTAATCTGTAAAAATAGACTAAATGTCATTCCAAGCCATAGGATTTGATTTGTGGACACTCTTGAGATGCACCAGATCCCATGCATTTGATTACTGTGGACTCTGTTACTAATGAACTTGGCTGAGTAACTTATTTTGAAGGAAATACTTGAGTACAGTGTTTGCAAAAATTTGTTTTTAAACATTTTGCTCATAGGTTATTGAAGATATCATTAAGCAGTTGCAGCTGCAGGAACCAGTTGGAAAATACAAAACACCTTGCTACCGTTCAAATTTGTTTTACGATGTTGTATTCCAAAATGCAATGGTAAACCCATTTGAGGATTTGAAGGATTTCATCAATGATCACCTCCATGCTGACCACCAGGTTGATAAACCAGTAAGTTGACGTAAATGTATATGAGTGTACTGGACAGAATGTGTACGAATAATTCAGTGTTACTTCTATCTTTTTGTCAACCTAAGAGAGAGGAACTAAAAGACAGCTGAGAAAACTGCATAATGTGGAGATGCACAGTGTGTACCCTTCATCAAATGTGTTTAGGTTGATCAGATCAAGGAAAATGAAATGAACAGGATATGTAGATATGAGAAATGCATACATTATCTTGTCAGTAACTCTGTGAAAGGAAGAGATGACTGTGAAATGTAATTATAGCTCAGAAGATAATATTAAAATTGATCTTTAATAAACAGGATGGAGGGAGGGAGGGAGGGGGGATGTGAAATGGTGTGGGTTCATCTGGATAAGGAAGAGAACAAGTGCTTGGTTTGTTTGGTCCTAGAAATGAACTTCAGGTTCAGTAAAATTCAAGAAATTTTTGACTTGGTGAGCAATTACGAATTTGTTAGAAGGAATCTACTGTGTGTAGTTAGTTAGCTGGTCAGTATTTTGAACAGTGGTATCATGAAAGTGATAAATGCTGTGAAGTGCATTTGGAATTGTGAATTCACACTCTGAAGCAGCACTGTTTTTTCGCCCAAGCTGTGAGCTAAGTAGGAAATCTGGAGGTAGTTTAATTTGAATGCAATATGTTCATTCATTTCATGCTTTTGAGTTACTTTTCATAATGATGCAGGATCTGTCATATATGATTCCAAGTGTACACTATCTAGCCTGCACTCAGCTAACATTTCAAAATGTTCTTATATTAGTACTCTATGGATAGGCAGATACAGTATAGTTGCCAGTTGTTTCTTACTGTGTGAAATTACAGTCAATTTGTAGTGATTTTTTAGAACTGAGGTAAGATGTGGAACATGGTATCAGTGATAATGTCATATTTTGTCTACAAAATTTATCACATATTGGTATGTGTGCCTCTTAAATAAAGGAATAAATCGTAGAGATTCCATTGACATGAAAGGAAGTTATGATATGCCAGCTCCTTAATTACCATGGTCTGCACATTATGTTGTAAGTTGATAAAACAGTTTGCGATTGTTCAAAACTGACAATGGAATGACATAAGTTCAAATCAGAAACATAATTTTGTAAGTGTATTGTATAGAGGGAAATCTGTTACATGAGTATTCATAATTTATATGTGACATGTTCACAGAGAGAAAAAAGTTGTGGAATAATTTATTGTCGCACCAGAGAAGCTACAGAGGAAGTAGCAATGTACCTGACTCGCAAGGGTGTACAGACAGTAGCGTATCATGCAGGTAGTATACTCGCCCTTTAAGTATTGCAGTTTGAGATAGATATATATATGTATATGCAAAGAAAAACGTTTGTATTTACAACTGATGTTTTCTGTTTTAATGAGGATTGCATACAAAGGAAAGAATACGCGTGCAAGAGGAATGGATGCATGGAAAGTATCCAGTGATAAGTGCTACTGTTAGTTTTGGAATGGGTGTGGATAAAGGTTCTGTGAGGTAAGCATAACTGTAAACACTGTGATACCAGTGCAGCGGCATTCTGTACACAATGTCTTTCCATAACAGACATTTGTTATGCTTTTTTCACTTACTCTGTATCTTACAATCAGAAACTGGGAAGACTGAAGGCAAATCCTTTTTTTTTTTTATAATGTTTTTCATTGGCTGGTCTGGATTTAGAGTGACTTGATGTGCATGCAGTAGAATGTGCAGTGACTGCAGGGGTGCAGCACATTTTATTTCAGTGAAGTGCGGATTATTCCTGTATACTGAATTGTTAATGCGTATTTAATGGCCACTAATATAAACACCTTAGGAAGTGTTCGCAACCATTAGAACTACACACTTATCTTCATAGTTCCATAAAGCTTTCCAACTGTGTCATTTTATTGCTGCTATGAATTCTGTACATAACCCACTTTTCAGGTTTGTTGTCCACTGGAGTGTACCACAAAATGTGGCTGCTTATTACCAAGAATCTGGACGTGCTGGTCGAGATGGGAAACCATCTTACTGCCGGATATATTATTCTAAACAGGAAAGGGATGCTGTGGATTTTCTTCTTCGGAAAGAAATAAGCAATGCCAAGAAACCTTCCAAGAAAGAGAATGCCATCATTGCTTATAAGAGTTTTCAAAAAATGGTGGAGTACTGTGAACAAGTGAAGTAAGATTTTACCTTATGCATTGTAACTAAGGTGATGGGAACTGATTGTCACTTGATTGGTATTATTGTAATCTGTGTCTGTCCAGATTGTTTTCTTGCTTATAATTCAAGGATGTGGAGTCCTAGAACTTTAGGAACCCACATTCTTAGAGATGAAGGTACTCTGGTCCTTTGAATGTCAGATTCTGTCAACCCCAGTATACATGCCAGACAGTGGCTTGTTGGACATCTTCTGTGACTTGATAATTGGGGACCTCCCAATGATTCTTAGTGAAGTTACTCCCAGATCTCTCAGAATACTGCCTTCTATCAGAAGAATCGAATATGGTCTGAAAGAAGTCGCAATAAGTTTTAGTACGCAGTATGTTGGCCCCCACCTCCACCCCCACGACTGTTCTGCAGGGTCTGCAGGATCTGCAGAGGCCTTATCTATGCCACTGATCCCAGACAACTGAAATCCTCTAACATCTGCACTGTGGAAACCTGAAGTGGCTGTGAATTTGATCATTGTGTGATATGCTGCACTATACACCATCCCTATACACCTCTTTTAATTGTTGATGAATTCCAAGGGAGTAAACATATTTTGCCTGTGTGGGACCAAATTTCCATTGTCATTGCCGTTGAACATCACATCCTGTGAATAGCGTCTGAGTGACTTTTGTGCCCAAATTATTGTGTAATTTTTATAGTATGTACATAATTTACAAATGTGGCCACATGCTGCATAGTACAACCTGGTGGGCCATTGGTTGGTGACCCGTGGTTTAGATGGACCATATGCCTCAGATATTTAAATTCTCCATTAGTATAAAATACCAAAAATGTACACTACAAACAAATATATGTATTAATGAAAGAGTGTCAGCAAGCTGTGATCATCTGGAATTGTGTATCATGTTGGCTCTTTAATTAATAGATATATTTTATGCAGTGTACAGTGTTGATATTTTTATATTATTATGTCTATGCACACTTCTACAGTGTCTCATAAAATGGTTAAGTTTCTGTTTTGGAATGCTTCTGCAATTTAAAAATTTTTGAACATTTCCCATTCCTAAGTCTGTCTCTTCTCGTTTTCCCAGTTTTACTTCTTAAAACCATAATTTTGGTTACCTAGGTTCTGTTTTATTTTTGGCAAGGTTTAATTTCACTGCTGCATACATCAGCTTTGGTTTAAAGTGTATTGTGGACATTGTACTTTTATATTTTGTTGATATTTCCTTGCTTGAAATGAAACCATGTCATATGGTTTGAACTACTCTGAATCCTCCAAATAATTTCCTGTTTGGTGTCTGGGTTGATGGAAATATGTACTGAACCTTAGTATGTACATGCTATTTATTGTACATTTCTCTTACAGGTGTAGACATGGAGTTTTTGCTGATTTTTTTGGTGATAAACCTCCTCCCTGTAAGACACTGAAGCAATGTGACGTATGTAAGAACCCAGGAAATGTTGAGAAATCTGTCGAACAATTCTACAGGCATATTTCTAAAGGCAATGGCCTGATGCTGAGAGGGGATAATTCAGATCTGTATGGTGGAGGAAGGACAGGCCAAGAGAAGTAAATTTTCTTGTATGAAGTTGATTTCTCTGTGGAAATTAAAAGTTGTTGGCATAAGAACTCTTATGTAGGCTAATTTTAGTAATGACTTGCGGTTTTTCTAAGTTTTATAAACTGTACAGTCAATAACAGGCATATATTTATGCAAAGAGATGAATTGCTTACAGAGAGGCGGAACTTTATAAAACACAAAGCAAGATGGAGCGGGATGAAACAAAGGCAAAAAGGGACTTGCAAGGTTTAATTCAGAAGCAGTTTGCCCTGCGCCGTAAATCCTCTTGTCAGGGGAATGAGGAGACTTCAGCCAGATACTCGAGAGTTCATGCAGCTGACAGTACAGGGTTGAAAGTCAATGGATTGACAGTTAGTGTATGTAAATTTTTGTTTGAAACTTGTATCCTTACTTGGAAAATTATAACACCTAAGTTGGCAATCAGAAATACACTTTGACTGCTGCTGTTATCGTGCTCAGACCACGACAGGACTATGAAGTGTGTGAATCCTCTCTTTACGTAATTTTCTCACTTCTGTTGCAGACACGAGAATCATATCTGAGTCTACTGACTGAGAACCTGAACAAAAACTATGAACGCTGTCATATAGTAGATGCACCCCAGCATTTCCTGTCTATCACTGACATAGAAATGTGTGCCACAGACATGGAGTATGAAGCATTCACGTCCAACACTGTGGCAAGTCTTTACCGGAGGCTTTTATCCAAAACAGTGAGTCAGATGCTTAATGTGAAGTGATTTCTGTTTTAGCTAGTCTTCCTTCTTTCCTGTTTACTTCTGCTGTGATTACTGTAAAAACTGATCAATTCAGAACTATTGTATAAAGACAATGTAAGAGTAATGATGTCCCTGTCATAATATGGTATGTTAAGGCTCTGCTGCTTCATAATCTCAGATGTTTTCATGTATTTAAATTTAAGTGCAAGAGACTCAAAATAGGTACTTTAGTTTAAGCACACTTACATTATGTCAGTTTTTTAAGCCTATAGTGCTGTGTGACTATCAGACCCTGTTGTTATGATATTACTTTAATGTTGCATGTGTTTGCACTTTTTGTCTCATTTTTTTGCTATTCAGGATCCTTGGGCAGTACAGAAAACAGTGACATGACACATTGTTTTCATTTGTAAATGCTTTGATAGGGGGTTTCTTTCTGCTATCCATATATTTGTTATCCATTTCACATCCTATTCTTTGTTGCTGCCACTGCCATTGTTGTTGTTGGTGGTGGTGGTGGTGGTGGCAGTGGCGGTGGCGGTAGCAGCAGCAGCAGTGGTGGTGTCATTGTCAGTGTTGCTGTTGATTAGATCTCTTGATTATTTCTGTCGTCAAATTTTTTAACAAATCTGTTCATGTCTTGGGAAGTCTTCTTGAATACCATCTGTCTTTTAGCTGGTCCTTGCTTTCTGTCCTGGTATTTGGAGTTACAATAATGCTTGCATTTTAAAGTACTGAATTAGGGAAAATATTGCTACATAATGCTGCACTGTTACTGTTAGATTAATCCTTCATTTGCTATTATTGACCATCTGTGTTTGTTGTAGATGGCAGAAATTAAAAGGAATACAGAGGCAATGTCACTTTATCCAAGGCTGAAGGACTTCAAACCCACAGGCAATCTGTCATTGCATGATGCAGTGAATCAGGTGAAGAGTAATCTTAAAAATGGGGATGAGACCAAGCCCTTGGTGATTGTACCTGCATCTCAGTTGTACAGTAGGAATGATAACCATAAATCTAAGCAACTGTTTAATAATGTTGCAAAGAGCAGAGTGTGTCCGAGGAGAATGTCAAGTTTAAATAGGGATTCCTTGTCACAGCAGTTCATGGAATCTTACTTGAAAAAGGTTGAATCTGGTACGTCAGAAATTGATAGTGAGAAGTCTACAGAAGGAAGTACCTTGACTGATTACAGGGAAAGTGATTGCTCTAGTAACATCAGCTCAAGTGAAAGCATTACTCATAACATTCCTTTCATGGCAGAAGATGCAGCTGATCCAGATTCTGCACAAGAGTTTGACTGTGAAGAATATGATGATGAGGAAATACTGAATGGTGATAATGAAATTGAAATCAGTCAGCAGGAGCATAATGAAACACATATAATATATGATACTGCACAGCAGCATAATGAGCATTTAAATGGGACTGTGATGAAAACAGAAGCAGGAATAAATAGTACACAAGCACAAGGTAGTGATAAGTACTTGGATAAGGAAGATATGACAGCTGACATATCAAAAGTTAAAGTAGAAGTTCCCTGTGTTACAGAAGAAGAAGAAAGTCACCAGATGCTTTACTCTCAGTTTCACAGTGGTGGAGTCAAACAAGAAAAACATGAAAATTCTAATGTGTTGGTGCTCTTGAAGACTGACTGCAAGCAAAAGACTGTGACACAAGATAAGAGTAATAAAGTTACCACAAAAAAGAGGAAACGATCACAGAACCTTTTTGGAGAGAGCAGTGATGATGATGATGATATGTTTCAAGAGTTGGAGCCTAACTGTAATCAGTCATCCCTAAATACACATACTGTGTCACTTAAATCAGAACGAGACTGTAGTTTGACATGTAACCAGATACAGACAAATACAATGGACAGATCATTGCTTGCCCTGAATAATAGAAGTAATAGCTGCAATATTAAGAAAGTGTGTCAAGTGCAGGAAGTTCCATTGAAACCTGTTAGCCAGAGTTCCAGATATAAGGTAAAGAATCATTCAGAGTGCCTGAAGGATGAGCAGGAAGATGTGCAGAGTAATGGTACTAGTGCTGTGAAGCATAGTAGACAGTCTGTAGCAGACACTGTGGTGAAACACCTAATGCCATTCTACAAGGAAAAGAGGATAGCATCAAGAGATCTGTTCAAATTTGTAGCCCGACAACTGGCACATCACTTACAGGAACACTGCAGCACAGGTACTTGTTTCCATTGGAATGTATTTGACAAAACTGCGTATCAAGACATTATGGTATGTAATGAAATATCACAAGGGACATTTGAACATCCAATTTTCCTGGCATCAGCTATGGCTTTGAACTGCATACTTTTCATTTCACATTTTGTCACATAATGAATGTCTTTTCATGCTTTATTTTTATGTAATCTTTTGTCATTTTCTTTCCCCCTACAGAATTTCATGATAAAAGACCTGGGCTTATGGTTCATATGTGTATTCATGAAAATTCTTTATGATGGAAGTATTTATTACTGCTCATGTAAAAGAGATTAATGAAGTATCATTCGGTGCCTCCTCAGTGAAAATTTCTGTGTAAGACAGAAACGGTAGGGTTGACATGGAAGTGAGGCAAAATTTGGAGTTATGTTAGTTGGTAATAAGGCCCAATTTCTTCTGCACATAGTCCATTGCAGTCTTGCAGGCAATGTAGATATCCTTTCTGAAGTATTCTATGTACAGTTTGATAAAATGGAATTTTTGTTTCTAATGTTTACAGATGAATCGAGCATCAAGAAGTTTGTTGGTGCATTTTTTAAGATCCACAAAACTATCAACACTGAATCAGATGTGTGTATTCCACATAAGGAATGAAGTCTGAACATAGCTGGACTTATCCTGTTGTGTTCATGCAAGTGGCTGCATCCTTATTTTTTACCTGGTCCTTCACCTTGTTCTGTTCACTAGAATATTTTATTAGGCAACTTTATTAAGTGTTTGCTTATAAGCCCTGACTGAGATTGATAAGCATACTGCATTCTAGGCTCTCTGAACTGTTCTGTTTATCAGACTTATGTTATTAAGAAGATTCCAACAAATACACGTGCATATGCCACAAAACTACATGATGTGTTTCATTGCTCATTCAGCCCCATCATCATGGACTTCTTCAGTGCCTGTTTAGGTTCTGCATGTGTTTGACAAAAATATTGATGTATTGAGGACCGATGTGTTCACTGTGTGAACTAACAAAAGTATAAAATGGTATAAACTAACATTGTGACATACAAATAAAACCTTCAAAACCTGATACATGGAACCTAATAGGCACTGAAGACACTGATGATGGTGCCAAGAGAGCACTGAGCCATGGGTAATATAATTTTGTGGCATGTCATAAAGGTTGTTGGAAACTTGTTAATGGTTTGTGTGTTCACCTAATAAACCACATGGTATGCGGAAGTATTTTACATATGTTACAAAGCTGCATCTCATTTGTGTTCTGACTCTAAGTTAATTATTAGAGTCTATATTTCAGATGTATGCAGATGAACTATAAGGAAATTTATAGTAAGGTCCAAAGAACTGTCAGCAGTGAATCAGATGTGTGAATTCGTGAAATTAGCGAGGTTCGAGTAATTTTGTTATTAAAGGTGAAAGTTAACCGAACACTTTTTCAGTTCCTTCTAATGGTGCCAGCACAATGCACGGAATGTATATATAATATAAAATTTGTTCAGTCCTTGTTACACAGGAAGATTCTTGCTAGTCGTTGCATGGACATAAATGCAAAAATTTTGGCAGTGTTTTAGAATATTCAATGGCTAATTTAAAAAGATATAATAAAATACCAGTATAGACACACGTGCATATGAGGCACACAGTAATTCAACCTGTGAAATGTTCAATGTATCACAAAACACCAGCTTGCAGGTAGTAACATCCATCACGACTAAGTACAGCACAAAATTAAAATTGTGACAGAAGAAGATTTATCTTGTACAAAGCATATTTAAGGTGAGAAGCAAGATGTTTGTTACAGCCATTCTATTTGATGGAACTGAACCGGAATGTGTGAAAGTTCTTGTTTTCATATATGTATGTAACTGCAGCCGTCAGTGCACATGATGATTTTTGTATGGTCCATAAAGTTGATCTGTAGCGTAACATTCCAGAAGGGTGAAGATCTCATTTGCACTGTGGCAGAAGCTTGAAATCATGCCAGTCTTCATGTTGTGTAAATCAGAGGTGCACAAATCGTGGATGGCTAAATTGTGTACAGTATCACATAATATTTGTGGGTCCTCAGCATGGAACTTGGCACTTGTCAATGTTGTGGCCCCTAGAATTTTGAGGTGGCTCCTAGATTTTTGAAAATTTGTGCATCGCTCGTGTAAGTTATGTCATTTAAATCATTGACCTTTGCAACTTAATGTTGAGTCACATGGCAGAACATAATGCCTACTACTGAGCCAATGGATGAGAAAACATTAGAGGAGCATTCCATTTCCAGCGTGTATATTCATTCATCCTTTGAAGACTGGCATTCATCTATACAAAACAAGGTGTGTTTATGTGACTGTCTGTCTGTGGCAGTTGTAACTCATCACAAAATATAGATAGATGCTTGAAAACATAGTGTGGTTTTGGGATGATTGTGAGATGTTTTGTGCGTAATGTAATCAAAATTAGGCTAACTGCGCTAATTGGCTCTGGAGCATCGTAATTTGTAAATAACATTTGTCATACTGCCTGTTACGAACTTTCCTAATTCATGGTATGAATTTTGGATGTTACAGAATCTCTGTACAGCTATAATATGTATTCCTGCTCTTATTATTATTCTGTGTGTCTCCCAACTGAACTTCTAACTGCTGAGAGTGGTTCTATGGCTGGGAGGTTACATATCACCTGCACTGCAGTCCTGGTCATGCACCAATTGATTTCAGTCACTTTGGACCTCTAAGGAAAGACGTTACAGGAAAGTGATCTGCAACAGTTGCTGATGTGAAGCGTGTTGTAACATCTTGCAACATAATCTTGAGACCGATTTCTTCTAAACTGGGATACAAGCATTGCTGCTGTAGTGGACCAAATGCTTGAATGCTGTTGGTGACTATGTAAAGATATGATTTGCTACCCATGTGGCATGTCTCCATTGAAGTTGGAATGAAGTTCATAGCACTTGTGTTTGTTACTTTAATTTTTAAGCTCTTTTGTATTAACTTGATGTCGATTAAAATGATAATGGCCCAAGTGGTGGGCTGAGAATGTCACGCTCGTAAAGGATATATAATTCGGTTTTCTCAACCTGAAATCTGGTGTGGCGTAACAGTTACCAGTTGAGATGTCAATGTCTGTGGTACATAGTTCTGCATTTGGGCATGACACCATGTGCTTGTGTAAGGCATTGAGTGATGTACCATGAGTTTTGACCCACATCTGATCCATGGATGTGACAGCAGAGTAAATCTAGTATCATGTATATATTCACATTCCATAAATCTTGATACAGATATGGAATTAGTCATGTAAACATATCACACAGTACAAATAAACAGACAAATCATATGAATATAGAATAAACTTGTGTATTGTCATACCACATCAGCATGCAATTTAAATCATCAGGGTTCTGATATCACCATTATAATCACCATCCCTACGGTGCAATAAGTGGGCAAGCAAAAATTTAATTAAAACTTACATATAAAACCAAGATAATAGTATATTATTTATTAAAATATTCCTCCAAGCTGTAAAAGGAGTTATATAACAAAAATCCTTTTAAAGCTAATTTGAATTTATTTTTATCATTAGATAGATTTTTGATATCTGTTGGTAGACGATTATAGATCTTTATTCCAGCATAATAGACTCTTCTCTGGTATACTGTTAAGTTTGCTAAGGGCAAGTGTAAGTTAGAATTTTGTCTTGTATCAATTCTATGTCCTTGTGAATTTAACGGAAATTCGTCTTTGTTCTTTAATAGCTTAGGCAAGATGTACATGTGAAATTAAATCTAGGCCTGCCATGGTAAAAGCAGTATTCAGCAAGATGACTCTTTTCACCAGCAAATTGGACTTAAAAGACGGTTATGAAATGCTACATTTGGAGCATAGCTTTGTGTGGTACTGAAAGTAGATCAGAAGTACCTTGAGAGTTTTGAAATATGGTGCTGGAGGAGGATGGAGAAGATCAATCAGACTAATCATGTTAAAAATGAAGAAGTGTTAAATACAGTCAAAGAAAGGAGCATCCTACATACAATAAAATGAAGGAAAGCTAGCTAGATTGCACACATTTTGCGTAGGAACTACCTTCTAAAATACTCTATTGAAGGTGGGATATAACGGAGGAGACGAAAAGGAAGAAGACGTAGGCAGCTAATGGATGACCTAAAGGACACGAGATGATACTGGAACATGAAAGAGGAAGAGCTAGCTTGCACTCACTGCAGAACTCGCTGTAAGAAGCTATAGACATGTCGTAAGATGGGCTGCGTGATAGATCTGTAGCGTCTTAACTGTGAACTGGCGATCTGATCCGTGGAATGAGGGTTGATACGTGCCGCGGGAATTGAAATGCTTAAAAGTACAATATGTAGACTTGTCCATGCCGTGCACATGCAATATATATTAAGTATAAAATATTGCAAACGATTATTGAGGTTAAGTTTATTTTAAGTCACGATGTTGCGGTCCGTCGCAAGTCTGCCACTTCCCGGTTCGGTGCAAGCAAGACTTCGTAATCAAGGATTTGTTTACTGTGAAGATCTGTGCAGTGAAAAAGGTAACGAGAGTTTAAATAAAAGTACGAAAGTGTGGAAACAGACGTTCATTGTGCGTATCGTACGTTACGATAACGAACATACAACATAACCTCACTTCACTTACACTGCTATTTTGTTAAAGCATCTGTACTTTGCTTAACCGTGGTTCCTTGACACAATGTTTCCGGAACAGGCGTACTGGAACTACTAGAAAAGAGTCCGTGCTTGTAAACAAAGTAAGGAACTACAAAAGGAAGGAAGAGAACTCGTTCGGTATTATTCTGACGTCTGAGGTTATGTAGCGCAAGTGAAGGGTGAAAAGATTATCGTGAAATGGTGAAGACGAAAGCAGAAAGACATGATAAACGGAAGGAATGAACGTGATATAAGAGTGGCGGTTATGAGAGTATGGAGTATTTTTATTCAGTTACTATTACAACTGCTGGTGCTGTTACTAAGTTCCTGCAATTACTTTACTTGCTAGATGAAAAACAATGAAAAGCCTGCGTGGAATTTTTTTAGTGTATCTACTTTTTTCTCTTTCAGGTTATGATTCTGAAGGAGAAAAGGTGATGAAGCAGTTGGGTATTGATGAACGACTGGCAAGTTTGACGTATGTTCCACCCACAAAGTCTGCTTTAGATGTATGGCATGTAGGTGATTTAACATGAAATATAAAAACTTTTGCCAGAAAGAATCTAAATCATTACAAAGTAAAGTTCAGTAAACCATGATTGGCCATAAGAATGCTCAAAAATAATAGGCCAATGGAATAAGGTTACATTGCATTGGATATAAAATTTAAGCTGAATAAATGGCAATAAGCCAAGAATGCAGAATGTGGTACCAACTGAACTCTTAGGAACAAGAAAATTTAAAGATATGACAAAAGTTTATCAAACATCCTTGTCACCATTTATTGTACTTTTCATTTGGAAGAAAAATATAGCAAAAGTCTAAATACAATGGTATTGCCAGCATACCTATCTAACAAGTTCCATCGAGCAGAATCTTACTTGAAAAGCAAATAGTTTCTCAGCTAGCCTAAGATATTTTCCACATTTTATGGAAACTAGATTTTATTTGTGTTTGCATCAGACCCTGTCATTGGTCGCTATCCTGAACCATATGAATCAAGTCCACATTCTCCCATCCTATTTCTTTCAATTTTAGTAGTTAGTTAGTTAGTTAGTTAGTTAGTTAGTTGGTTTTATTTATGTTCAAGTGATCTACAGAAGGTACCACAAGAGACGCTGAGATATAGAATGAGTCTGCCCTCTACTCCTAGGTCTTCCAACTGTTCTGTTTCGTTCTGTTCTTCCTACCAAGACTTTTTGTGCAATTCTCTTCTAGCTAGCTAGTTTGAGCACCGTAATGAAGCTGTGTTTTCCATAAAAGTGGCTTGACCAGCCAATCATCTTTCAGTGTCCCAGGAAGGAATATTCTCTATGGAGAGGTTTAGTTGGACTGAAAAGGTTTTTGAAAGAACAGTTTGTTTTTCCAGGATGAATGTTTGTCTCCTCGTATTGTGACGTTCAGCAAAGCAGTGGATGATATGTTGGATGGAGGGATTGCAGTGGGAGAAATCACTGAGCTATGTGGGGCACCCGGATCTGGGAAGACTCAAATAAGGTGCATTGTACATTGTATATACCCTTATAACTCTACATATTACCGTGTATTTCCTTAGTCAGTTATACAGATTAGAAACCAACGAAATACACTGTTTATGTGGTTTATAATTTGTATAGCCATGTATGTCCTTATTTATAATTTCTCTAAACGATAAAAATTTGGAATAATTGAGAATCTTGTGGAGGTGTGGTTTATCGAACAAGTAAAAAAGTGAAATGTGTTTTTCCTTGTGATTCTACAACCTCATAGGATGTTACTGGAGGCCAACCCAGCCTCCTGTACAATGGGTACTGGGACTTTCCAGGGCGTGAAGTGTCTGAAGCATGGTGCTGACCACCTGCCTCTTTCTAGTGCTGGGTAGCTAATGGGTTGGAGCTATACCTCTGTCTCCCTTCTCTGTCTGCATAGTCATGTCGTGGCTTGACCTATGTTAATGAATAATTATGTCAAGTAACTGATGACAGTCTGTAATAGAACTGCATTGCATGTCTGAAACATGTTAACAATTATTTGTGTGTGTTTATTTAATTAATAAGTTATAATAAAGCCACATTGTGATGCAACATAAATCTGGCTTGCATTTGGAAGGTCTTGGGGTTGACCTGTGAGTAAGTTGCTTTAAATTTTTGCATGATTTTATTGTCTTCTTCATAATAAAAAGTATGAAGTTAGAATTTACATTAGATTCTAAGCTTATTTCTTTGTCCTCTGTTTGAAGATTTTGAAGTAATTGAAAATGCATCTTGTGGTTTCTGGGAGGCACTCAGTTTCAATCTCAGCTATGGCTTGCTGTACTTGGCTCTTTTCATAGTATTCCTGAGTCCTTCCAAGTAGACCTTCAGGATGACCTCTGCTGTCAGTCCACTCACTTATGTGGTTATTCATACATCTTATTTTGTGTTAAATAACATCTGTAGTTATTGAGCATAATCAAATTGCTCATAATTTACCCACTTTCCTATATGCCATTCATAACCAACATCTGGTGTTTTCTAGACTTGAGAATTTTTGTCATTAAATTCCTAATTAATAAATAATGCTACTGTAAGTTTGTAACAGTTTGGGCAGATGTGGTGATTAGTGCTTTGGTTTATCAGAGTTGTGCCCTAAATCCTCAGAATGTTTTGCAGTTTGTCTTTATTCACCCTTAAATGTAATTCTCCCAGATGAAGAATTGTGTACTTCACGTGTGTGATTCACATTTCTCTGCAGCCTTCAGATGTGTGTGGATGTTCAGATTCCAAGATCCTTTGGTGGCCTTTCTGGAGAAGCACTATTCATAGATACAGAGAGTGGTTTTACACCAGATAGATTAAAAGGTGAGCGTATCAGAGCTGCAGAAAGTTATTGATGAAAAAGTTAACTTTTTATAGTGACCTGAGATATCTCAGTCAGTAAAGTGACTGGCTGTGGACTGTATGATTGGGGTTTGATCACCAGCAGGATGTCTAAGTCAGTAAAGTGACTGGCTATGGGCTGGGTGACTGGGTTTGATCACCAGCACAGATGTCTTAGTCAGTAAAGTGACTGGCTATGTACTGTATGACTGAAGTCTGATCACCAGAAAGTATATCTCAGTCAGTAAAGTGACTGGCTGTGGGCTGGATGACTGAGGTTTGATCACCAGAAAGGGCAAGTATTTTTCTCATTTCTGTCACATTAAGACTGGTTTTGCAGGCTACCTAACCCACCCACTGATGACTGGTATAGATAACTGCATGTGTTTTTTTTTTGTGTCAGTGAGTGCATTTTATTGATCTGGAGATCAAAATGTATGAGAGTTTAAAACTGTTAGACATTTGATGAGCGATAAGTTATATTAGTTATAAGTTATGTAAGTTGTATTACATCACAGCAGGGTGTACAAAATAAAGGAGTGTTAAGTTGTTGTAGTAAACTGGTTAAAGAAGCTGTAACCATATGGAAGAATGGAATATGATATGACAGTTGTCTGAAAGGAGTTCATTAACACTTTACTGAGACAATAATTCAAGTTGAGGGAAAAAGAGCTTGTATAGAATGCTGTAGTAGGCATGAAAGAAGCGGCATAACGTGATTGTTAGCTGGAGCATGGAAATTGAGAGAAATTAGAAAGAAAATAAGTAAAGGAAGATTCCTGTTGTGTTCAGGTAAATAGGATGTCAAACACATATTGCTGGGCTGTTCAGAAACTCAAAAATGGGGAATGGAAATTTTAAATGAAAGATTATTGCATATGAATGTGGAGGCAGCTTGTAAGAAAATAAAGCTCTAATTACAGACTGGGGTACATATTTAGACAAAATTAAGTATGTGATTTAATAAGATAAAAGATCTGTAATATGTGTATTAAATGGCAAAAGAGGTACCTCTGTGACAACGTGGGGGTTGATTGGTAGGTAGCCTCAAGCTGAAGGATAAACTGAATGCAAGTAAATGTTATTGTGATAAGTTGTTTTCATGTGGGCACCAGTAGGACCAAGTGACTGGTGCCCACATGGATAAGACCACCTTCACTTTTCATCTCCCAGTCCGTACAGCACAAAAGATGCGTTACATATGTAGTGTCACACACTACTTTCACATTTCTCACTGTAAAGCTGAAAAGGGCTGTTTGTTTCCCTGGTTGTCTGTGTTCAAACTCACAGTTCCTGTTGGCTTCGTTCAAGATCTATCGTCTCTTTTGTTGCTGCAGCTCTGTTTGGCCAGAGTCCTTGGAACCTTCATACATAATTGACTTTGTTCTCCCAGTCACTTCAGCATTTATCTGAACCTCTGGAATGACAGAGCAAAGTTGTGATTCTGGTTGGTGTAATAATTATTATGCCAAACAGAATCACAAGTTTGCCAATTATAATCAGAAGATTGTCATTTGAGCAACACCCACCATGAAGGCCTGAGAACTTATAAACATTAATATCCTTGTTATGTAGGATTGTAAACTGTTTGTGTATTTCATCTTTCTTGTCCCATTTCATAGAGCCTTAAATACCAAGCGGACAAATGTCACATTCTGTTTTAAATGTGCACAGATCCTGTCTCCATCTAGTAAAAATGGTACACTTCTTGCATAGTTGGCTGTTAGTTGTCCTGTGCCTTTCCACTAGTTGCCTTCATTTAACCATCATGTGGGCTGTAGAGTTGATTATTAAAGTGTGTATATATGTTTTACATTGTGTGTAGTGCAACTTTTTGTGACCGTTGATTGTACATTCAGAAATTGCTGAAGCATGTGTGGACCACTGCCAGCTGGTAGCATTGCATCAAAATGAACAGGACATGGGGCAGCAGATTGAGAAATTTACAGTTGATACTATCATGCAAGGGCTGTATTATACTGCTACTCATGATTATGTGGAGTTAGTTGCAGCAATATACAGTATTAAGGAATTCCTGCAACAGAAGAGACAGGTACTTCTTTAATTAAATTCCTATACCTAACAGCACGTGCTTCTTTAATTTTGCTGTAGAATAATGTTAGATTATGATTGCTTGTTTTTTTTTTTTTGAGGTCTGGGGTTAAAAATATTATGGTGATGATTCACTATCATAATTGTATGAAGTAAGCATGTATGAGATACCCCTGTAGTAGCGGTGGTCTTAGAACATGTGTTGTGTCACTGAAGACTTCCTCACCTTTATAGTGGAATTACGTATATTCAGTAACGCCAGTTAAGATGGCTGTAAGAATGGAAGTGGGAGGTGGGAACAATGCTAGTGCATCGGTACAGAGGGTCCTAAAGTTCCGTGTAGTACTGTATCTTACTCGACGTTTGTTAAGCTTGTGTGTGTGTTGAATGTAATGTGTCTGCCACCTGAAATTAGTGATTGTATTTCCATTTATTTGTCAGTAATTATAACTGATTAATCCCCAAAGCCAGAATACGAAATTTCATATATGCTGTAAACATATACACACATTTCATATGAAACACTTTATAATTTAAAACTTACAAATATGGATGTGGTGCAGATTTGTGAGGTTAGGTATGACAAGTTTTAGATAATGGATAGGTACAACACATGAGATTATCACACACATTCATGAACGATGTGTTTAATTATAAATTTATAACTTCAGTAGCTTAGAATCTTTTGGAATGTGGCTCGATATAGTTTGGTTTTCCAAATGTCCTACATGGCATCTCGGGGGACCATAATTCTCTTCATAGATCTGTTGAGAGTGAGGATATATATATGTGTGTGTGTGTGTGTTTGGGTCCTCCAGCTTGGGGGTTGGGCGAGGTGCTAACAACTCCTCACCGTAAAAAATTATGATGTTACGAACCATTACACAATGCCTCGGACCTGGACCGATTCTTTGGTACGACCCCAGCTATGGAAAAAGGATATGAGTTTTGGAACATGGAATGTGAGGAGCATGTATAGGTCAGGGTCACTTAGGGCAGTGGCCAGGGAATTAACTAAGTATAAGTTAGATTTAGTGGGTGTAGAGGAGGTTAGGTGGGACAAAGAAGGGACTGTAAGAGCCAGGGAGTATACTTTTTTCTATGGCAAAGGGCAGGAAAATCATCAATTGGGAGCAGGTTTTTTTTGTGCACCAGAGAATAGTATCAGCAATCAAGAGAGTGGAGTTTGTTAGTGCTAGGATGTCATACATAGTGCTGAGAGGCCGCTGGTGTAATATCATTGTTCTGAATGCGCATGCACCAACAGAAGAGAAAGGTGATGATTCAAAGGATAGCTTCTATGAGGAATTAGAAGGGGATTTTGATCATTTTCCTAAGTACCATATGAAAATTCTGTTAGGAGATTTTAATGCAAAAGTGGGGAGAGAGGATATTTTCAAACCGACTATTGGGAATGAGAGTTTACATCAGGATAGCAACGATAATGGTGTTAGAGTAGTAAACTTTGCCACGTCAAAGAAACAGTCATAAATACACCTGGACCTCTCCTGATGGGAAGACTCACAATTAGATCAATCACATATTGATAGATAGGAGACGGCATTCCAGTATACTCGATGTGTGATCTTTCAGGGGAGCTGTCTGTGATACTGATCACTATCTGATGGTTGCGAAAGTTAGGGAAAGACTGGCAGTAAGTAAACCAGCAGCACACAGGTTTGATGCAGAGAGATTTAATCTCAAGAAGCTAAGTGAACTAGAGGTTAGGAAACAGTATCAGCTTAAGATCTCAAACAGGTTTGCAGCTTTGGAAAACTTAAATTCTAGTGAGGACATAAATAGGGCTTGGGAAAACATTAAAGAGAATATAAAAATCTCAGCTCAAGAGAGTCTAGGTCTACACGAACGGAAGCAGCATAAACCATGGTTTGATGCAGAATGTGCAGAATTTTTAGATAAAAGGAAGCAGGCTAAAATTCAGTGGTTACAGAATCCAAACCAAAATAATGGAGATAATCTGCACAACGTAAGACGTGAAGCTAGTAGACATTTGAGGAACAAAAAGAAGGAATATCTGAAAGCTAAAATTAATGAAATTGAAACAGACAGTAAGAACAAGAACATAAGAGACTTGTAGAGGGGTGTCAATGAGTTTAAGAGGGGGTACCAGCCTAGAATTAATGTAGTAAAGGATGAGAAGGGTGACCTGGTTGCAGACTCCCACAGTATTTTGGCTAGGTGGAGGAATCATTTCTCCCAGCTGTTGAATATACATGGGGTTAATGATGTTAGGCAGACTGAAGTACACACGGCAGAGCCACTAGTGCCTGAGCCCAGTGCCTTTGAGGTTGAGATGGCTATTGAAAAGCTAAAAAGTCACAAATCACCAGGTATTGATCAGATTCCAGCAGAATTGATTAAAGCAGGGGGTAGGATTATTCGGTCTGAAATCTGTAAACTTATTATTTCTATTTGTAATAACGAGCAATTGCCTAACGAATGGTAGGAGTCGGTCATTGTGCCTATTTATAAGAAGGGTGATAAAACAGATTGTAGTAACTATCGAGGCATATCACTTTTGTCGACTACGTACAAAATTCTATCCAACATTCTTTTGTCAAGGTTAACTCCATATGCAGAGGAAATTATTGGGGATCATCAGTGTGGATTTCGACGTAACAGGTCAACTACTGATCATATATTCAGCATTCGTCAAATACTTGAGAAAAAATGGGAATACAATGAGGCAGTGCATCAGCTATTTATAGACTTCAAGAGAGCCTATGAATCAGTTAGGAGGGAGGTCTTGTATAATATTCTCATTGAGTTCGGTATCCCCAGGAAACTAGTAAGGTTAATAAAAATGTGCCTAAGTGAAACGTATAGCAGAGTTCAGGTAGGCAAACATCTGTCTGACATGTTTCCTATTAAGAATGGCTTGAAACAAGGAGATGCTCTGTTGCCATTGCTTTTCAACTTTGCTTTAGAATATGCCATTAGGAGGGTTCAGGCAAACCAGGAGGGCTTGAAATTGAATGGTACACATCAGCTTCTGGTTTATGCTGATGAAGTTAATATATTGGGCGGAAGCATACATAGTATAAAGAAAAATGCAGAAGATTTAATGATTGCTGGTAAGGAGATTGGTCTAGAAGTAAATGCTGAGAAAACTAAGTACATGGTCATGTCTCAAAATCAGAATGCAGGACACAATCACAACATAATTATAGATAATAAATCCTTTGAAAGGGTGGAAGAATTCAAATATTTGGGAGAAACCCTAACGAATCGAAACTCCATTCATGAAGAAATTAAGAGCAGATTGAAGTTGGGGAATGCTTGCTATCATTCGGTGCAGAATCTTTTGTCTTCCAGGTTACTATCCAAAAGCACAAAGATTAGGGTATACAGAACTATAATTTTACCTGTTGTTCTGTATGGATGTGAAACTTGGTCTCTCACACTGAGGGAGGAACAAAGACTGAGGGTGTTCGAGAATAGGGTGCTGAGGAGGATATTTGGGCCTAAGAGGGACAAGGCGCCAGGGGATTGGAGAAGACAAGATAACGAGGAACTTAATGACCTGTACTCATCACCAAATATTATTCGGGTAATCAAATGGAGAAGACTGAGATGGGTGGGGCATGTGGCACGTATGGGGGAGGAGAGAGGTGCATACCGGATTTTGGTGGGGAGACCCGAGGGAAGGCGACCACTTGGGAGACCCAGGCATAGATGGGAGGATAATATTAAGATGGATATTCGGGAAGTGGGATGGGGGGCATGAACTGGATTGAGCTGGCTCAGGATAGGGACAGGTGGCGGGCCCTTGTGAATGTGGTAATGAACCTTCGGGTTCCATAAAATGCGGGGAATTTCTTGACTAGCTGAGAAACTGTTAGCTTCTCAAGAAGGCCTCTGCTCCATGGAGTTAGTTAGTTAGTTAGTCAGTCAGTTAGTTAGTTAGTTAGTTAGTGTGTGTGTGTTTGTGTGTGTCGTGGTGGCACACATGGAAGAGACAAGAAATGCGTACAAAATTTTGGTCAGGAGACTTGAAAAGAAGACTAAGGCCTACATTGGGAGGATAATATTAAAATGGATGGGAGATTGAGGCCGGGACACATGGCACTCCCCTGTTGTGAAAATGGACATGAACCTTTGGGCTCCAGAAAAGGCTGGGAATTTTTTGATCTATGGAGTGACTCGTAGCTTGTCATAAAGAACTCTGCTGCATAGAGTTAGTTATATGTATTATGGTTTATGGTCTTCAGTTGCCTTGACTTTGCCTGTCAGGTAAGGTTCAAGGCAAGAATTCCTATGTCTGTGGTTCAGAATTCCCATTTGCTGCTGCTGATTGGATAATAATGAAAATGAAGACTCCTTCCATATGGTAACTACAGCTTGACACAGGATCTCAGCTACAGCTTAGCATAATACAGTTTTTGATTTTGCCAGAAATGAAGTGAATATGTACATTATATCTGGTGTTACAGACACCTAGTGCTGTACTCCTAGACAACCTCTGTAGAATGGTTCATTTACAAAATATTAAAAAGTCCTCTGTAGAACTTTTTTATCTCTTTCTGTCAAAATATTTACATAACTGCCATTTTCAGTATTAATTAAGTAAAAATGTGTGTTTATGAACTCCTGTGACATTATGTGTGTGAAGTGTGATGGAAACTGATTGAAAATTTGTTAGGAAAGGGCACACACACACATATGTATGACAGCCCAGAAAAGTTCTATTTTTAGGAAAGAAGTCAGAACATGTGTGGAGTAATTTGTTTTTTCACATGCAATGTTCTGTTGCTGCTTAGAATGACATAAAGGACTAGTCGTGTCTCACAACTCAAAACCTATTTTCCTGTTGCATGTATTTCTAGTCCTTCAAATTTATTACTATCATTATTGTCATTTTACTTCATTTTTGTAAAGAATTTATTACTTAAGTGCTGGTTCTGCCCCTGTTAACCTTAAAGTTTTGTGCCTTGTTAGTGTTTTTAATTACTGATGTGCAAATAAAGTTTCACATGTAAGGTACAGTCATTTTTATGATATATTATTATACCAAATTTCACTTGCTCACTCCCATAGTTCATTTGTTATCACCCACAGACTGAAAGCTAAAGGAAATTGTTAATGCCTGTGATGATCTTTTACGTTCAGAGAAACGATTACTTTACTGGAAGTTACATGTTAGACAAAAATTTCAGGACTGTAAATTAAATGTCACTATTGTTGCACCAGTGTCACAATTTTGTGAATGTGCTCTGCTGTTACTACTGACTGTAGGAAATTAAAAATGGCAAGGTTGATGGGGTACCCTCAGATGGCACAACATTCGTATCAAGTGTAAAGTTATTCACATGATTCGAAGTTGAAGTCGGAGACCAACCCACAAAGATGCATATACAGAAAGCATAGTGATATTTTAGGCTTACTCTATTTTTCTTAAGGAAGGAAATGTCTTAGAAACTGGAATCAGAAAGTAATTTAATGTGTTGCAGGTGCGATTGGTAGTCGTGGATAGCGTGGCTTTCCCTTTTCGCAGTGGGATCCTAAATTCTCTTCAGAGAACCAGAGCACTGTGTGATATTATGCAAGAACTGAAGATGGTAGCAATGAGGTATAATGTGGCAGTAAGTATTACATTTCACTATTTCATCTCTTGGCAGCACCCAGCACCAATTCTGAGAGTTCAAACACAAACGTCCATTGAGAAAGACTTTACAGGGTAAAGTTACATAAGTGAACAGTTAAGATAGCAGCAGCAAAATGTGTGTCTTGGTGTCTTGTTGGTTCTTTTAGGTTATACATGCACCAAGTTATGTATGTAGTGATGAAAAGGGAATAGAAAGTGTAGCAGAACAAACGAGAGGATATCGAATGACAAATTAAAGGGTTAGGTTTGTCTGTGAGGTTGCTAGGTACACTAAGATGCACATTAGGTATAACATCCTAATATCTAACAGCGTACAATTTCTCTGACATGATTCCAACTTTTCCTTTTCACTGGCAGGTGTTAGTGACAAACCAGCTGACCACTAAAGTAGGCCCAGCAAATGAGAGTCGCTTAGTTCCAGCTTTAGGTGACAGTTTCGGTCATTACAGCAGTCAGAGACTGATGCTGGGTTGCCTGCAGCGTGAGTGTTATGCAGCTGTTCTCTTTAAAAGTGTGCGACGGAAGCAATCATCTGCAAAGTTCCAGGTAATTTGTACAGGAGTATGTTGCTTGTGGCATGTAATAAGGAATTCGTGTGCTTCACAATGTCCTATCTTCTGTGCTATTTACTGTAATTTCAGGTACTGAAGAGTGGTATTCGAGATTGCGGTACATAGATGAAGTGTGATTCCCATTAAGTATTATTCATTGATGAGTATGGCAGTGGCAGGACTAAGTTGTTTTGTGTTTATTACATCTATTTCAAAGTGATGTACAAGAAAGGAAAACAATACAATTATTAATTTCAGTTGCATAAAGTTGCTAAATAAAAACACTGGCCTTGTATCTATTTAAAGTTAAGTGCGTGTACATGCACACAATAGTACTGAGCCTGCTAAAATGGCTGCTGCCACCACCATCTTAGTTGTACCAACCTATTCTCATGGATATTCGCTGACAGCACGCCATGCCTACCAATGAATATCGAGAAACAACCAAAGGAAAGCTGCAACACAGTCGGGTAATGTACCTTGGACAAGTACACTGGTACCTGTGTGCCTGTTACATGGCATCACAAGCCAGAATATGGTAAGTAGTCTTCACAGCACTGCTGTGAGAACCTTAAATCTCATCTACATTCAAGAGGCAGAGATAGTTTTATTTGCAGGTGACACAAATGTATGGGTTATCAAGAAACTGAAAATGCCCTTGAATGTAAAACTGAAAGGTTATAGAGAAGCTTCAGTTACAGTTTCATTCAAGAGTCATATGATAAATACAGAAAAAAACAATGGCAGTATCTTTTGATACCACAAGTAAAATTCAGTAATATGGATGTTACCTGTAAATCATAATGCAAAGTTTTAGACACTTCAGGCAAGCAGTCTGCACATAATCCTCAATATCTTTTACCAGAAAGAAGCTTCATCTATGAAACAGGCAGATCTCAGGGTCATGGTCAAAAGGGCTTTCAAGAGTGTCTGTACGTCAACCATTGTGGTATTTCCTAACCCCTTGTGTCCTATTCCTTCAACTTTATCAGCTGTGAAGACTCCAGAAGACACAGAAGAAGACCTTTAGGCCCTGAACTGGCACATAAAGGAGATATCCAAATGGAATACTCACCTGATTAGTTGCACAGACCAAGTAAAGGAGCAGTAACAAAAAATTACCTGTAAGAACTTGGGTCACTATAGGTACCATCTGAAATCTGGAATATCCTATAGTCTGGCACGTGTTCAGTTCTATATAGGCCTGTGCCAAATTAACCCTTTAAAGACGAAGCGTATCTGTTTTATATAAATACTCAGTGCATACCGCGCTGTAAACACTCTCCACTTTGGTTATAAAAACCAGTCTCTTAATGTTTTATAAGGCAAAAGTTGCTGTTTGCTCTGAGATCCGTACAAGACACATAAATGCAATGTGGGCACCACGTAGAATTTTTTAATGTTAAACCTGGTGGTATGTAAAGTTACCGCTAGGCTTTAAAAGGTTAATGGAATTATACTGTAGAGTGCTCCCCCATTTGTCACTGCCATATCATACATACACACACATACGTGTGCATGCACACACACACACACACATACATACATACATACATACATACATACATACATACATACATACATACATACATACGTACGTACGTACGTACATAGTAGTAGTATAGTAGTACGTATGTAGTAGTAGTATAGTTATGACAGAGTTTTGAATCAAGGGGATGCACATACATATTGTACGTACGTACGTACAATATGTATGTGCATCCCCTTGATTCAAAACTCTGTCGTAACTATTTTAGAATGTGGAATAAGAAAATACAAAACATAGAGGTGAGTACATTTCAGCATAT
This sequence comes from Coptotermes formosanus, assembly GCA_013340265.1. Lineage (NCBI taxonomy): Eukaryota > Metazoa > Arthropoda > Insecta > Blattodea > Rhinotermitidae > Coptotermes > Coptotermes formosanus. Next base: position 1,032,161 of record BLKM01000369.1, read on the forward strand.
TATAAGCTGAATGTTTTACTACATTCTGATGTGCATATACAGCAGAAAAATTATACTGTTCATTTATAGTAAGTTAAATGAATGGGATACTGAATTGAGCTCAGTGAGAGATTTAAAAGCAACATAACAAGAATATGTTATGTTATGTCCAAGTCCTTGTAGTCCTTGTCACAGAGAACTCCAGTCTTCCAGATCATGAATGCGTCTCCCACACTTCCTTATCACTTACTCTCTTGTCTATTGTTGTAGCATTTTGTTGTTTCCATCCCAGAAATGATGGCATGCCCCAGGGAGTTGTTGCATGACAAGGAAATTCACATCTATCATTTCACTATTGACGTGGGTGCACAAGAGGAAGCCATGCTGCTGGGCCTACAGCACACCCTGCAGAGCCTTTAATTGCACAGTTTTGCAAATTAGACATAAGAGCGAGCGCAAAGTTGGATCATCAGGCACCAATTAAGAGCTGTCTGGATCAAAGTACTGTGCAGCAGTAAGCAGTCTTAACCTGAAATCCTTGTACACGGTTAAGTTGTTGGTACTGTAGAATTGCAATATTAAATTTGTAATCCTTGTGTTGGACCTGCTGTTATATCATCACTGTGAAGTACAAATCTGCTATGTTGAGCTTTTTTTTTTTTTCCTCCTGACCCCTTTCTCTCTCGCTCTCTCTCTCGTAATATTGCTTGTCAGGTCTCACACATTCTCGTACTTCAACAAAAACAGATATGTTTATCTGAAACAAATCCACCAAACCAGTGAACAAAGAAAATTACATTTTTATGGGTCGCCTATCACCTATCTTTCTCCTGTAAAATTCCATAATTTCCACACAGCAATTTTTGACTTGACAGTGATAATATGCCATGAGGGTAATGTGGACATTGTTCAGGACGTGTATTTGTGTATAATACTACCATAATGTGTTTAGATGTAACTGTACATGTGTAATACATTTAGATATAGCTGTGCATATGTAATATATCTTAGATGTTACTGCACATATGTAGTATCTAGGTGTAACTGTACATATGTTGTATATCTAGACACAACTGCGGTGCACACTGGCCCTCCACCATAGGCAGTAGCCATTATGGTGGCCATCAGGATAGTGGTAGGAAATTGCCGGTGTTATGTGATGGTCACATCAGACATGTGCTGATATGTGTTTTGACATGAGTTTCAGAAAATAATTCACCCAGAGCAAAGTTATAGTGTCCAGTTTTTACTGGGTAATGTGCCTTGAACCATGTATGTGCTGCAGACACTGTCAGTAGAAAGCTAATATGCTGACAGTATGAAGGCAGTGTCTTGCTTATGTGGCTCTGATGTCAGCCAGTGGGGGTGCTGGAAACTGATTTTTGTGCAATGTACCTTGTAGTTTTATTTGTTGAGAAATGTCAGTAAGTGTTGTATGGCTTGATGGAAGTCTGACACATTAGAAATCATAAAAAATTAATAATTGTCAAGTAGATTAAACAGGAAATCTAAAAAGAATAACAAAACTTGCTTCAGCTGCCTGAGGATTGTGGGAGCTAGGAGAGCAAGTTTGTGTCTGTAGAGAGGTCTAAGTCTCAGATACTGTTAGACATTTGGCAAGATGAGGCATGAGTGTGTTAGTCTGACTTTGCATAGTCATGCGTCGTAACCAGTTTGTTTCAAAATCTTAAAGTGTGAGATACCTTGGGTGACAGCTAAAGGAAAAAGAAGTAGACCGATTAAAACACTGTTTAGTGTTAAGTGTGGCAAGTTGACTGTGTGAGGAGGTATCAAAGTGCTGCAGGGATATGCTCATGCACTTGGCATAGACAAGTTAACCAGGGGCTGGCAAATGTAAAACTGTCAGCACTGCAATGTGATGCACACAGTATCAGCAGCTATGAAACTGAATGTAAACTTTATTTCTTTTGTGTTTGGCAGGCCTAGTAGGTGTTAGTGTTGCAATGATTTATTCATTCTGCTTGAAGTATTCCATATGTAAAAGGAATTGTTGATCTGTGTAACATATGGTTTAGTAGATTTTAAATCAAGTTGTTGCATATGAGCACCTTTTGTGGCAGAACTGTGTCTGCCTGTTGTACAAGTTTCATTCCAAGTGGAGTGAAGTCAGTTTCCTGTTGCTCAACTTTTGAGCACAGGGTCTCCACACAGCATTGCCAGCTGACTCTGCTTCCAGCTATTGCCTTGACCTCTCCAAGTCTTTCCCACTGTGTCAGCTTCCTCCTCTATCGTTCCCTTCCACCTCCCTCTTGATCTTGCACTTTCACGTGCTTCTTATCCCACAACCATAATTATATTTGGTGCTGTGAGGGCAGTCCTTAAAAACACTGTTCACAAAATGTGGAAATGTGCTGCATCAGCTGCTTCCTCTATTGAAGGCATGAATGAACTCACATGTGTCTTTTGTCACATATTCATTGACTTTAAAAATGTTTCAGAACTTCTGTAAAGATTTATTTATGTGAGTGTGCCCCTTCCTTTTGCCTTGTATTTATTCAATAAAGTATAAACAGTGACCACCCCACAAACTCACGAACCATATCCTGCATACTACCATGTTATTTATCACGCTTACAGATGGTGGAAAGCAGCCACTTGGAAGACTGAGAAGAAGATGCTAGGATAGCATTAAAATGGACCTTTTGGAAACTGGCTGCAAGGTTGGGAAGTGGAAAGGTCTGAGGATCATGTCTATGGCAGGTGTGGGTATCAGCACAATTGATGAGTTCTAGTAACAGTGGGCTAGCATATTGCTGCTTGATTGTCATTAAGCCTGTGGGTTGTGTGGTGACCTTTGGGTTCGGAGGTAACTTGCAGTCCTGTGAACACACCAAGTGCTTGGCGAGTACCGGGAATTGGATTTTATATGCACTTGTGTTCTTAATGGTCCATGTTAAGCAGGTTTCTTGTGGGCAGTGGGTGTAGCAGTCAGTGTCAAGATGTAAATGCAGATGTACTAATGGGCAGTTGTGGGTAGTCTAAGAGTTGGTGTTGCTCTGGTACCTGGGTTCAGTGTTTTGTAACAGCTGTTAACTGTAATGCAAGTCAAATGATGCTTGTCAACACTTTGCAGTCATGGGGCTTGGTGTTTGGCATGATTACATAAGGTAGGTGCACTTCATCGTTATGAGTTGAGAGTGCGGGAGGGTAGGGAAGGTTTTTATGTGGGCTGAAAATCGGTTTCAGCTGAAAGGGATTAAAAAATGCCATAAACTTGAATCAAGTGTAATGTGTTGGTGATACAAATTCCATTTCACTGAGATTGCTGGTAACTACATTTGAATCTCCATGCAGCAAGTGAGTCGATACAAACTGTATTAGATGTAGTACATGAAATTGTGGTGTATTAGGCAGCCCTGCTCTGAATGACTTTTGTTGGGAGGGAATGTTTAGATGAAATTAGTAATGATTATGTGTGTGTGCAAAGTTTATGATGTGCAGACATACGGCAGTTCCAGTCATCCTCAGAAGTCTTCTGTAGATAAATGGATGGCAATTCTGCAGGTGGAGTAGGCACTTCATTTCAACACAATGATTGTCATTGTAAAGGGATATTTGCTCTACTCACGTTGGCTGCAGGGACTATGGAAAAAATTTGACAGTTGTTGGGCTAGGAAAATAGTGATGCCTGTGTTTAATTACACAGTATGCTCTGATTATGTGGAAGTACGGCTCTACACTTAATGATAATTTGTACACTAGGAGTTCATTGGTCAGTTGTTACTAATAGCCAATTTGATTGCCTATTCCATCAATAAATAGAAAAGGTGCACAAGTCATAAAGCGTGCATGCAAACAATGTCAAAAATCACTTGCCATGATGGCAGTCTGAAAGCTACAGAACTAGTCCTGGATGCTGTCACTTTGCTGTGCCCTACAAATGCAGGCCTGCTGTGGGGAAAATACTGAGTTTTCCCATATATGCATTAAAAAGTGCATATGTATAGAACTGCTGCAGATGGTACAACTGATAACACATTGAAAACTGCTGACATTTGGAATCCTTCACTGGTGAATAACAGATGCCTTGCAGTCTGGGACACATGAACACATTGGGGGTTTGACTGCTGTAATGAGAAAGGCTTTTAACTTTCATGGGTAGAAAAACTCTTCAGGTATAACCTATGTGGAAGTGAACTGTAGACCACAGTGAAAGGACAGTGCATTGTGGTCTGAGTATCGTGTATGGATTTGTGTAGGGTGTTGGAAGTTGTTGGTACATGGAGTTAGAATTACACCAATCATTTGGATATTCAAGTGTACAGTCAGAATTTGGAAGTGCCAGTAGATATTTCCTGGACATACAATAGTTCCTGCAATTTTCACTGAACCTTAAGAATATATTGCCCACTAAAAGATAAATAAGTAATGAGAATCAAATGAAATTCTACTAGTGTGAAGACGATGCTCAATGTGTGGAATTTTGGGGGAGAAAAAACCTTCAGATTTGATAATAAAAATGAAAATATAATATGAAATTAACTCAGCATTTGGTTCTATTTCTGTAAACTTCATAAGGTTGCTTAGTGACTGAAGTACTCACTGGAGTATGCTAAGAATTGTTGGAGCTGTAAACTGCACAGTCAGTGCTGCTGCACTTGTGACACACTGGCTTCTCCTGAAAGGTTGAACATAAAGTGTGAAAACTGATAATTACTACAAACTTGCCTTCCCACATGTTGGGGTCAGAGCTGAAGCTGCAAGCAATGCTCTTGGGGGAAGTGGGGTTTCAGATAACACTGCATTATGACAAGTTTAGCTTAGTCTCCCAAGCAGTTGCTAAGGTCACATCCTTGAGAAAGTGATAAAATAACTGTTGAAATTACATTGTCTGTAACTGTTTGATAGAGTATTGTGCTTTATAGCTGATGGACAGCTTCTTGTGTAGGTAACAAGTAATCAGCGAGGAAATGCATTTTCATAACGTTACTGTATTTATTTTAAGTGGGCAAATCTCTTAGAGGCTGAGTATTCAAGTACTTTGAGGTATGATGCTGTGTAGTTGGGTGGGTGGTTCCCACAGTTTCAAACGATTGTAGTGCCTCCATCTTCAGTGTCAAGCAGTCCAATAAGCAATTCTTCTTGGAGTACTTGACATCGGAAGACAAATGCACCAAAATCCTTCAAACTGTCAAGGACCACTCACCCAGGGACACAGTATCACATCCCAGAAGATTTGAATCCTCAGCAACACCGTTATGAGAATGTCAAATCTCACAAATCTGGCAACAGTTGCTAACAAATTTAACAACAGTCTGTGTTCTTGTAGCTCTTTTCATGAACTGGTAAGTCATCCCACACAAGGTTGACTCACCATGTGTACAAACCAACTGAGTTCACCTGAGTTGTTAGTACTGGAGTTTATCTTTGGTAGTGTTGGACAGAGCCAGACATGTGTTCACAGTTATTAGCACTTATTGAGTATAACTCATGGCTCCACACAGATCTATTTGGTTGGCACTTTGATTGAGTAGAGTAGATACAAATGACACAGGAAGCAATATGTCACAATACTGGTTTCAACAAATCCATGTAAGTACATTAAAATTAATTTATATACACAATAAACTCCTATGTGTTTCAGCCACAGGAAGTATTTGGGCCTGTCTTATTGAGTGTTTATTGACTTGTTGCAACTTTCATGATGTGAAAAGAATTTTTGTGGCCAGTGTTAGACAAGAGTCCTGTGGTAAATCTGTGTAAACTGGAATTGTATTTCACTTACACTACTTCCATTACATGTTATGATTAGAAATGTGTGGTGTAGAACCCCCAGCAATAAGTTATATCAGTAAGACTTTAACAATTGCATAAGTACTGTCCATCATATATGGATTGATTCAGAAACTGCTGGATAAAAATAAAAATAATTTATTTCTATTGTTACAGCATATTCAGAAGCTGTTAAAACAAGAGTGGAAAGGTGTGTAGCAGTCACTGCACAGTCACTACAGATGTCACAGCACACAGCATAATGTTTTTTAAATACCTGGCTTCTTTGGAAAGTGATATAAAAGTTGTACATTTTAATGAGCTACTTGTACCATATCATGTAACCACTGTTTTGTATTATGCGCTTTTTGTGGAAAATGAATAAAGTTTTTTTGTGCCTAAAGTAAAATACATTTATACTTATTTAAAAATAATTTTTAAAAAACTTAACCCACTCTGATAACCCTTAGTTTAGACCTGTCTATAAATGCCTACAATGAACTGTCCTGACATCCCCAAAATGATAAGGGACTCTCCTGACACCCCTATGTGAATGCGCTGTAATGAACTGTCCTACTGCATCCCCTTGAAGGACTCTGAAGGTCGTTCAAGGTGACTTTTGTTTACATTCGTCGCTACTTGACCCACTTTCAGGCCGTTCAAGGCCATATACCCGGAAGTTCCCTTGTATTTCTTACTGTGTCCATAGATTGTGCTTGAAGTACTAAATGTAGGTATTTTAAGTGGCCACGCCCCTTCACGCTGATTGGCTACTGCAACGCCTTCAAGGTTTTTCAGCCCAAATGTAGGTCACTGACGGTCGTTCAAGGTCGTTTAGGCGGAAGTTCCATAGTATTCCCTCCTGCGTCCATAAATCGCGAACTTCATGCTTTACGTCATATGACGTCATGTTGATTCTGATTGGCTATTCATTACGTAATGCACGTTGTATACCGACGTAATCTTAATTCTGATTGGCTACTTCAAAGTCACTGGATCGAGATTTTTTTTAAGTTTCTTGGTGTAACATGGCTACTCTGGGCCCCTCAGTTTCATTAATGTCATTTATATTACTAAATTGCTTGTTTCTTTATTTTCCTTGCTGTGTTCAGAAACTGTGCATGAAGGACTAGAGGTTTTAACGGTGTTCTGACATCCCCCCTTATGAACAGACTCTCATGACACCCCTCTACTAAAATATACCCTTCTGTCACCCCACTATGCATAAGAGACAGTCGTGACACCCTTCTATTAATGGCTATCACAGACTATCCTCTTGTACCTCTGTAAGTATAATAGGTCATTCTGCAATCCCGCTAGGAATGTCTATCCCAGACTCTCCTGACGCCTCTATAAATGCTTAAAAACACCCTCTCCTGACATCCCTTTTTATTCATACATACTTTTGATAGACATTTCGGACATCTGATCTCAAAATCTCTCATCCTTTGCGGTCAACATATTCTTAATAGGTAATTCAAGGAGCAGTCTTTTGAGGGGTTAATATAATGTGAACTGCATTAGAATGTTGAATTGTCATTGTTGAATTGTTATAAAACTTGATGATGTGGTTGACAGCTTCCTCAGTACGCTCATTTGTAATACTTACCTAAGCGTTACACCTGGACAAGTCCTACCTTTGACAGCCTGCCTAGTTTAGGCATTCTGGTGCAGTGCTGATGTGTATACAAACTCTGGCAGCCGTGTCTGGACGACTGTGAAAATTCATGATATTAAGACGTGTGTCCTGTGTGTACATTACTGCATTGTCAGAATTTACTGGCATTTTCATGAGGTGTCTCATGAAGGAGTTCAGTAATGCTTTTAATATTTACATAAACTGTAATGGCTCAAACAGAAGTACTGTGTGATCATAACCAACAGTTCTGAGCCTGTCTGCTGGCTGCAATATCTTCATTCGGCACACTCCAAGCACGTGTTCAAAACTTCAATACAGCCACAACTTGGTTGCCTTTATAACAATTACCAATCTTGCTTGTTTGCTGGTTGTGTAGTGTCTAGATTCATGAGCTTAATTTCATAATAAATTGACTTAAAAGCTGCCAGTTCATACAGTGTGTCAATACAAACATGTACGGCAATGGTGTAGAGCTTTTATAATCACAACTCAAAGACATTCTGTGCCACTCAAGGGGAAGATAAACAGGCACTTCTGTAATTTAATGTGTTCCATGTCCGTGCACTATATTATACAAAAATCTTTAAACACCAACGAATGCACAAAGAGTTTTTCTCGTCAATTATAACACACTCCTACATGTTTCGACCCTGCTCGGTCATCCTCAGGGAGAAACCTTCCGTTGTCGTTACACTAGGTTGCACTATACAATTAAGCGAGAATGTGCTGCTGACTGTGCACTGCGCCGTTTATGGAGGCGTGAACTCTTTGTAGTCTCGGCTTTTTAGGCACTTCTGTGTTACATGTTGCCACATTTACTGTAATGTTTTATTTTGCTTTACTCTTGAAACTGCCACTCTTATTGCAACAACTGGCCCTCAAGTATGGACTGATTTCAACAGAGCATCAGCAGGCATTCTGCTGTAGGGACTGGATGGTCAAGAGGCGGGATTTGAATTTATTGGTTTTTTAGTCTTGTAAGGGAAACTGGTTTGTAATGAATGGAGAACAGAACTGTTGGAAGAAGCAGATTTGTTCAGGTTGCAGTAATAAGGGGTAAGGGGTAGGATCACTCTGTCCAAGACTCTTCAGCCAGCCTAACCATAAATAACAGTGCCTTCATGTACATAAATGGCATGATACAGTGTAGCACAGTGTAGTCTAATGTAGTATGGTACAATGTAGTATAGTTTGGTACAGTTCAGTGTATACAATTATACAGTGTAGACCCTCACTGAATCTACACCATATGTCAATGCCAAATTCATTCAGTCTGCTTCCTGAATTCCTCTGGGCTGACCATGTTCCTGCCACAGTCATGGGAAAGTGAAGTCATAATAGCAAGCTATATTCATGAGAAAGTAGTAAAAAAATCATGCTTTTGTTACTGCATTCACAGTGTCTTATAACATGTATTTTTAAGTTTCTTCCACGTAAGACAACATGTACAAACATTATTTACAGATATAAACATGACTGATTTCACGAAGGTTGGTATTAACTTGTGTCAGCATCATCTTGACAGCAGAATGCTAGTTGCAGCTAGGTAGACACCTGAGACATGCCACACAGCCACATCATCCTGAGGGAAGAATGCCAACTGTAGCTACAAAGACACCTGACACATGCCACAGAGACACACCATCCTGAGAGAAGAACACTAGCTGTAATTATGGCGACACCTGGGACATGCTGCAGCACCTCATTGCCTGCAGAACACAACATGTTTTGTAACACATACATTTGACTGGAGTGTGCTTTTGGTAAAGTTATTAGTATCAAAACAAGAAATACCAAGAAGTCAGTTGCATGAAATGTACCTGTGTCTTTTGATTTGATAAAGAAATTTCAGTAACTACTGTTGTCTGTGTTCTCATTACAAGGTAGAATGTACATATAAAGAGCACATTATGTATCAATGTGGAGTGTATGCACAGACAGGATGCTATGTGCCAGTATGGAGTATATTTCCAAAAGCATTATTAATACCCAGTGTCACTGATAAACTTTAGTCCCTGTCAACTAAGTTACAGCCATACCTCCACTGCAGGGTCAGGCTGCGTAATCCTGCACACCCAGAACATGGTCACTGTTCACTTCACATTCGGCAATAAGTCTCGTTGCTCTCTGGATAGCCATGACTTCAGCATCAACCTCTGACAAAAAAAAATCCATAATTAACTTTTGATAAGCAATTCATGAAATTCTCATCACTTCAGCTTAACAACCAGCTACTCCCAGTATTGCAGTCAACTTCCATCCTACATTCACTATCCTTAGAGTTTCCATTCAACTAGCGGCATTAAAGTAATTTGTAAGAGCTCGACTCCCGCAAACTAAACTTACGCCTGCTACTTCATGCATGTAATGCTGTCCCTCTCCAGGCCAGGAAGGCACATAGGGGAGCACAGGTATAGCCTCACTCATTCTTAACCTCTGCACAGTATGGAGGGCAATGGTCAACTTCCAGCACCAGCTACTTTACCCCAAGGGAAAGGATTATAGTACCCCTAAATAGGAGGCTGGATGGGCCCCAGAGCAAGTCTTGACATTTTTTCGATAAGAAAAATCTCTTGCCCCTGCCAGGAATAAAATCCCAAATCATCCAGTCCACACCAGCAATACATAAAGTAACTCTTAGAAATGGCATTAAAAGTGAATCTGCTAAAATGTGAAATTCATAAATCTCACAATTAAAACAGTATTTATTATGTGGGTATGCTGGTTATGGATTTCAGCCAACAGCTATGGCCAGCATACATTAGTCATCAGGGTGCCACAAACACAGCGATGTAGACATCTGTAATGAAATCCAGACAGAAAATTCCATTCTGAATCCGACTTTCTTGACCACAGTAATATTTTCTCCCATCAATTCCCCATGTTACCAGCAAATAATTCTCAAATTTTGTACCTCTATATGTTATTATCGCTACTACAGCATACACATAGCCACAGCACTTTTAATACTATTTACCTCCTATGGCATCGCAAATCACACAGCTTTGGCCACCACGGTGCCCCACTTTACAGCAACCTGCCTACAGTCACGTTACCTATACCTCAGCTGCCCTGACAGTTAATTTCACCATTTCAGAGGTCCTGATGCCACAGCATCCATAACTCAGTCACAAGATACAACACGGTGCTGTTGCATCCAAGAATTGTACTGTGGAGACTTCTGTGGAAACATAACATATGGGCATAACTGTTTACACACGTGACCAGAAATCATAATAATTCTGGCGACAAAGATGTGTCACTTTACTGCCCATAGTTAGTTACCTACTTACACTTTAGCCATATTAATTACCACTTAATCATACATAACTTCACAGATCTTAATGTATTGTAAGCGACTAAGCCTGACATGTGGTCATGATGATTCAGAAGAATGCTGAAAATGTCCATTTTGTATCAAAGTATAGGCTACTCAAGGCAGTGGCTGCAGTGTGTTTCTGTGACACACTGGTACTAGCCAACCAGAATACACCACATCGTCACATAGAAGACTGCAGAATGAACCTTTCCTGCTGTAAAATGTCAAATCTTACTCTATCTTTTCTTTCCCACCATAGCACACAGACTCTAACCTTACACTGCACTTTCCCAGCCCCTGAATAAATTGCTTACCTTCTATGTATAAACCCATAATACTACCCACACGCAGCACCTGACCTGTATTTGTTCACGAATCATGGGACATTCAATCGAACACAATCATTTATTTATTAAGTATTATCTCAACAACATGTATCGGAACAATGGGCCATCATCAGGTTGGAAAGAATGGAAGATTAAATGCAGTTTTGGATGGAATTCAATTGCCAACCTGAAAATGGCCTATTGGGCCGAAACATGTAGTTGAATACTGAATAAATGAATTGTGGTGTTCGACTGAATCTACTGCAATTCTTGCTACCTTAAACACAACGGCAAAGAATTGTCTTAAAATTTAAAAAACTGTAATTCACACTGGTTGGTAACAATAACTTCAAAACTGTATTTGTTTATTTATATCAGTATGTCAGAACATATACAGGCACAAGGTAGGGTGATCTGTGAATAATGAATTCAAAGGAATGTGAATGGAAGCAGCCATGGACTAATTTAAAGCAACTGTTCCAGCACTCTATGGTGGGACTGAGAAAATTATGACAAACCTCAGCAGCTAGTCCGAATTTTAAACATGTTTTATCACCTTTGATCAACTGTTCAGTTCCCTTTTATTTTAGAACTTTGTGTTATTAATGGTCAAGTTGTGGGTAATAAAGTTGCATCCTGCTATGCATGCGGTTTGTGGTCGGTGACTGGGGGAGGGGAATTTATGCTTGTAGAAGAATATTAAGACCTAATTACGTATGAAGATCTTTATTCCTTATAGGAGTGAGAGATGAATTTCTGCTTGCAGAGAAATATTTGGCCTCATTATTTGTGCATATCACTCACTATGTATGGCATTCTTTAAGTTGCTGGGGAGGATAGGTATGATACAGAATTTAATTCGATATCTCCATTTCGATAGTTTGATTCAATTCTGTGTCACAGCGGCGTCATTAAGAGGTGGATGAAGATGGGGCGAACATTTTAAAAAATATACTACACTGTGGAATTCTTTTGTTTCTTAACTACAGCACGATGAAGTGCCAAAATACACATAATTACTGTGAAATATAGGTTTTGTTGTAAGTGGGGAAATCACTGAGCTGCAAGGAAATATCAACCAACAGGTAAATGTCAGGCAGGCAGCCGTTGCAGTACGGCGATATGCAACCTGCAAGGCTAATTGTCTATTACACAGGCCGCACGCTAATAATAAATATAATTTACCGCCTATACTTACCGCTTCTGTACTACATGATTATCATACTGAATTCTGCGCGTTATGCACCATTCACCTCTGTTGCTAAACGTCTCCACATATATATATATATATATATATATATATATATATATATATATATATATTGGCCCCAACTGGTTCCTTCATGGGTTTATGTGATTCTGTTAACGTCCGCCACTTTTACTTTGTTTAACCTACGATATACAATTTTTTCCGTAGTCTACGTTTTTGCTCCGTAGACCCATGTGTTTTAGACATGAAAACATTACATATTATTAGTTTAATAACTTACTTGTGGCCACGTTTTTCAAGCACGTAATTGATATTTACCGGTACGGGCCTAATTAATGAAACGCATTGAACGGTACTAACCATACTCTCTGACAAGCTATCCACAGTACCCCTGGTGTTCAAAATGCTGCATATGACATTTCTGTCCAGAAAATCACCTACAATAGTAAAGCAAGACGTCACAAACAATTCCCCGTATTTACTTAATGCTCAGATATTGTCCCAGTCACTGCTTGAGAAAAGACCACAACATAGTGGTGACTGCTTTTAAAATTGTTAAATGCTTATTTATTCAATAATACTGTCTTCTGAGAATACAAAGTGTCTTATTACTGCAAAGTTTATATACTGATTCCGTCATGCATACGTAACGTAATTAACTTACTGCTAGTGCTGATATTTTGGTTAATTTTGTCATCGGCCAGAATTTTCAAAATCAAAGACATCAAGGGAAGTGACCAACTGCTAACCGTAGTAATGTTATGATGCCTTTGCCTTCTAATTTTGCTTTACAGCAAGTCTTTACGAAGGGCCGAGAAAATTGTGAATTTGAAATATACCCTACAGGCTACTAGAACCATGGAAATTGCTCACTTCTGGAATGTGTCACCATGTAGTCTGGTAGAATGGTACCAGCGTTTCATTATCGGGGTAGGCAAATCATGGTCACTGTTATTCTACCCGCTATTTTGTGTGGGTGTGCAAATTTTTCTGGTTAGGCAGAGTCGTCAACATTGTGGGCATCTGAGAATAGGTAGCTGAGGAGGTTCGTCATTTGTTAATTCCACCAGATACAGGATCAAATCAAGGACCATGAGATGCGGAGTAGGTAGTATTAACCCTTTAAAGACGAAGCGTATCTGTTTTATACAGGGACTCAGTGCGTACCGTGCTGTAAACACTCTCCACCTCAGTTATAAAAACCAGTCTGTTAATGTTTTATAAGGCAAAAGTTGCTGTTTGTTCTGAGACCCGTACAAAACACATAAACACAATGTGGGCACCACGTAGGATTTTTTAATGTTAAACCTGGTCGTATGTAAAGTTACCGCTGGGCTTTAAAAGGTTAACTGGTGTGCTGAGAAATAAATAGGTCTGTAATAACGTAGTCGGAGAGCATAATGGCAAAGAAACCACTTGTATGACCTAGGTGTAGATGGGAGAACAATACTGAAATCGATGTTATAGCAACACGACGTGAGGCTATAGATGTGATTCATCTGGTTCACGATAAGGTCCAGTGGTGGCCTCTTATGAACACGATTATAGACCTTCGGGTTCCATACCAGGGGAATTTGTTGGTACTTGTAAAATTTTACAAAAGAGAGCAGGATCAGCTGAGCGATTATTGGCTAGTCAAGTAGTAATCCAAGAAGTTATACAAGGTGTAGTTCGGGTATATCTAACATACGCAATACAGTACCTTTTGACACTGTCCATATAGTGTACACTTAAATGTCCGTTGTATTTCCCGTAACGTTCTGCTTACGTACCAACAGCAAATAGCTTAGCCGGTGGCGTCAGCTTGGAGTGAACAGCGCTATCTATATCACACATATTCAGAACCTGTCGTGCCTGTTCCAGTTGGGTCTATCTAGCACTGCAATCGCATGTTCTTGCGTGGCGTCTCATTGGCCGTTTCTCTCCCTCAGCTGCAGCTAAAGGCAACTATGAACGAAAAGAAGGGGCGGTGCATCACCTCGTCAAATAACCTAATGGTTCGCAAACTGTGTTCCGCGAAAGACTGACAGGGGTTTCTGTTTCCAGCGGTGTATGCATACCCCCCACCCCCAGGCGTGACTTGGGGGGGGGGGGGGGGGCAAATACCCCCCAATATTTTATTAAACTAGGAATAGTTTATTTGGTTACTGAATTGAACAACGGCAAATCAAAAGTAGACAAAGAAGAAAATGAAAAACTTGCACGCTATGGGACCAATTTCCCCCTCTTTCAAATTTGACACCTTTGTAAAATAAAGTTCCTAATACCCATGGTCAGTCCCCGCCCCCCGTGTTGTTTGGCAGATTACGCTTATGCACCCACTCGTGGTTTGGGAGAACCTGGGTTTGTAGGACGGTGAAATGAAGGAGAATGAGATGGATGGGGCATGTAGCACTATGTGGAGAAGAAAAATACACGATTTCGTGGCAAAATTCAAGGAATTCTTGGAAGTCGCGGAAAGAAATAGCAAGATAATGTATAAATGGAAGTAACAGAAAGAGGGCGCGAACTGGATTCGTCTGGCTCAAGACAGGGACGATTTCTTGACTGACTGAGGAACTATTAGCTTCTCATGGACGATTCCGCTCCATGGAGTTGCAAGACTCATGGTACGGCGAAGACTGCCATCCGTGATTTCTATTTCCGGCAGAAGGCAGGCATATTCCTCTTTGCTACCAGAAATCTGGTGACCTGGAACCCACCCAGGCTCCTGAGTCTAGTACGTATCACGGAATATCTTACTTTAGAGGTAAAGTAACCGGAACGTGACTCAATATGCTTCTATATCCAGGCTAACAGTACACAGAATTCTCTCTTCAGCCATACTACGTACAAGCTTTTATTTCTTTCTAGTATTTCCGTTCACCAAACGCTCGAGGCTCCCCACTATGCCTTCTGACATGTTCCCCTCTAGCCCGCACTAACCCTATGTAAACCAGATCAAAACGCTTGTCACTAACATAGATTATCGCGTGGTCATCACTACCCATATCACTGGCTAGACGGCGAGAAGGTAACATACGGCAGTACAAAGGAGGGGGAAGTTGAACAGGTTGAGGACCATAAGGAGGGAGGGGTCGATCCATGGGACTTCTTTCTGAACCCCAGTAGGCTGTGTTTAACTAACTACATGCAGTAAGAGTCGTTACGGAGGACGTTACGTTCGTAACAGTAGCTCAGACAGACATTAAAATACTACCCTGACATTTAGGCCTAGGTCCTGAAAGTGGTCACTTTCCATCAGTTCTCACACCAAAAATTTGGAGGCATACCTCTCGTACCATGCGTGCTACATTCACCGATCACGTCCATTTCATCATCCCAATAAAAATTGACATGCGGAGCAGTCAGTATAAAAACTAGGCAGCTCCTCACTATGCAGTTTACTGCAGTCCCCTGTCACCTCCTGTTTCTTACGTCATAACATTCTCCTTCACGTAGGACTGAATCGGTTAAAGCTGCTTCCCACCCTCAGATTTCCAGATTTACAACAGAGGCCTACTTATTCGAGGCTGTATAACCGCTGCATATGATGCACAATCATGAACTAACTTAGGAAACAATTTGTATAGCCCCATTTTATTAGACAGACAATGAAGAGTCGGCGTTCGTGATTAATTTGGGCAGATGAAAACGTCACAACATCGAGAGCCATTTTAAACGTAAAACGCCTACTTGGTTCACAACACTTTTGAAATACCAGCAACAAAGTACTGAATCACTGCATTTCCAAACAGCAAACTGCACACCTCACACTACTCAACACATACTGACACCCCTTCCGACGTCTTTCTGTACCCACACGCAACTCACTGCGCAGGTAATTGCAGCGGTACCACTCTAGACGTCCGACTCAATAAGGACGGTCTACCGAGTTCAAATCTTGGTCAAGTTAACAACTGTTCTAAGACCGTTCGACATTTTATTCAGTCTTCACAGGAAAATACTGAGATAATGCGTTCAAATAGGCCACGGCCGCCTCCTTCCAAACATTACGTACAATTCATGCAGGGGTCCACAATTCATTCGTCTCCATATAACCAGTATCGCTGGCACAGCATTGTTAAATGCCTTATTATCAGTCAATCACGCGCTTGCACTGAGGGTGGATTCCATGATTTTCCTCAGTCTATGTCCCGACAGAAACGTCTGTGCCATCACGCTTTCTCCCCACCACGTACGGGTGACGTAGGGGCAGCAGCACGCAACCATGATGCCTTGCTAAATGTGCAGTTGTGCAAATATCGCGGGTGGCAAAATGTATTGTTAGTGATATTACACGTATCTTGAACGTATTTTAAAATGTTTATTTAGTCATGGCAGTTGTTTTTAAACGCGCAATATTCTGAAAAGTAAGGCATGTGTTAGACTGACCAATATTCGTTTTCTGCTCAGGATGATACACATCACAACTGAAGCGACTGTCCGATGTCCTTTTCCTTGCCCCTTGGTCAATGTACATTACTTCTCGTTCGATAATTACTGATTTACGTTTCTTAAACATGCCAAAATCTGTGTTCCTTGCGTCTAATCTTTACTGTAATGGTCATGTTGAAGGTAAGTTCATAACATACACAATAAATTACAGAAACACTAGAAGCGATTATGAACATTTTTACTTCCGGGTTGTGATGCGTATGTGGGTGTCAGTAATGTGAAGAGGCAAGGGCGCCATTTTGACTATCGGAGTACCGAAATAAAATGCACTAATAACAGAATCAAGATATGTAAATGTGATTTACAAGGGCAATAATCTACGTAAAATTACTGCAGTCCTATATAAAAGTTGCTGTAATTAGAAATCAGTGTTCGACTCTAAGGGAATTATAATTCTTCGGTAAAAGAAGCAGAAGCTGGGCCAGCTTAAGGCTGTTGTACCATACCTGCTCTGGGGTCCACTGAGGTATCGGGCAAGTTTACCCTGGGGACAGAGCAGCTAGGGCGTGAAGGTAACCATTCACCTCCCGAAGTACCCAAGTTATGAATATGTGGATCTACATCTCCATTCTCCATATGTCTTCATGGCACCTTTTAAATGCAATGTTTAATAGTAAAGCTACTAAAAGCTTTAAATAAAGGCGTTATTAAAGTATCTAACACATTCCATTTGTTGGGTGACTTACATATTCGACTGTGATGAAATGTGAATTATCAGGTGGACATACAGCAGTGCCTGAACTACTTACTTAGACACGCCCTTTCAGTTTGTCACTTTGTCACCTCCAACATGTGACATAACGTGGACTCACAATAATATAACAGTTGTCCCTTTTCTTTCTTACATGTCATGTGGTGAAATGAGAGGCTACGGGGGTGTGGGTGTATAGCTCCATGCATTCTTAAACTTGGTCTCTAGACGGAGGTGGTGGCTGGCTTCATCCCACACTCACTTCACCTGTGGTTAACTCCTCCAACTCACTACTGAGTTGTGATGCCATTCTGCAGACGTGGAATTTTCATTTCATTTCCTTTTGATGTTGCTGCACACAGTATCAGTCAATCTCAAGTTCCATCAAACTTCACTCATATAATATACACAGTGGATACTTCAGACTTTGTACAAGATCTGTAATTTCACTGTTTCTCACTGCTGTTATTTTATACAACTCTAATTGAACATATTTGTTATTTCTGTATCAACATCACTGGTTTTAACACATATCAATGACCATTTATTCAGGTTTACAAGAATAGCCTCTGCGTCATTATCTAAATGTTGGCACAAATATTAAAATCTGAAACTGCTGTGTGGTGTGATTCTTAGCTTTATATTTTATTCATCAATATTGATACTGTTGGTATTGAGCCCAATGTTGCAGATGATAGACAGCTGGAGAGTGTTGAAAACAAATGAATCTTTATATGAAAATGCAGTAGTCTTTAAGATTCAGTCATTGATCCTTGTGTCATGATACTAAGAACCATGGAATGAATGTCATATATGTCAAGTTAATATAAAGGCACCCTTGGTTGCGTCTAGCACTTTGTTCATCATGGGTGGTGAGCAATGCACAGAAAGGGACTATGTGGTGCAAGACACAAGGGAGTGGCAGTGACTGTAATCAATGTTCCTTCAAAGCTGCACAGGTGTGCGACCACACAGTAATGGAAATGCTCCCACGCACACTGAATTGTTGCCACACAGCTGGAATTTTTCAATTTTCATTGTAAATATTCTTATTATGCATATTACAAAAAACATTTAAAGTGCTACGCAGTAGTCAGGTCATGTAAAAATTTCCTGCTCAGAGCAGTAGCAGGTCCACGCAGCTATAAAAAAATGAAAGGGAACGTGGACTGTAATCGATGTATAAAGCATAGTGCTACTGTTAGGCCAGAATTCTTGCAAACAAGAACCCCTTAGTTACACACAACAGAGTTCTATATCAAAAACTGTTTGTCATCAAGCCACCTTACACACTGTTGTGATGTGGTGGCAAACAGTGACAGTGCATACAACATCAGGAAGAACTGTGGTGGTATTAGTGTTGTGTCATCTTGTGCTGTGGTTATATGAAAGAAAAAGAAAATACAACACAGTGTGATATACAAGAGTTCCCAAATTCTACTGTTCTAGAGTGTGTGCACTGTTTCCCTTTAAGTGTGTGTGTCAGTAGTTAGTATAAGAGTATTCTCCACACTCCAGTACCTTCTAGATCTAACCTCACAAAACAATTCTAGTTGAATGGTATAAATGAAAAGTGTTGCCATGTAATTTATAGGGGTATATACACCATTCTTCCATTACTAAGGCATCTCTTATGCCCAGGCCTTTCCTAGACTACTTTACTTCCCCACATATTCACTGTGCACAGCAGTGTTTCTGTGTGCATGGCATGCTTCAGTAATTGCATTCCTCTCTATCAATTTTCTGACACAAGTACTTTGATTTTTGGCTTGGCCCTGGTTTAAATCTTAATGCAGGCTTCAATGTTTATGTTCTGATTGTCAATTTAGTTTCCCCTGCCACAGTTCTTCTGACACCAGCATTTCATTTCATTAATGTGTCCTTACATGTTATCCTTCAAAGTACAGCATCGCACACATTCCAGTCTGTACACTCCTTTAACACTGCCTTTACATTATGCAGTTCTAAGTAAGCACATTCACTCATTGCTGGTGGAGTGCTGTCGAAGGTGTACTGAATATCAATAGTCATGTCTTCAATTTTGTGCCAGATCACTTCGTGTTACATTTTCTATATGTTGCATGCTTAAACGTGTAATTGTCTTTTATATATCTGCCTCTTCAGTCACACTATCAGCTGTTGAAAATACAGGAGATGAAATTAGGATCTTGTATTATTTTGTTATTCTCCATAACCATGTTTATTTTTCCCTGCAAACAACAGCTGGAATATTAATGTGGGTAAGTTCACTTTAATGTTATGGACTTGTTACTGTGGGGTAGTGATAGATTGTCATTAAACAGTTATCTGGATCAGTGAGTTAGTGCCCAGATACCTCGACAGGTGCACTGCTAAATAGCCTTAGCTTACAGACCATCACACAATACTTGTTACTCTTCCTGTCTTGTGTTGGAGTCCACAAGTGAAATTAATTCTGTAATTGCTTTGTAAGTGCAGTTCCAAGAACTCAGACAGCTGACCACGTGGCTGGCTATAACAATATGAATGTAGATGGATTCCCTTCATGTCAATAAGCAGTCCATCTCAGTAGCAGTTCATTATACTATCTTGTTCAACTTACTTTCACCCTGTCATCTGCTGTGTATATATTTCAGTCTCACAGAATTTCCACACTGGCATCACAGAACACAGTGGGAGAAACAGAGAGACAAAGAAAGGACAAAGAAGACACGAAGGTCACCAGAAACTGGAGAGTCAGTATTCTACACAACAGATCACCAGGCAACCAAGACACGAGCTCTGTGTGGCTCCCTGTGCTGCAAGATGGAGCAAGCAAATGCAGAAGTACAACAGCAATCATCCCTAGTTGTCCGTAGCAGTCTAGGGGTTAGCATAATAGTGTTGTGTTCTGAAGGACAAATTTTTAACATAACTGCCCCCAAATTTGTTGTGTATAACTTCCACATATTAGGTTACTGCCCTTTTCAGTTAGACATTCTGTAATGCTACAATGAGAATTAAAAGCAGTTTTCTGTGTGTGTGTGTGTGTGGGGGGGGGGGGGAGGACAGCATGCAGGGAGGACAATGAGAGGCAAGTGTGTGTTGGCACTGCAGAGGATATGTGTACAGTGCTACAGAAAACAGCATGTTTGGGATAGAGGAAGTTCAGTTGCTACAGGATAATTACTTCTACTTGCACACAGTCATGTACTGTATTTCTTAAACACCACTACACACCCATGTACAATACTATTTATAAGTACTACTGTTCATCTCAATCACATCCTTGAAACTGGTATATGTTTATGTAAAATACACACTGTTACGGACTGGTACAGCAGTACACAACTGAAGACTGCAATTATATGTCACAGAAGATACAACGGGTAAAAGTGTTTAACAAATTCTGGCAGTGATTATGTATTCGTGCATAGGAAGTGTCAGTAACTGAATTTCAAAGGAGAAAATGAACAAAAAATAGCGTACATTCTGTGTTGCTGTTGAAATTTGAAGATCTCATTGTACATTATCTAACAACATGCCACTTTTCTTGAGACTCTGCACATATCCTCTGCAGCACAAAATGTCATTAAGTGTTCCTGTGTTCTCCCCTACCTGTAAACAAGTGAAGGAAGAATCAAAATAATGAATTACCAGTAGCAGCTTACTGCCCCCATCTTCAGCACCTTGTACCAGGCACAAGTTCCTGAAGATGGGCAAAATAAGTTGCTTTCAAATATGAAGTATTGAACTAAGATAAAGATATATTACGGTCTGATGGGATGTTACTCTGTGTAGTATGGCAGACAGGTACTGGCACCCCTGGGTTACATAAACCATGACTTAGGCAAAATTGACCTTATGTAGATTTCTCCATAAACCACATACAAAAAAGTCCAAGGTGTGTAAAGATTATGTTATGCTTGGAGTGTAAAGTTACGTGATTGGGCAGATTTTCCGAAACTTAACACATGTCCAAACTGAAAGACTGTGTCACACAAACCAAGGGTTATTGTTTATGCCTAATATGATCTGTCTCCTTTAACTTATTCACTGTGCCCACAAGTGTTTTTAAGGTTTTCGCTAGTGTGTCAGTGGACATTTACGCAATTAACAGTACACAGCAACACACATACATTATATAAAAAATATGTATATGTCTTGTGGGTAGTCTTGTCATATATGGACTTAAGTACAAGTAGAACAGATCCCTTACCTATGTCAGGAAATGTCTCTAGTGGCATTTCAGGGTAGCATCGGTACTTACATACCATACAACACATCATGCCATCCCACGAGGCCTGGTTGCTGCAATTGAAATCTCAAATCTCATACATGATAAAGATTTTCAGTTATGGTAAATTACTGCATTGATGCATAATACCAGCCACAGTTCCTTTTTGGCAGTAACAACGCCCTTAATGTAGCATACCAATAAGTAGCATGTTCTCCAACCTCAGGTCAAAAACAGCCCTTACTTTCACTCTGCAAGGTTCCTCCACATTTGGTTGGGCCAACAAAGACCCTTTTGCCAGTATATTTGGCAGACATTTTGAAGGAAGTAGAATAATTTTAATTCACTGTGAACCCCAAACCCAGAGGATGGTCAACCCACATGCACAGATCAACTTTGGAACCAATTTAAGAATTTCATCCAGTCAAAGCACAACCAAGTCATTCCAATTCAAAAATACTGTGCCAGTGGGACTACACTAACAAAACTTAATTTTCAAACTACTACTGCTGCTGCTACTACTACTACTACTACTACTACTGCTGCTGCTGCTGCTGCTGCTGCTGCTGCTGCTGCTATGATGTGACAGCCCGACATCAGGACATGTGTGGGTAAGGTAAAGCACTGAAGCCTGATGCCCCACATGTTACACCTAGGCCTGTTATAAGTATATTCTGTATCATAATTTGAAAATTCCCCACAAAGGTATCTCTACTTTGACATATGGGTGGGGCTTGCATGGTCAAAAGATGCAGAGAGGTATGCTGGTGGTAGCTTAACTACCGGTGGGGTCTCATCTGCTGGATGGGTCAAAGGTGATGCCCCAGACATAAAAGAATACCCTGGTCCTCCAGGTTGGGGGTTGGGCGAGTGGCTGCATTCTTACTGTGGAACTGCATCAGAGAATTTGCACCAAAATTTGACTTGGCAAGAGTATTTTAACAGGAAAATATCAAAATACAACTTCTAAAGTTCAGGTAACTGAAGACCTTGTTTTATAAACAGCATAAAGGTCCACCAGACATCAAATGTGATCCATGTTGTCATGCATTCACTTGTCACACATCCAAATGCAGCCACTTTCAGTATTTCACAGCAACTGACCACGTCAAGTGTTTTTGCAGATGGAGGCACTATGTTAACTAAGGCACATTAACCCTTTAAAGACGAAGTGTATCTGTTTTATATAAGGACTCAGTCCGTACCGCGCTGTAAACACTCTCCACTTCGGTCATAAAAACCAATCTCTTAATGTTTTATAAGGCAAAAGTTGCTCTTTGTTCTGAGGTCCATACAAAACACATGAACGCAATGTGGGCACCACGTAGAATATTTTAATGTTAAACCTGGTGGTATGTAAAGTTACTGCTATGCTTTAAAAGGTTAAGAATACTTCTGTAGTGTCAAATAAAACATAAAAAACTGTCTTTTCACCACAGTACCAAACAATGAGGGAATGGAGACATGGGAGAGAAAACTTACTTCTGAGATTTCATAGCAGTGCTGGTGACGATCCCAGTCGTCAGGGATTGATTGATTTATGACATTTTGGAGTTACTTGCTGTCTCCACCTTCTGGAGAGGTCCACACATTTTCCAAACATATAGGAGGCAACCAAAATTCATGGTATCAGATGGGTGACATGAAGCAAGTTCTATACTGAGGGTGCACAAATACAAGGTGTCATCACATAAAATTCTGTCACCCAAGTGGCCTGGCACATGGGACTTGTGCACCCATATGTTCAGGGTGTCTGCAGAGCGTCATATCTCACGACTCGAATTTTCATAACTTCACCCGTCTTAAATCTAGGCAATGGACTAAGGTAAGTGACAGCTGCATGCCCCAGGACAAGTGTCCAGTGTCTGAAAATGGCAGCAAGCAGGAAACTCCAAACTGCTACTGGCAGTGAAACCGCACCTGTCTGCCTTGTAGTCGCTCCCTATTAACTGAGCCAGCACAAGCCCTAATCTCTGTAGATAATAGTCATATTTTTCATTTACAAATGCCACCAGTAAATTTGGATAATTGGATGCCATTAAAACTGTGCATTTCATATACACACATCTGGCCACTGCCCACTGTACATCAAATGGACAGGAGATCATAACACAGTTTCATTTTCAATATCAGCAAATTTCAAAATGAGTTTTCATAGATACTGTATAATACATAATAAGTATCTTTTGGATCCCTGTAACTTTTATTTAGGGCATGTCTGTTGCAGAATAATGATGAAAGTATGTACTCAGCCCCTACGAACTATGTGGATGCATTCCTTTCAAATTTAAATGAATGGCCTCAAATGTGATAGTGTTCAACATCACTTGGGCAAAGTTACCTTTAAATTCACCAACCTGGTCAGTTACAAGTGCTAACAGAAATGACACAACTAACAGGTGTTTTTATAGTCCTCCTTTTTCCTCTGAATGCTTGCCGCCTCAACATTATGCAGGGTGCAGTGCCATGAAATGTCAAGGTAAGTGGTCAGCGTCACATTTTACTTCTGTGGGATGGCTTTACAATGCCCACTGGGTGGCTGGTGTGGTCAAATGTTAATATGTTAGTGCCTTTGTCTTTCTTCTTTATTGGAGTTACTGTCCTGCACTCTTAATTTCATTTCATTTGTTCCTAAATGGTTCCTATTTTCTGACCCATCTGAGTTTATGTCATTATGTGTGGTCTGC
This sequence comes from Coptotermes formosanus, assembly GCA_013340265.1. NCBI lineage: Eukaryota > Metazoa > Arthropoda > Insecta > Blattodea > Rhinotermitidae > Coptotermes > Coptotermes formosanus. The sequence continues at coordinate 1,056,377 of BLKM01000369.1, forward strand.
AGTTTGTGAACTGTTTGTATCCTTACATTTTCAAGCTTTCTGCCTTCTGTGTTTCTCCACTGCCTACAGTTCATGTTTCATTCATATCTCATTTTTAATCATTCCTGACTCATAGCAATATCTTTCTTTGTCCATCATTTCCTATGTGGGAACATCCCCACAAATGCAAAACGGCCCTTTCCGCGCAGTACAGCGGTAGTCGGTCTCCCCACCACTGCAACAAGCTCTTCACGCCAGCCAATCCCAGACGGGCAGCCCAGCGACGGCCAGGTATAAAAGGCTACATTTCCAGCCAAAAGTTGTGCATTCCAGTATTCCGGATCCAGCGTTCAATATCAAGACTCAACGTGCTACGAGCCTCCACGATCGGCTCCCGAGCATCATCCGCCACTCGGCCCGTTAGCAGCATCTACAGCTCGCACCCTGCGAAACGCGCCGCAGTGTCTACCAGCACACGCTGCTCGGCACCACAGAGCTGTCCCAGGCTCTCCACCGCGCAGCCTGCTCCGCGCAACCGGCTGACACTGTACAGAACTCACTCTCACTGCACTGCTTCAGTGAGTCCGTTTCTTCACAGGAGTAACTTTGTCGGACCTCACTAACGCGGCCCTTAGCCGCCACAATAGCAAAGGAGAAGCACTTGTAAATACGTCCGACACGGACAACTGTACATAACAATAACCTGTACATATCTACGAGAATAAAGACTGACGTTAATGTGTTTACTGTTGTTGTGATTTCACAGTAGCAGCATACAGTAACCCACACCTAAATTCTATCCTTTACTTCCTGTACTTTGTCTTAATATCTCTTATTTGTGAGTTTCCTGTAACATTCTAGCACACTTTCCACCCTTTAAGGTAGCAGTTATATCTTATGGATAATTTGCCACATCTTGGACAGAGAAAACTCCTACATGTAGACCATGCATTACAAATCAAAATTCTAAAAATTAGAGTGAAATAAAAGATTATGAGAAGTTTTTAGTCCTATAAAAAAGAAGTCAAAAGTTGGGTAACTTACTGCATACAAAGCATTGATTTGGACATAGATGGTCTTTGGACATGGATGATTCCTGCATTGTTGGGGGGGAGGGTGCCGTCGGACTTGAACCACTCTTGTAAGTAGTAGAAGGCCCGGCTATAACGGAATGGATGTAGACCACTCTTGCACGCAGCAAGGAGCAGCGCCCCCTCCGGGGCTGGACTTAGACCACTCTTGCACGCGGCAAGCCGCACGAACTGTATGGGGTTGGACTTAGACCGCTCTTGCATGCGGCAAGCCGCACGGACTGTATAGGGTTGGGCGTAGACCGCTCGTGCACGCGGCAAGCCGCACGAACTGTATGGGGTTGGACTTAGACCGCTCTTGCATGCGGCAAGCCGCACGGACTGTATAGGGTTGGGCGTAGATCGCTCGTGCAGGCAGCAAGCCGCACGGACTGTATAGGGTTGGACTTAGACCGCTCTTGCACGCAGCAACCCGCGCGGACTATAGGACATTGGACTTAGACCGCTCTTGCGCGCAGCAACCCGCACGGACTACAGGGGATTGGATTTAGACCCATCTTGCACGCAGCAACCCGCACGGACTATAGGGGTTGGACTTAGACCGCTTTTGCACGCAGCAACCAGCACGGACTATAGGGGTTGGACATAGACCGCATGTGCACGCACCAATGGGCAGCGAATATAACGGTTTGGACTTACACCATTCCTGCGCACAGTAATCCGCCCTGCATGTAACGGGTTGGACTTAGACCACGCTTGCAGTAACGGCCACGAGCGTTGGTGCTAGCCCAGTCTAACTGTTTGGACTTAGATCATTTGCGCTCACAGTAATCCGCACAGCATAGAACGGGTTGGACGTCGATCACTCTTACGCACAGCAACTAGCGTCGTGAGGGCATATTGGAGTTAAACCACTCTTGCATGCCGCAACTAGCCTCAGATATAGCGCAGCTCGCAGGCTGGATTGGCTTACACCACTGTTACACGCAGTAGCGCCTCGGATGTAACGCATTCAACTGGGGCCACCCATCCCTTCCGATTTAACGGAGTGAAGTTTTACCACTCTTCCACGGTCTTTTACCAGTTCGGCTGAGTCCCAACAGATAGCGCCACTAATCCGGGTAACACCCGCAGCCCACAAATGACAGCAGCACTAACTTGCAAAACCGAGGTACAACTACCGGTACATCCCCATTCATGCTCTATGTGCAATCAAATACTGAAACTTCGACAGTTTTTGACTATTTGACCACTTCTACTTTTTTCATTTCACTTCTAACTTTTTAGAATTTTGAGCTTAAATGTATGCACTACCTGTCAAAGTGCATTACATTGTACATATATGACATTAGCCCTAATATACAATGGAAAGCTTAGAGGGTGCAGAGTCCACTAAAACGTTGCATGAAACTTGGGAATAAAAGCACAAGGCAAGGTGGATTACACAAAGCAAAGGCTGGAATTTAGCAACTCGTGGGCAAAGCAGCATGATGATTAAGGATGATGTTACATGAGAGACAAACACGGCAAAAGGCAAACAGCAACAATTTTAAACAAGGAAATAACTGAAATATTGGAGGAACAAGTAAAGGGGACAGAATGAAAACTAACAGCAAATATGCAGTTTACAAAATGCCAAGAAACAAATTAACAATAAATAAATAAAACTAATGGTAAGGAGCATGGAAGACCCCTTATGAAGTAAAGAGACAAAGGGGAAACTCAAAGGAAGTACAATACAGGAAGGAACAATCAAGAAGTACAGAAGATGGACGCAAGAAAGATAAAGACAAAGGGAGTAGAACCTGACAGTTTAAAGGGCCATATTAAAAGTTACATGTCAGACAGAAGGGGAAGAGCGAGATGGACTACCTAGACAAAGGGAATGCATAAGGAAAAAAGAAAATGGTTGGAATATAGAGAAGGAAAGAATGTGGGAAGAGAACTCATAAAAAAAATGTTAAACAGAAAAGACAAAAGAAATGAAACAAAAATAAATGGAAAGATTGGACTTAATGCCAGAGTGGACTGACAGGAAGAAGAAATGAACTTCACCTGTTTATGTCCTTTATCTGACCTCTTTCACATGTGGGGCAGAGGCTGACAATGCACCAAATAGAGGACAAACACCCTTCACAGTCACGTAGTAAGAAAGAAGGTGAATGAAAGACACACAGAACGTGGAATGAGTGAGAATCTAAGATGAGAAAATCCTGAAGGATACAACAGACAGGGACTGAGAAAAAGTGTATAATGAACAAGAGAAGAGAAAAGCTTAAGCACCAAGAAATTTGGAATGAAATATATTAAGTGGAATAAAGATGATGTACAAAAGCACAGGAAAACAACAGTTAAAAAAAAATGGTACCAGGTACGATTAAAAATAAGCGATGAAGGAAAGGTGAAATGCAGGTAGTGTAGAGACACAGAATTGAGACTCTAAGCATAAAAAGAGTTTACAACAAACTACAGACCACATAATGAAGTAAAGTGAGGTGGGCCAGCAAAGTAAAAACAAAATTAGAGTGGATGACAGTAACTGCAATAAAGCAGACAGACAAAGGCATTAACACAGTAACATTCAAACACATTTGCTATTCAATGGGCACTGTAAGGCCTTCCCAGACGTAAAACGTGAAGCTGACCACTTACCTTGACACGTCACAGCATTGTCAATAGTGGAATGCGGTCATTGGGGGGGGGGGGGACATGCTACATAAAAAGGACTAACAAAGAACCTGTCGGTTTTGTCACTTCTGTCTGTCAGCACTCATCGTAAGTAGGGAATTTACAGGTGACTTTCCATACATCTTGTTGAACACTATCATATTTGCGGCTCAATCACTTACATTTGAAATGAATGCATCCACATAGTTCGTAGGGCCTGAATGCGTACTTAATCTGCAACAAACATGCCCTAGATAAAACTTACAGCGATCCACAAGGTACATATTACATATTATACGGCATCTGTGTAACACTCATTTTGACATTCACTGATAATGACAATGAAATTGTGATACGGTCTCCTGTTCATTTGATTTACAGTAGGCAACAGCCAGATGTGCGTATATGAAATGCACAATTTTAGTGGCACCCAACAGTCCAAGTTTACTGAAAGTGTTTGTGAATGAATAATATAACAATTATTTACAGAGATTATGGGCTGCAGCGGCTCAGTTAAAAGGGAGTGATTACAAGGTCAGCTCGGGTTTCCTTTCCAATAGTACTTTGGAGCTTCCTGTTCGCTGCCATCTCCAGACAGTCTGCTCTCCTGAGGGCACTCTGCATGGAACATGTAGCTGCCACTTACCTCAGTCCACTGCCTAGATTAAAAATGGGTGGAGTTTTGGAAATTCCAGTCTTGAGATATGACACTGTCCAAATAACCTGAAGATTTTGGTTGCACAAATCCCGGGTGCCAATTCGCTTGGATGACAGAATTTTGTCATGACCCCTAATATTTGTGGGTCCTCAGCATAGAACTTGCTTTATGTCACTCATCTGCTACCAAAAATTTTGAGGTGGCTCCTATATTTTTGGAAAATCTGTGGGCCCCTCCTGAAGATGGAGACACCAAGATCCTTCCTGAATGTCATGAATCCACACAGCATCATATCGCTGAAGACTGGAATCTTCACTGGCACTGCTACGAGAATCTCAGATCTCAGAAGTCAAGTTGTTTCTGCCATGTCTCCATGCCTTCATTGTGTGATACTGTGACAAAGAGAGAGCTTTTATGTGTCATTTTGGTATTACAGGAGTATGCGCTTCAGTTAACACAGTGCCTCCAAGTCGCTGTGAAATACTGGAAAATGGCTGCATTTGGATGTGGGGCAAGAGAACACATGAAGACATTGGTCACATTTGATGTGTTGTGGACCTTTATGCAGTTTATAAAACAATGTGATCAGTTACCTGAATTTGAAAGTTGTATTTTAATGTTTTCACTTTAAAAAATATTCTTGCCAAGTCATATTTTAGTGAACATTCTGTGATACAGTTCCATAGTAAGAATGTTACTGGAAATAGAACTGCAATTTCAGGAAGATTACTGTAACATAACAGATGTCACTCCACAGCCTTTTTAGGCAGTGATAGGTGTTAGCATAGAATGTCGACGAGTGTTAATTTCTATCGTGAGATGCATTATTGGAGCAGAACAGAAACAGTGACTTGCCGGGTGGAAAGGGTCATTAAAATTTTGAGCAAGCTGGACTATTGGGGGGGCGGGGGAGTTTGGAAAATTTTCTCACCTGGAATTTAAGATGTCTGCACTGAAGGCACAGTTCACGTATGGGTGGGTTAAAGCACTGAAGCCTCATCCTGGGTTAAATGTTCAGGAATAGTGACATTATTGGCATGTGACTAGTAGGCATGGAGCAGTCAGTTTTTATTTCCAATTGAAAACTGCCATTTTTGTTCCTCTGTAATGTAAAATTATGAAACTAATGTGTATTTGAGGCACTCCACCTCTTTAAAGCAGTCTGTATCATACTTCAAAAATTAAATTTGTTAAAGTGTACTTCCAGGGCGAGGAAGGGGGGGGGGGGCCTGTGTCGTATTTAGAATTTTGAATGTCTCTGTTGTGTTTTGACTGGATGAAATTCTTGAACTTATTCCAAGGTTGATATGTGTATCTAGATTGGCTGCCCTTTGGGTTCAAGGTTCACTGTGAATTAAAATTATTCCATTTCTTTCAAAACAGTTACCAGATGTACTGGTGGTATACAGAGGGTCTCTGTTGGCCCAGCCAACTGTGTAGTGATGTTGGAGAGTGAAAGTAAGGGCAATGTGTGGCCTGAACTTGGGGAACATGTTATTCATTGGTGTACTACATTAAGGGCCTTGTCACTGCCAAAAAAGTCATGAATGGTGTTACAAACATATGCAGTAATTTCTTGTAATTGAAATGTCTGTCTTGTATGAGACCTGAGTCTTCAGTTGCAGTCACCAATTTTTCTGGGATGCCATGCTGTGCTGTGTGGTACGTACGTACTGACACTACCCCAAAATGGCACTAGAGACATTCCCTGACATAGGTAAGGGCTCTGTTCTACAAACTTACATGTTACGTAAGTCAGTACTTGACAAACTACCCACGAAACACATAAATAATTCTCTATATAATGTATATTTCTTTGTGTGTTGTTAATCATGTAAAGATCTACCGAGATACTCAACAAAGTGTAATTGTGTTAAAACCTTAAACACCAATTGTCATTAGAGTGAATAAGTGAATGGAAAAAGGATCACTCTAGGCGTATACAAACAACCTTAGTTTGTTTTACACAGTCTTTCAGTTTGAACACGTATTAAGTTTTGAAGAATCTCCCCAACCATGTAACGTTACATTCCAAGCATAGCCTAATACTTACACACCTTGAATTCTTTTGTATCTGGCCTACTGAAATGTATACACAAGTTCAATTTTATGTAAGTTATGGCTCACATAAGCCAGGGGGTGCCAGTACCTCCCTGCCACACTACACAGAGTCGCATCCTGTCAGACCATAACGTATCCTTACCTTTGTTTCAGTACTTCATACTTGAAAGCAGCTTACTGCTCCCTTCTTCAGGAACTTGTGCCCAGTACAGGGTCCTGAAGATGGGGGCAATAAACTGCTACTGGTAATTCATTATTTTGATTCTTACTTCATATGTTCACAGGCTGGGAGAACACAAGAACAGTTAATTAATTTTTTGCTGCAGAGGATATGTGCAGAGTCTCAAGAAAAGTGGCATGTTGTTAGATAGTGCTAATTTTATATCTATAATTATGAATATTTTACTATATAACACGCCGGTATGTCCAATAGTTTTGTATGGGATGGAGTGCTGGACACTATCCTGAATGAATGTGAAAATGGTGGACAATGTTTGAATGGAAAATTCTTTGAAGAATATATGGCCCTGATAAGGACTGTGACCAGTTAAGGTGTAGATATAATACAAAACTCTCTTATTTTTCTAAAGAGCCCAGACTCTCAGTGATAATCAGAATTGCAAGACTACAATGGGCTGGTCATGTTACAAGAATGGGGGAAAATTCTATGCCTAGGAGACTGATGCATATGCAACTGTAAGGACCAAGAACAGTGGGAAGACTGTGCGCCAGGTGGAGAGATGATGTGGGAAAGGATGCAAGGATGCTAGGGATAAGGAGTTGGTGGGCAACAGTCATGAATCGCAAAGAATGGAGGAAATATCTCAAGGAAGCAAAGACTCATGAGTTGTAGCGCTTATGATGATGATGATGATGATGATGATGATGATGATGACGACGATGACGACGACGACGACGACGACGACGTTAGTGTGCCATGAGATCTTCAAATTTCAACAGCAAAACAAAATGTAAGCTACCTTCTGTCCATTTTATCCTTTCACATTCACTGACACTTCCCACACAACAATACACAGTCAGTACCACCAGCCATTAAACATGTTTCATCTGTTGCTTTTTCTGTGACATGTAATTATAGTCTTCACTTGTGTACTGCTGTGCCTGTAACAGTGTGTATTTCACACAAACATACACCAGTTTCAAGGATGTGATTGCGGTGAACAGTTGTAATTGTAATGAACAGTAGATGGTTGTGTTTAAGGAATACAGAACATGACCGTGTGTGAGCAGTACTTATTATGTAGCAACGGAACCTCCTTTATCCCAAACATGCTGTTTTCTGTAGCACTGTAAACATATCCTCTACAGTACTGACACACCCTTACCTCTCATTGTCCTCCTTGCATTGCCCCATCCTCCCTCCCCCCACACACAAAAAACTGCTTTTAATTCTCATTGTAGCCATTACAGAATGTCTCGCTGAAGAGTACAGTAACATAATATGTGGCTGTTACATTGTTCAGATACAGAGGCAGTTACATTAAGAACTTTGTACTTCAGAACACACACACACACACACACACACACACACACACACACACACACACACGACACCAGTATGCTAACAACTAAACCAGTAGGGACAACTAGGGACGATTGCTGTTGTAACTGTGTGTGCATGACCTTCACCTTGCAGCACACGAGGCCATGTAGAGCTCATGTCTTGGTTGGCTGATGACCTGCTGTGTAGAATACCGAGTCTTCCAGTTTCTGGTGACCTTGGTGTCTTTTAGTCCTTTCTTTGTCTTTCTGCTTATCCCACTGTGTTCTGTGATGCTAGTAGAGATGGTGTGAGACTGAAATACACAGGTGGAAAGGACACTGAACAAGACAGTATCATGAAATTCTGTGGAGATGGAGTGCCTGTTAACACGGAGGGACTCCATCAACATTCATATTGTTACAACCAGCCACATGGTCAGCTCTGCGTTCTTTGAACTGCATTTACAAAGCAGTTACAGAATTCATGTCACTTGGGACCTCCAGAACACAAAACAAGATGGCTAACTAATACTGCATGATGTTCTGTAAGCTTAGGCTGTCTAGCAGTGCACCTGTCAAGTTACCTACCCTGGCACAAACTCACTCCTCCAGGCAACTGTATGATGACATTCTATCAATATTCTACAGTACCAAGTCCATGATGTTAAAGTGAACTTACCACATTAATATTACAGCTGTTGTTTGCAGGGAAGGTTAAACACAGTTATGGGGAACAACGAACTAGTAGAAGATCCTAATTCCATTTGCCTTATTTTTGACATCTGATGGCTTGACTGAAGAGGGAGGTATAAAAGGACAATTACACCTTTTACGTACACAACACGTAGGAAATGTAACACAAAGTAATTTGGCACATACTTGAATACACGACTAATGATATCCTGTACATCTGAGACAGTACTCCACCAGAAGTGAGTGAGTATGTTTACTTAGAACTGTATACTTCAGAAGAAGTGCTAAGGAGTGTAAAGACTGTGATGATGTATTTTGAAGGATAACAGATAAGGACACCGTAAGGAAAGAAATGCTGGTATTAGAAGGAACTGTGGAAGGGGAGGCTAAACTGCAAATGACAACGTTAGTGTTGAAGCCTGCATTAAGATGTGCCAGTGAGACAGATTCAAACCTGGCTGCTGTTTCTTTTCCGAAGTGGATTACAATTTCCTTACAGTCTGCCACTGATGCCTAATTACAACCATTCTCCTATAGGAATGAAGTAATTTTACGTAGGTTATGGCACTTTAAAGGACACTCACCTGTCGATTGTTCTTAGTATATTTCATTTTAGTACTCTCAGTCAAAATGGCGCCCTTGCCGCCTCCCGCTCACAAACACATCGTAATATGGGAATAAAAATGTTGATAAACACGTAAAGTGTTTATGCAATTTATATTTTATGAACTTCACCATGTCCAACACAGTAAAGACCAGATACAAGGAACAAACATTTCGGATGTTTAAGTTATGTACATGAGTAATTATTTAACGAAGAGTAATGGAAATTGAACAGGCCCCAATTGTTAGACATGGGATAGTTGCTGCATTTGTCACGTATATCACAACTGAGCAGCAAAACGAGTGCTGGTTAATGCAATACATACCTTAACTTTCAAAATATGATACGTTGTTTAAAAACAACTGTAATAAACATTTTAAAATACGTCCAAAATACATGTAATATCACTAACAAAAGCTATTACCGCCGGCGTCCATTTATACAACCGCACATTTCGCGAGGCATCATGGTCGCTTGCTCCCTTCACGTCACTGGTACGTGTTGCGGAGAAACAGTGACGGTACGGATGTTTCTGTACCGGCAGACTGAAAAAAGTCACAGTATCTACACTTTGTGCAAGAGTGTGATGGATTGATAGTGAGGCATTTAAGAACGGCGCGTCAACGATACTGGTTATACGGAGACGAACGAATTGCGGAACTATTCGTGAACTGTACGTAGTGTTTGGAAGGAGGCGGTCGCGGTGTATTTGCATCCACTATCTCAGTATTTTCCTGTGGAGACTGAATAAAACCTCAAACGTCCTCAGAACAGCCGTTAATTTGACCTAGATTTTAAATAGCTAGGCCGAATTGACAGTTATATAAACAATGGGCGTGAATCTTGCAGTATTTATACCACACTGCAGGAATTAAACCTGGCACTTGCAGAACTAAATTTTCTTTTATCAACAAATAATACAATAAAGATATACACCATCAGTTTGCACATCGTTTCAATTGTACTGTACAGGTTCTATCTAAAATCATCTTAGGATAGACACCCTAGGAATACCAAATGTTGCCAGGAATGCACACAATGTCTCCCTGCAGACAAAATGCTTCACGTCACAACATGCAGAAGTGCAATAAAACAATGTGGAAACTGGTGTGTGTGTGTGTGTGTGTGTGTGTGAGAGAGAGAGAGAGAGAGCGAGAGTTATGTTGCCATGTAGTCTTGTAATTACCAATGTTTTTAAGGAGTCTGCTGCCTCTGCCACCTGGGCAGATTCTGAAGACGGAACCAGCTGCACGGTTTCTCTGAAATGTCCACAGCCAACTACAAAACCACATGGTCTCCTAACACAGACAACCATAATCTTAATTCTCACCACTGTGGAAGCCTTACATCTCATTATTGGGTGCTGTAAAATGACCCTACATCAGAGATACACTTACTTCAGCCCAACTGACCAACTGCATGGTGCAAAGTCTTTCTTGACAGCATAAGAGTTCCTCAGCTAGTGAAGATATTCCCAGCATTTAATGGTACCAGATGGTTTACTACCGTGTTCATGAGAGCCCACAACTTGTCCCTAACCTGGGCCAGATGAATCAAGTCTATGCCCTCACATTATACTGCTGTTAAGATACATTTTAATATTATCCTCCCATGTACAACTAGGTTTTCTGAATGGTCTCCTTCCTTCATGTTTCCTAACCAGACCCTGTCCGCACTTTGCTTCTTCCCCATACATGTGGCAAACCCCGCCCATCTCATCTTCCTTCACTTGATCACCTGGATAATATCTGGGGAGAAATATAAATCCTGAAGCTCCTCATTATGCAATTTGCTCCAGTCTCCTGTTATTTCCTCCCTCTTAAGACTCAAATCTCTTCCTCAGCTCCCTATTTTTGAACATCCTTATCGTATGTTCTTGCCTTACTCTTACAGACCAAGATTTATTCCATTCCTGTTGTGTTTTAATACTTTCCTCCACAGTTTATCACACTATTTTGACAGCTATGTTTACAGAATCTCTACAGTGCGACAATTCACATTAGTGTTCCAGATAAATATGGTGAATGTTGTTAAACAAATTTACTCACACTTTCGATCTAATGATTTGGAATATAGGACAGAAACTCCAGGGTGCTGTCACTAGCACTCCTGCTTCGTAGCAGCTTTAATCTTCGCTGGGTAGGGGAAAGACTATCACGGCTGGAATTTTTCATGTTACCCACATTCCTTTCAGGCAAATGACTGGACAGTACACCAGGTCATAACTGATTCCTCACACAACCTTCCCAAATTACAATTCATGGCCTAATTTCTTCCCACTTGAGATCATACAATTTGTGCAACTGACACATCATTGTTATACACAGAGAGAAATATGTGAAACATTTTACACATGGGAAAACATACAATGTAAAATTATGCTGCATAATATCCCAGAAGAGCGCAAATCCCCAGAAAATGGGCATATAATTTTCATTGGAAACTAGTGCATAATGGGCAATAATATACAACTTAATGAAAACAGGTTATGAAGACAATGAATGGCTTGAACCAGGTCAGATGGAGTTCACCAGTAAATCTTGTGGTTATCTGAAAGACCTTTGGGTTCCATAAAAATTATTACTTGTTAAGTAATGAAATAAATGCTGACTGCCTGCAGACAAACCAGGGAGTAAGCTGATTGGTATGTGAATTAAAATAAGTGTATGCCAAAGTGAGTTCTAGGGGCACTGATCGAATTATTCCACACATTTACACTACAACAGCTAAAAAAATTTCATACACTCTTTGCTGATAAAAACTGGATATGTAAGAGCCTTGAGATCTACCTTCTGTTTGTGCATGTTTTACTGTTGCCTTACTTTGTGTAAACTCCCTTGTACCACTGTATCACATATGGTTCACTTTCACCCTTCAAATTACAGTGATTATCCAGTGGACTTTTCTTGAAATGACATTTAGTTGCTTCTTAGGGCATACCACTCGCATTCAATGCTGTTCTGAACAGGAGACCAGATGATAGGAAAGAGGGGACTCCATACCTCTACTGATAATCAAAACCCAGCTCTCCAACTGAACAGCTGTTATCATCACTGACCCACTGTAGCTCATGTAATGTAAAAGTAAATTAAATGCACCTCTGCAACTTTAGTACGTATCTACCCACCACACAGTCACATCCCAGACGACCAATCATCATTGTCCCTACTAACAGAACCTCAAATCTGACTCGCTCTGTCAGTTTGATTTCCAAACAGCAAAAGAAAAACGGCCCCTTGAAGTGTCACTACAATGATACACTGTATTTACATGCGAAAATGAGATAGGTGGCAAGACTATCACATGAAACCAGACAATGATTTGCATTGTGCACACTTAATAGGTGTTGTTAACATTTCAACTTCTGTACCTGATTTATGTGACTGGAAAAGCACAGTTCAATTGACAAACATTCAGTCACCATCAGTGTACTCAAGGCCACCCAACAAATGTATTCTTCACCACTACCAAGGCACTCCGAGGCCAGAGAGGTTAACAAGACCACAAGTGGCTGTATTACCACCACAACAATAGTGGCCCTAAGGTGAAGATTCAAATCTTGTCAGATGTTATGACATTTGACCAGTGAACAGTTACAAAAATTTGGAAGGACAGTGGATTTTAGGACTGCCTAACCTTGAACATGAAGGCACTACAGTCCCTCAAAATGCTGGTATTTATTTACTTACCAACACTGCACAACATCCTAGAAGACTTGATTGTTCAAAAACAGTGCTGTAAGAAACTTAAATTTAAGCCAATTACTGACAGCTCTCTATAGACATATTTTATTATCCTCTACCAATACATTATCACCACCTGTTTCACTAATGTTACTTCCATGGTGTTGCGGATGGTAGTAAATGAACAAGCACAAAGTTCAGGTGACCTCTAGTGCCAAGATGTTCATACCAAGTTTAATAAAAGCGAAAATTTATGAACAGGTACAAAAGTTCTTCAGAAGAGGACCAGACAGAGTCCTTATGAAAGAATGTAGTGAGTAACACGCATTTAAGTTGCCTACACACAATGTAAGAAAGATGTGTTCTTCTGTTGTGACAGAATAAAACCAAGGGACAGTCTTCTAATATGACTACAGCCAATGGTGGCTCTGCTTTTTTTCAAACACACTACTATGTGAAATCTGAGCTTCTTCCATCATAGGGTGAAACATACCAGACAGGATAACACATATTGAAGACAGCCTGATCTTTACAGGATATGCATGGTGTACACATTACATGTACAAACAAGTAACCCACAACAGGAATATAAGTACATTACCTATGCCCTATGATGAAAAACCCACACAAATAGGACTACAGCTCCAGAACATCACAGAAGAGCGAAGGAACAAGTAAAGGCATTGAAACACTAACTGGTGACAGTGAAAAATGAACCAGAATTTGAAAATATTAAACAGGGGTGTGTATTGAAATTAATATGCAGGAACTGACAAGAACTCAAATGTATGTCAGCCCCTACTTAACTAAATTTACAGATTCTATCTGACCAAATTGGGATTTACAATTCCAATTTAAATTATAAAATACTTGGGACAGTGCAGTGCCTATGGTTTTGTCAACCATCTATGTGCAGAACATACGTAGACTGTGATTGCGTCCATGTGCACTGAAACACAGCAGATGTTGTGACACACAGACATGCTAAACGTTGTTGGTATTTTGACAATAACATCACCAGGCTATGCTTGGTAACTATGAAACACAACTCGCCACAAGTTCAGGCTTTAAGTTAATTAGTCCGTCTTCTCTCACTGGCGGCAGTGGATCCTCATGCAGATTGTGTCAGGAATTACAAGCCAAATATTCTCATTCCCTATTGCCTTACTTGCTTTAATTATTTTCCAGCATTAACACAAATAAATTCATAGTGAAAAAATTTTGCATACGAGTGCCAAAACAGTAAATGTGAACTTCGGCAAAATTCGCCAAACAAAATTAATCTTCAGTATACAAATGACATACATCTGAGTCTTCCTAAACAGTGCTGTAACGTCACTGAACTCTGTACAGCATCACCATGATAAGACTAAACATCGGAGAGTACAGCCAGGGTCTCGACTACACAACATCACAAGTGGTTCACAACTGATGTTTAGACATAGAATTATATACTTTATACTTTTTTATATATATTATATCCTTCAAAATCCTATGCATATATTGCTTTATGATTTTAAATCTACATATATAACAAAGAATACAAACTTCAGTGTATGTATGATTACCATTCTGTGACTTATTAAAAGCTGCTTATTGTCTGCAATAACTGACCCCCTGATGATGACTGGATAATTCAGTCAAAACATGTTAGAGGGTGTCTAAACAAAATGCAGTAGTTGCTGACAAATAAAAACAACTGAATACACATATTAGGCAATAAACATACTTTATAATTTTACATTATATTTTGATCTGAGCAGAAATGTCAGAGAAAATATAATGTAAAATAATAAGGTATACTGCGTAATAAGTGTATATAGTTGGTTTGGAATAATTTCTAAGTTCGCTATCTTTTAGTGTCATTGTGAATGGGGCGAGGATGAAGGAGAGGGTATGGCTACATAGTTCCATAAGTTACCATCAGCAGCATGCTTTACCCACAGCCAGTGAGCACTGCCGACTGCAGTGACGCACAAAGGTGCTGCATATGGCAGAGTAATCTTATGTTTCCATGGAGTTTCTAATCTGTTCAAGGTGTCAGTCTATGGTCCGAGAACATCCAGTGGACATGAATGGCATAATCGCTGGTGGCAAGTTACTCACCACGTATGGGTTGTGCAGTCCTTCGACCAGCAAAAGCTTTATGCCATCATTTCCATTGCTTATTTGCAAAACCTTAATTTGATACTTTTTCAGGTTCTACTGCATTATAGGTGTACCATAGGAGAAAAATTTTCTAGAGAGATGAACATAGTGAATATCAAGGGACCGGATATGGGTGGAGTGTCTACTGTGTCAGGTGTGGTGGTGGAGGGTGTGCACTGCAATATTAGTGGAAAGTACATCATCAGGAAGCACATTTAACACTGCAGGCGAGAAGCACGCACTGTAATGCTCAGGATAACTTTTACAACCGTTAAAGAGGTCAGTGACCAACGGAGAGATAAGGTAAGGTAGCAACAAAAGCGCGGACTATGAACAGATAGATGACATCACTGAAATGACCTGAACGGCTAACCTACGTCAGTCTCGACTGGCAGGTTTTACCGGAAAGGAGGGCACTGACTATAACAGAGAGATTGCCTAAACGGCTAAACGAAGTCGGTCTCGAATGGCGGATTTCCCAAATAAGGGGGCATGGGGGCGTGACCATAATCCAACACACCCCGCAGCACTCGTATCCTGTTACGGCACACTGGTCGCACTGTGGTACACCTATAATACATCAGTGTCCTTTTTCAACCATACTAACGGCATTGCAAGTATCAAACAACTCAAGGTTTTTGTTTTTTTTTCCCATTACACAATGCATGTACTTTCCTTACCTCCCACACAACACTTTCAGCATGTCTACCGCACGAATCCTCTCAGTCCACATCTCTGTGCAGTCACAGGTGTGTGCGTGCAGGACACGTACTTGAAACATCTTACTTCAACACAGTTTTAAGCACACTACCACCAATGAAATTATCACAGAACGTGAAAAGATTTAGTCTTTCCTACTGCACGCCTTCCAACGCTGCACATTCCTCACCTTCGACCCAACTTCCGACCCACCTCCAATTTGTAACACGAAGGCTGTTCCTATTGGCTAGACGGACGGCTAGGAGTACAGATGATTGGTATTCATTATTTAATGTTTGCTGTTCATTACGATACACAACAGCCAACGGCACTGCTGTCGATTTACACACATTGAGCGTGCTTGTTAACCGGTATCGACCGGAGTGCGATCTTGTATCCCGTTAAATGTAACTCTTAATGGACGAAAGGGAAAACGCTCTTGCACTCATGTGCAGGGATGGCCATAAAAAGTGAAATTACTTTCTTCTGTCGGCAGGTACATTGGGATTTGAAGGCCGGAAGATAAAGTAGCGGTATTGGCGACTTTCGAACACCAGATCATTGTGAGAAAACTCCCAGTGAGAGGTCTCACAAATTCTGGGCTTATATTATATTTTGTGCTCGCATTTATTGTGAAGGTCTGTTCTGGATTCGAATGTAATTGGATTTAACACTTGCAGCCAAACCCATATTATTACAAACGAAAATTCAATTGTTTATTTCACGAAGTTTCTTTTCTTTTTCTTGTGCACATTGTACAGTGTTTCCTGAATCTATATACTCTTCCCATATGGAAAGAATAACAATAAACAAAAAGAAAACACACCATGCTTATAGTACTGACATGAAGAACCAGTATGGTACATGTGGCTGCCATGACTGGCTGGTCTGCATTCATGTCACTACATGCAACAGAATGGAGGAGCAGGGTGTGCCACTGTATGAATTTACCTTCTTATTTTCAAACAATTACAGAATCCGTAGCAGTCTTTTTAAAAGTTCAAGAATCTCCATTATAAGAAATCCAACTAAAGCTAAAATAAAGATTTTATATCACCTGATTAATAAAATAAAATGGTCTTGTTCTGACGGCTCTAATGATTTTTTTCTGCAACAATCTCTAGGATTACCAAAAACCAATCATAAATTTAACCTCATACACATCATGCAGGCATATGGCAGTACAAATTGAAGGTATATTTCTGCTCAGTGTTAATGGTGGCACTAGATGGGAGTGGGTGTTCAGGTGAATGCCCTGGCCACCTTAAGCCTGTGGAAATAGCCCCTCCTACCCAATGTGTAGATAGCTGGACATACCCGACAGCCAGTGTTGACACTCTGTAGCAGGAAACCCCTCTAACTCCTGCCAAAAACTTGTCTGTCCCACAATAAATAAACCAACCACCATCCAAGCTCCTACAAACCATTTAAATTAGTACAGTATTCATACTGTCACCAAGGAATGTTTATTCCCATATGGTCCACACTGGACAAATTTAAACTTGAAGAGGATCACAATAACTGTGATATTGTTCACTAAAATTATGTGTACATTATTTTTTGTATACATAAACAAAAACCAGTTATTCTGTGACATATAATTATTTCCAAAAGAGCCACACGTTCCAGATCCAAAGTTGCTGTAATTAAAATTGCTCATGTGATGGGAAATTAAATGCAATGTGGGGATATGCATCACTTTTTCACCAATAAATATCAGAAAAGATAATTGCACAACATGAAGTTCAGGCAAAAATAAGCAAAATGAAAACATTGAGATATGTACAAGCATGTTGTTCTAACTCAGAGCAGGGATCAGAAGAAATGTAAAACATGATTTGCAATATCACTGTGCAGACAGCAATAGAGGGACTTCTTTACACCTGAATTCTGATGAAAGCTTTCACAGCATATATATACTAACTACTTGCTTCATAAGAATGTGTCCAACAACAATGTTCACAGTTTTGTATGCAAAAGAGACAGACTTCCATCACTACACAGAAAATAATAACGGAGGTCATATACTTACACAAATAACAAAAGTGCAGAGATAAAATTACTCGAAAACCCGTCCCCTCATACACATTACATCTCAAACATGTTTGAAGTGGCGATTATCAAACTCTTTAATGTTCATACAAATGGGAAAACACTGCCCTGCAATGGACATTTAAACTGAATAGTGCTCTAGTCACAGCACAAAACTGGTGTTTAAAAGGCAGTGCACTAAAGTGTAAAAACCAGATCTTTCTTGAAAACATAGTTATGGGACTGGTCAAGAAATTCTCCACTTTTATCAAACCCACAGGATCAAGAACACGCTCTCACTAAGCCCTAAATACTACCAGATACTGGACTAGTTGAATCAAATCCATATATGTGAATATTATCCTCCCATCTATGCACAGTTCTCCTACATGACCTCTTAACATTAAGAATTCCTGCCAAAATGTAGTGTGCATTCTTTGTGTCCTGTACATGCACTAGATTTCCCATCAATTTCATCCTCCTTAATTTAATTTTCCAAACAATTTTCAAGCTAAAGTCATCCCTATTCTCCATTAATCACTATGCACGTTAGGACATTAGACTTGTATACTACAATGATCTGTTAGACATGTGGCAACAGCGATCTGTTAAGCATGTAGTACACTTGACTTATGTGCTGCTTGTCGTCGTAAATCTGAAGGAATCATGACGGTCAATCCAGTTCCAATAAGCAGAGTAACAGTCAGGACTATGTTCGCCCAAAAGTCACCAATCACATGAACCATCCAGCTGTACGCCATTGCATGAAACACACTAAGTATCTGTGTCCCCAGAATCACAATTCCTGCAGTAGTGCTCTCTGGTTCAGGATATGTAATCTCAGACCCCAGCTCGAATCCCACAGCCATGTATCCACCCAAGAAGCACCTGCGTAAAATTGTGAAACTCAACATACGTGACAACTGAAGTTGAAAAGTGCTCGTTATTAATAACAAAGAATGAACAAAATCAGGAAGCAGCCCTTTTTTGTTTAATGTACAAACTAAATGCACTTACAATACGTATGACATAGTCACCACTCTGGCATGTTTCAGCATGACAATGCCATCTTCAGGGTTTTAAGCTTGGTATGTACGTTAGACAAAAATACTGCTTGAAAATCCATGTAGTAAATAATTTTAAAAACAGCAAGCAGTTTTATATATAAAGGAAGATATGTATCCTAAATAGCAACCAGGAAGGATCGATAACTGCAATGCATGTGAAGGTAATGTTGCTTTCACACTTTTAAGAAGATTTGGTATCCACATATGGCCTGACTTACATATATGCTAGTTATATATTCAAGCTTACCCAACAAAAGTTGATGTTACGTAGACAAAAAGTCTAGATCCAAGTCCTAAGGTGAAGGTGAACGCCAACATACCTAGTGCTGAAAATCCATATACAGCAACTGTAGTTTCCCTGCAAGATAAAATTTGTCATGGGTTAAGTATATTTTGATTCCCAGCACAATAAAGGATATTTCATTTACACTGGCTGCAACAAGTTGGAGTGAGTCATTGATAAGCTTGGTTCTAAACACTTACCGCAAACTTTGTGCAAACACATTCCCTATAAAAACAGCTCTACTTGAAAGAAAGTCATCAATGCAAGGAACTCAAAGACACAAGAAGGCACAAGGAAAACGGCTTTTAACATTTTCTGTTTAATGACATAGTATTTCCATCAAAGCTATTCTTGAGAAAGCATAGTTCACAGATGTATGAAGAATTTCCTTTACATAATTCTGAGAAAGTTTTGTTATTTCATTAAAAGAAATGCAACAATCAAACAAGTTCAGAAGCACATAGTAACTATTTTCAAGTGTTTTTTACGATAGTTTCGAGATTTATTAAACAAAGTTCTTGAAAATAAAGAATTTTTAAATATGGTTTCACACTTCATTATATTAGTCGTTTAATGTGAAAGATTCAAAGACAAATGCAAAAGTTTTTTAATTTTAGTGACAGTATGTTATTACTGTTGTGGAAGTATTTTCTTTAACATTATTTGTATTCTGGATGTGAAAGACATAAAACAGAAGAGTGAAGTCTTGTGGAACGTTACACTGTGTTGGGTAAATAGTTCCCCAAGTTTCAAAGTATCATAGTGACTTCAATCACTAAAAATGTCATTAACCATCTACCCAATGACACAGTCTAAGAAAACTGTCCATTTCCTTATGTTCTGAGAGTTCACAAAATAGGCATATAAAATTTGTCCCCTTAATCTGTTCAGACTGTATCAACTATTTCAAAGTGTAAATGTACAGGAAAAGTACAGCTGTTCCAATTTTTATTGAATTTATCCTGTGACATGATGACATTTCAATGTTGTGTTTGATAGCAATAAATATAGCAGTACAGTTGTTTGGTGGTGAGCCAGAATTCCTTGGACCCTACATAATTACTTCATAAATTCTACCATTTTGCCTCCACAACAGTTCTTTTGTTTAAATTTGTTTGTATGGATAGCAGACCCAGATAAAGTAAATCAATGCACATTTCAACTGGTTGTCAATTAGCATAAATGGAATCTTATCACTTGAAAATGCCTTCAGGATTATATTCTTGCAATATTATCTATCTTACATGAGCTGTTACTGAACTTAGAAGTGGGAGTGGTGGGATTTTAACACAGTGTTACAACAGTGCTAAATTAAATTACACAAAACCAGCAGAGATTTTTGGCTACTGCATGTAAGATCTCTCTTATTTCTGTCACTGCTATAACAGTTCAACAGGGATTTAATGTTATAATAAAGTTCAGTTACAAAATATTATACAAGACTATTTTAAAGTGAAACAATCCAAATGAATGTCATGAGCCTGTATGTTAAAATTTCAGTTATAGACCCACAAATGTGTCTGTCACACAATTGTCAATGATATGAAAATAAGAACTCTTCCCATAGTAATTTGTGTTCTTCAAATAGAAGTCACTTACTTGAACTTGTGTGTCTTGTCCAGAATTATTCCAAAAACAACAGAACCCACCATTCCTCCAGCCACAAACACTAGGCCAACTTCTCCTGCAAACTGTTCTCCATTCTGAAACAATTATAAAAGTGGCTTTGAGAAATTACATTTCCTGCCCAAATGCATACCGATATGGTTAAATTAAACAGAGAAATCTATATGATCTAATTTTATTTGTTAAAAAGAGTTTAAATTAAAATATATGCTGAAATTATTCAAGCCTTCCTAAATCACCTACATTCAGTGATTACTGATTAGACCTGACCCAATTCATAATTAATTTTGAAATAATCCTTTACAACCTGGTACGATTTCTTTGAAGGGTGGTTAGTCCTTTACAAGACCACTGCCTACAGAGAGAAGCACAAGAGAAATACAGGTGTGTGCGCTCACACACACACACACACACACACACCTCTGAGGGACTGGTCAAAAGCAACTGCATGTATTTTGTCAAGTCTCTCACTATTACTCCCCTCTTTAGCCTACCTGCTAATGTAATATGAAAAGACTGTCTAATGCTTCTTAAGTCCTTGAAAAACTTTTGTATACTTGTATAACATGTTCAAAAAGCACTGTAACTGATAATACATAAAATCTAAAATTTTTATGAAGGTGAAAACTGTGGAGGTCCCAGCATATACACATTTACTGCTTTTATTTATTTTCCTTGTAAATGGATAATATAAAATCAAAGAAAATTAGATGAGTAGGTTATGCAGCATACACAGGGAATAGCAGAAAAGTGTACAAACTTTTATTCAGAAAACCTAATGGGACGTAACCATTTGAAGGACAGGGGTCTAGATGGGAGGATAATATACAAGTGGATCCAACAGATGTATAGTAAACGTGTGGGCTGGAATTAATTGGCTTGGGATGGTGAATAATGGGTCTTTTAAAACATAGTAATGGATCTTCATTTTCCACGAAAAGTGAAAAATTTCTTGAGTTGCTCTACCAACAGCTGAAGACAGCTGAGATGTGATCAGCCCAGATTAGTATCAGCATCTTAAAACTTCAGAATACCCATAACAGTTTAGAATACTCCATCCTAATTAATCTTACTCTAATGTGTTTTGGATATCTATAAAATATGTTTAGTCAGGGCTAATAACTTACACATATTTGTTACATCTGAAGTACAGAGTGTTTCTTGTATCTCTGGCCCCAGGTGGGCTAGCAGTAATCCAATTCAGGCATCAATAATACAAATGTGTAATTACACGCATGTGCACGCATGCACGTGCGCACACACACACATACCGGGAAGTAAGCCAGTATCAGTTGATTGAGTAACGTGCTGAGTGAGTTGATAACTGCCACTGCTAGACCATAAGTGATGAGAAGCAGAATGAAGCCCTTGTTCTTTAGAAGCTTTCTCACCCCCCAGAAGAAGCCTTCCTTCCCACTTTCACCTTGCATCTTGAGGGCCTCCTCTGGGCTCGGAGGTAAGGGTGGTGCTGCTTGGAAAACTAAATATTTAACACAAATGTGCACAAATAACACCACAAATAGGGTAGTGTGAGCTCAATTTATTTTGTAACGTATTTATACAATGACATATAATAGGAGAACAAAAGAAATGAAATAATGTGGAGCTTCCCGAAGTTTTACCCTTCACCAAATATTATGAGGTTGATCAAATCAAGTATGATGAGATGAGCAGGATATGCAGCCTGCATAACAGATATAATGAATGCATATGAAATTATATTCAGAAAACCTGAAAGATGTAGATTGAACATAATTAACTTAGGAAAGGTTCCAGTGCATGTTCTAATGAATATGGTAACGATCCATTGGATTTTTGGACTATTTCCATATCTGTAGGTTTTGTAACTGAGATAGGATCCATGGAATGTGAATGAATGAATGAATGAATGAATGAATGAATGAATGAATTTCTTAAAAGTGGGAAATTGCTTGTTCAGCTGACACACTCTCAACTTCTCAAGGTCTTTTCTCAGTTAAATTCCTCTGTTAGTTGTAATACACAGATATGAATTAAAAGTCACTAAATAAGTAAATAATTTTGATGCAGAAAAAGCATCTTGGGAAGGACCACTTAAAATTCTGAAAAGAAAATAGGTGGAAAATATTAAAACAGATTGTGGGAGAACAGGTTGTAAGGAAATGAACTGAACTGTACTGGCTCAAAATCACGTCCAATGTTGTGATTTAGAATTTATCTCATAATGAAATATGTAAACAGTGGAAAAATATGTAAACAGCATTGTGGTAGCAGCAGCTGAAGTTTCAGCACTGACAATATGAAAGCCCACAACTGGACACAATCCTGAGCCAGTTCCATCCATCTACCAGCCTCACAACCCAGCTCCCTACAGTCAGTCCTAATAATATCCGTGCATTTCTTTCTCGTTCTTCCAACTTGCCATTTTCCCAGCACTTTTTTTTATGAATTCTGTTTTCCCCAGCTTAGGCCCTTGTAGCCCCTAAGATTTATTTATCCTGAGAATTCCTCATTCTGTAATGTTTGAAACTGTTTACTTACTTATCCCACTTCAGTTCAAATATTTCTCTCAGTGTTTTGTTTCCAACAGCTTATAATTTATGCATGAGACCATGTTTTGTACTCATACAAACAAACTTACAAAACTATGTAAGATTACATTTATTACCAACTATGTAATTGCACTAGTTAACATATACAAGATTATTACTCTGACATGTTTCAGCTATTGATATTAGCCATCTTTAGGGAGTACATTTACACAAAGGAAGTATATGGTACTCCATGAAGGTGGCTAATATCAATGGCTGAAACTTGTTGGAGTAATAATCTTATATATGTTAACTAGTGCAATTAGTTGGTAATAAATATAATCCTGCATATCTATTGCATGGAAAGTGTGTAATATTAAGCTTACAAAACTATTTCTTTATTTTTCTTCTAAATTCATCACAGACTGGTTTATATTTGTTATAGTTATATACAGAGAGGCTACTTAAATTTAAAATTTATCTTATTTACTACATATTTGTAACACATTATGACTTCCTTGCTTTTATTTTGGTCTCATGTCATACGCATTTATGCACTTAGTTTCTTCTGTGTAATGTGTGTTCATTTGCATAAAAAAATACGCTTTCTGGCCATTTTTTGCAGGACGTATATGGTATTCAAGAAGCAACATGACTTGGTAGAACTTACTCTAACTTGTAAAGCTACTCACAGGCCAAAACCAGGATTAATACAAATGTGCAGGCTCCTGCAGTGCAGTTGAACATCAGTGACAGGTCAGATCCAATGTCTTCAACATTGTCATGATTCTTCACAAACACTGGAGGCAAGAGGAATCCAGCTGCCATTCCCACCTGGAACACAATTATCATTTGCTATTTTTACTGTAAATACCAACTGGCCATTCTTAAACTAATGTGGTATATTCAAGCACTGGGTACTAGGCCTATTTTCGTAAAAGGCTGAGGGTAACTCGGCATTGGATGGCAGCCCTGGAGGGAGGAGGGGGGGAGAGAGGGAGAGAAATTTTAGAATTGTGGCCTCTTAGCTGTTCTTTCACAACAAATGTGAATATTCTAGGATATTAGTGAGAAACAGAAAACTAGGTTATAGAGTACGTGAGAATGCCAGTTATCACAAACTCAACAAACCAGTGGGAATCATATACCTCATGACTGATAAACATTGAAGTGGGCATGAGCAATGAATGTAATGACAGGTCAAAGCAGAATGATAATGGAAAAATATTCATACAAAAAAAACCTTAAACTTTGAGTGCATACCAAAACAGAAGGTGCAAAGTTAAAGCAAAAGTGTTCAAAGGTAAAGTTTATGAGTCACTTACAGAAGACCAACAAAAACCAGTCAAATTTTTTGAAATTTTTCTTCAATCTGACTCTGAACTGCGAAAACTATATGTCTTCACATGACATAAGGCATGCTGCATATTCACAAACGTTGTGTGTAAAAATACTGCAACTAGGCCACGGCCTGTGTAATCCAAGGTTCAATTCATGGTGAGGGCAAGAAGTCTTCTCTTTCCCAAAACATCCAGACCAGCTCTGGGGCCCCCCAGCCTCCTATTCAATGAGTGGTGGGGGTCCTTTCCCAATATGTAATGCCGCTGAAGTTAAGAATGAGTGGAGCTATACATCTGCTCCCCTTTATGTTTTCATGATGTTCACAGAAAAAAAAAATTTTTAGCTGAAAAACCACATTTTTGCCAAAAAATTGTATTCAGCTAAACAGCCATAAGGAAAGTGGATGGTGGCAGCAACAGAGACTGACTGATGTCAAGTGCTTTGTCACCACACAACAGTTCTTGTGGTCAGGCAACAAACCGTCCTCCCGCTTCTTGCTTGACTCCCACCAAAGCAATTTACCACCACCATGCCTGCACTTAGATTGAAATGAAGAATGGAGACTGACAGTTGGAACATAGTAGTTGTGTGTACACAAAAATTTTGTTACATATTTTGTCCAGTCTTACCTGGTTTCCAAACACTCCAATGGCGCAAGCAGTCGACACTTGATTGGAGCCAAACCAGACAGCTGCCAAACGAGGAGGGATGCTTAGAAGAAACACCTGAGATATCGCTACAAATGTCTGCCCAGTGAAAGTGACCCAGAATCTGTCAGGTGCAACTGATACTGCCTTAATCCATGAACCTAAAGCAGTTCCCAGAGCACCTAAGAATATAGCCCATCTTAAACCCTAAAACAAAAAAATAATGGTATTGATAGAGAAAACCCAAGGTAATAGGGGGAAACCCCATCTCAATTCCACTTTCTCTATCATACAATCTGTATGGACTGGCCTGGGATAGAACCCAGGACTCCACAGTGAGAGACATGTGATTAATCACCTCAACTGTGGCATGGCCTGTTTATAGTTGGCGTGAAAAGTCACATCTTGGATGATGAGGAAAGGGTTTTGAAACTTCACAGGTTATTAAAACACCACACTAGTTGTCTGTTTACATTAAAATGAAATACATGTGTTGAATAATGCCAGTAACCTTATCAGTATTTACACATGCTGTCATTGTGTTCTGGAGCCTATAAATTGCATAACATGAATATCACACAGTAATTCCTTTACCAGCTATCTGGATAACTTTACATTCCACTGAATAGAAACTGGATCTCAGTCAAGCATAATGCCTCTTGAGAAGCTACATAGTCAATTATTAGAATCCATTTTAGTATCATTCTTTCATCTATGCCCACATTTTCCACCTAATTGTTATTCATTTGATTGCCCTAATAAAAAACCTCGTTGCTGGAGTACTAACTTTGACGCTCATCACTAAGCAGTGTTCCACATATTCATACGTCTTCCTCCCCCTTTAATAGAATAAACAGTTCTGCACAGCCAATGGAAGAAAGTTCTCTGGCTTGAAGACTGGTGAGTGTTAACAACACCTCACCATCCAAAACCAGTATGTTATAATGCTATACACATCCTCGGAGTTCACGGATCTTTGCCCAGAAGTGAGGAATGGCTAAGGGATACAAAATTTGTAATTTGGGATAGCAGAAATCTGTGCAGATCAGATTTATAGGTTTATTGAAACCAGTTATGATGTTTCAGCTGCTTATTGGCAGATATGAAGTTGTACATACCTTCTTTTCAAGGAATATAAGAGCTGGAATTATAGCTGGGACATAGACAGCCATATAGACGATTGCAGTCCACTCCACATAAACACTCTCAACATTGTAATATCGAATAACTATGTTATTAATGATTGCATATTGAGTCCATTGAGAGGTACTAACAATACAAAACAGAACGAATATTAAAAGAATCAACCATCTTCTTTTGTACACTTTGCATTTGAGCACCTCATCTCCATGGAAATATTTTTCCCTTATCGGTGTTAATTCTACTGGTGGCTCACTGGGTAGATCTTTGTATTTTCTTTCGAAAGTCATGTCTAATATAGAAGAACAAAAACATCAGTTCTGGAAAATGAATCATTTCTTTTAAACACACACAATGAATGGGAAATTTAATGTAGCGGTATGCAATGGTTTCAAGTGGGTCTACTGGGGGTACTTATGAAGAAGATAAGAACCTTCAGGTTAAATAAAGGAGAAAAATTTTTTTACAAGTTGACTTACTACCAGCTTCTCAAAAATGGTTCTGCACCATGGAGTTTGTTAGTAAGAAAATGAAGTTATGCAGTGGTTGATACGTCACATTTTACCCAGAACAGCAATGAGAAAACTTGAAGTGTGATAACATATGGCCATTCAGCTGACTTAAAAAACTCAAATTTCTATAAACATTTACACTTTAACAGCAGATAACTGCGGTACCTGGAGGAAAGCCTGTACCAGTGCTACTTTGTCTACCACAAATCCTGCACAGACTGGCTTGTGATCAAACCCCACCCTCTGTGCTGAGAACCCAGTGAGTAACCACCTTTGCCATAGCACAACTTCTTTAGAGCACAGAGATCATTCACATTTCCCAGTGCCTGTAATTTTTAAGCTCCTTTATTCATAACTATATAATAATAGATGTCCGCTCTATGAACATCAAGATGTTGCGAAGAGCCCATTCTAAGGAGCCCAATGGAGTAGGTGCCTCTCCAGGTTTTTTATTAGAATGGTAACAGATCCAGTGTCAAAAATAGTGTGTTATTTTCTGTGCTTTTTAGTACGTTATGTGATTGACAAAGTCCAAAATCCATGTAGTCCTAGGTGTAATATTAAAATGAGTATTCCTGTGTAGTGTTCAGAAAGCTTACAGTCATACCCATAACTTAAATGCAGGCCTATTTTTGCACATACAGGATAAAGTAGAATTCACACATGGCAGAGATAAGAATTGCATACAAAATTTTGGCTGGAAGAATACAGGCCACTTGACAGGCCTTAACACAGATGCTAAAACAGTATTAAGTTGGTTCTTAAGGAAATGTATTGTAAAAGTATGTAATGGATTCATCTGGCTGACTTTAGGGTTCAGTAACAAGCTCTTGTTAACATGGTAATAAACATTCGCGTTGCATAAAAAGCAGCTAAGTGACTGAGAATCTCAACTAGAACTATGCTCTGTGTGAGGATAGGTAATTACCATGCATGACTATGCAATATGTTCCCTATATGACACTTTCCCACAAAGAAGATGGGTCTGTTTATACCCACGGTTTTAGTTATATTGTGTCACTTTATTTAGTGTCAAGTTCCTCTAAGTGGTCTCTCCCCTTTAAATTTTCCTCCAAATGTACTACGAGTGCCACCAATCTGATTCTCCTTAATTTGATCACTTCCTTCCCAACACTTTGCTCCATATTTTTAAATTCTTCCCACAGTCTGGGAGATGATAGAATTCTTGACCCATATATGACAGTGGGTATGTGTACATAGTTTAATGTGATATTGGAAAGGAGGGAATAAAAGGATATGAGATATTTCCTAGCACACATATCCTTCATTTAGTGTGTTATTATGGGTTTTGTCCCTCCGTGAAGACTGGCACCTTATCGTGGTGAGGTTTGCATGCCCTGTTATGACCTGGGCAGCTATGCTGGTAGGAGCTTAAACTCCTGGTTGGGGAACCAAAGCCAGATAAGTTGAAGGGCAGAGGCTGGACAAAGTAACAGTCCACAACAAAGGGTAGTGTGGACTCTTTATGCATAGTCAAGCCAAATTCTCTAGAAAAGTAAACCCCAAAATCAAATTCTGATCCTCCTGGAAGGGGGTTTGCCATATGGCTAACAACCTACACAGTAAAACCTTACTGTTATGAAACCAGAAAGATCTGTATGCCCAGGAGACTGATGTATATGCAACCTGTAGGACTGAGGAAAGTGGGAAGACAATGTGCCAGGTGGAAAGATGAAGTGGGAAAGGATGCAAGGATGCGGGGAATAAAGAGCTGGTGGACAGCAACCATGAATTGAGAAAAACAGAGGAAACCTGTGAAGGATGCCAAGAATCTTTATGACTTGTAGTGTCGATTATGATGATGATGATGATGATTATGGGTTTTGTCCATCACAGCCTTAACTTCAACCAGTTTTCAAAGATGTCTTACAAGTTTTATCACTTTTCAGTTTAAAAATGGCACTACATGATATTTAACCAGCTGCAATAATTATAATGAAATACTTTTCTGTGCCTGTCACTGTGGAGACTGAAATGCTGTCACCTGCTCTCACACTTCAAGTAAACTGATGTAACAATTCTCAGCCCATCCTGTCCAGACTATCAACCACTCTACCTCAACTGAACACCATATTCTCAGTTCCACTATTTGTCACTCCACTTATGAAATTCAGGCTCCTTATCAGCAGCGGTACAAGACAGATAATTTTTGTGTACTAACCATATGCTACTTTATCCTCCAAAATCGTGGTATTAAAACACAACTGTCAACTACATAATTTAATCATATATGTAAACAGAAATTTCATAACAGAAAATCTAGGATACAATTCTAAGCAATTTTCAGTAAATGTGTTTGCCCAAATATTAAGTCCCTTGGGCTTCAATGGGTAAAGTGATTTGAGGGTAATAACTTCTTTATCAAAAACTGTTTACAGCTCTGCTACACAAATTAAAGTATTTAAGATTCCATAAATGAACAACAGTTCAAGTTAACGGAACAGAATAACAAAAAGGGTGCACAATCTCACCGATTCTTTGCATGATGCTTTCAATTCAACATATGTTACTGGATAAAAGATTAGTTGCCACTTGGTACTTACTGTTGTGGGGCCCACATGTACAATGTTGCAAGCAAACAGGCAGAGCCTCTGACACTTGATGATTGCTCTGGGTCCTAAATGTCCATCACTAAAATTTCAGTTGGTCCACAGTGGTCATGGGTTCGGTGCCATTTGTCTGTAGTTGACTGCCCAGATTAATGCGCGTCTTTCAGAGATACAGTGCCCTACCTGAAATACACTAACGCATATCACATCTTCTTTGATACATTAGCCATAAGCTGGAGATTTCATTTAAATTGCATAATAGCATTCAATCAAAATGTACTGAATATGGACATGCAACCCTCTCTCTCAGCATCACTCCCTGCTGACCCTCCCATCAGCGTTACCATTTGTCACTATCTTTCTCGCCCAGCATGCAGTGCCACATTCTTAATCTCTTCCCACCAACTTCCTTTTCTGTATAACTCCTCATCCCCTTGCTTCAGTGGTCAAATACATGTCCCAGCATTCATCTGCCTCCTTTAGGATGCCACATCATCATTCCCCACTCACAACTTCACACACCTTCCCATAAGCCACTATGCCTCTCTAAATAACTCCTCAGCAACATCCCTCATTCTCACAGTCTCTGAATCTTCTTCCTAAATATTCACCCTGCATCCACCTTTACCAACTTAACCACACATGAAACCAGTCCACTTTCCTCACCATTATGCCATTCCAATTCTCTTTGCACCCAATTGTGAAGGAACCCAGACAGTTCAACTGGAATACTGACTAGGACACAGGGTGGACAACCACGAAATTGAGGTTTGATTCCTGGCAGGGGCAAAATATTTCCCCTCCTCCAAAAGATCCAAAATGAGCCTAGGTCCCACTAAGTCACATACCTAGTTGTTTGCTGCAGTTAAACATCTACAGCATGAAGCTGGCCACCTACCTTCATCTAGTGCCAAGGTTAAGAAAGTATGGAACTAATCTATTTTCCCATATAACTTCATGCCATGAAGCTTAAGTGAAGCAGAGGCAGAACTCTTTTACCTTTACACAATTCCAACTTTATCGCTACAGGCATTACTGGTCATTACGTCTGCACCTCTACCACTTGCTCTTCTCTTCTAGTTTTTTAACCTCTCCTTATCGCCCTGCCTGCCCCTCTACCTTGTATTAAGCCACTCTTCTTTTCAAACCCTGTCACTGCCATGCATACTTTATGTCTCTTCCCTCTGCAACAGAACAGTTTTACAAGAGAATGTTTTCTTTTCATATAGGTACTTTTAGGTAGGCATTAATGTATTTACAATACAAAACTGAATCTCAGACATGGTTTCAAATAAATATCATAAAGAACAAAATATCTACAATAAAGTTTCATTTTAAAGGAATTTACTTTCCTTTTTCGACTCTCTTGGGAGTCAGAACAAACCTACCAGAAGCCAACTATGTGGTCACCTAATCTCTGACTCCGTTTTGTGGACTCTAAACTGCACAATTATCAGAATAAAATATAATCTACACCAATTCGTATCTTGTTTGTTGACACAGTATTACACAATTATAATTAGTTAGCTGTGAATGATACTGTTAATGGACCACACCAACTCAGTCAAAAAATAACAGACTACAATTTGGACAGCTGCAATCGAACTCCTGGTGGCAGCAGCCACTTTTTTTGCCACCGCGTCCACAATGGGTTTACAGACCACCCAACATCTTACCCAGTAGCAAATAAGAGGTTTTTACCTGGTAGGCAAAGTGGGTGAAGACAGAAGTTCGCCAGTCTCCTCCATCTGGTATTAGTTTCTATAATGTGTGCTTTGTGGTGTGACATTCAGATATGGGCATTGTCCATCATAATGTGGCTTAGAGACAACTGGTTCAAGTGGTACTATGTCTGGTTTGTATTCAGCAGGTGCCAAGTCTGAATCTCAGCCAGGATACAAACTACCTGGACAGAGAATTTTTGTGGTTTCCCTTGGTATCTCTACTCAAACACCACGACAGTAAAATAAATTAGGCCATGATCACTACCTTTCCCATCCTTGCCAATTCATTACTTGCTTTCACCTAATCACTCAACATGATACATTTCTAGTTACTGACAGTGTTGTTTAAATAAATGTTAATGAAAGGCACCCAACATTGGAGTCCATGGAGAAGAATTCTTCTTGAGAAACTGCTATGTCACACAGGAGGTCAAGAAATTTCCTGCCTTTTATGGAACTCAAAAATTCAACAGCATGTTCACAAAAGCCTTCTGCCTTACCCTATCCTGAGCCACATCTAGTTAACCTTTCACAAACTGGTTCTTGAAAATCAATATTAAGACCTTCCTGCAATCTATTAACTTTGATAATTCCACAGTACAATACCTGCACATAAAAGAGAACTGTTAGACTTGGAGAACCTACAGCTTTATTTGTGTTTCCACCTTCACAAACCTTACTTTCCCAGAGTGATCTCGATGTCTGAGCTGTAGTGACCACTCATGCTTTGAGTCTGGTCCAGTGTTTCTATGCAAATGCAAGTAAAATCATGTTATCAAAAGCCATGCATTACCATGCATTCCTACTCTCCTAGCTTCCGATCTGATTCTGTGTAATGTTAGCATTATAAATAATCTAATCTAACAAACACACCAGTCATTTCTTATTGGAAATACATCTCATATTCACTCTGCAACTGAGAAAAGAATGGGATGATAGGCGCTTGAGTATGGGCCTCTGAAGGCTGGGAGTTGATAAGTGAGTGTCAATGTTCACAAAAAAGGTATACATTTCAAAATGTCTCTCATTTATTGTTGTAGGACAAACCGAACTTCAATGTCTTAGGCTGCATATTTAATAACACTTTCATATAAACAAGTCAAATAATAAAGCTATCGAATTCCTCAATATTAAGCAAAAGGATATTTGCACATTTGATATCAAATTATATACCAGATTTTATCTTCCTTAAAAATACAATATTTGATTCAGCTACATTTTCTTTGCATGTGCTACCATTTTTAAAAATAGGTTACATGCCACATATTCTTCTACTGCATGTACTGCATTTTATTCAGGAAAACAGAAACTGCAGCTTCAAACTAATGCTGGAATAAATATTTCATTTGTCACACCATCACAAGCATCACCAGTTTGCCTCATTGTGGGTATCATTCAGGTCCCAAACACAAATATTCACAATGTAAAATGTTCTATATTCATTGACAGTCAAAAATTTGTTGTTGTTCTGAACTAGATACAGAGTTTCAGCCAACCATGCTCTTTAATGCTGACACCAGACAGGGAAGTCATACACCATAAAATAAAGAAGATACACATCTTTTCAATGAGTATATCCACTGCAATATGCTGTATGTATAACAGTGCTTCTCAAATGCAAATGAGGAAAGACTTCATACATATCCAACATTAAACTCCTTTACCTACAAGTGTTAACACTTCTTTTTTAGAAAATATTAATTTCATACTTTGATAAAGTAGAAAATTATATCACAACTCATATACATACACTTCCTGAGTGAATAAAGAATAAAAGTATATAGTAGTGAAGAGTGGCAAAATGGCCTCCAAAGAAATGGAAGAAATGCAGTACCTGTTCCAGCCAGTCTTCAAAAAAGCACTGTTACACTGTCACCTTTGCTAGTTTGATGCATTTCTCACTGTTAATGAGCATGAAGAATAAATACAATCAACATACAAAATACAGAGACTATGATCACTGTGTTATACTGCTTGAAAGCTACAGGACATGCACATGATATCTGTTACGTCCAATACGGTGCTGCATGCTTCTAAGAACTCCATTCAAATAGCATACAGCTTGCCTGAGTATGTAAATGTTATTAACTCTGATCAGTCAACAGGAGTAAAAGACAACTATTTATACCACTTCATAAGTGAAAACAAGTACATGCACATGTGCACATACACATGTGCATACACACAAGAGAAACAGACAGAGACAGAAAGAATCAGCCAATGGATATATAAATAAGTGTGGAATCATTCTGAGGAATGCTATTAAACTGCTACAGCTGCACTTACATTCTGATGGACTGTTTTAGAATTCTATCAAACCCTCCTTATCTTAATCCTTCAAGTCAATAACTTGCAGTTTTACCATTTTATGACTTCCTTTGCTTCAAATTCAACACAGATTGTTTTGTGCAAGTTTTAAAATTTTCACAGCAGTGTAACTGATGATTCCAGTCTTCTGGGATGTAAGACTGCATTGCTGGGTGAGTGATTCCTGACATTTCACAGCAGTGCAATTGTCTTCATTCTTAAGCGTCAAGTGGACCAAAAATTGCCAAAACAGATTACACAATGGAGTTATATATACTCGTACAAAAGGTCTTACCAGTTAATTGTTGGACAGAAAAGCTGGCGAGCCAACATGAGGTGTGAGAGAGGGTGGGCACAGAAATCAGTAAGGCCCTAAAATGGGCCATAATTGCATGTACAGTGGAAGACTGATCAGTGACTGGTAACCAAATGGGGATCTGGTGGATTTAGAACAGTGGAATGGCAAATGTACAAGAAGAAAAGATTTGATACAATACTCAGAGAGCTGTCTCCATCACTGGACTGCACACAGCAGTGCAGCTGGCACCACTGTCCACTATACAGCACCAATTTCACCTGCCATATAGCATGCAGCCCAGTGAAAAAAATCCCCTCTTTATATAACACTGCAGCCCTTAAAAGGGCCTATGCTTAGACAGAGGTAAAGTGATAAGGTAGGAAGACAGGACTGTTGGGCTGTATTGGCACCATGAAGTGTCTGGGTGGGTAACGGGGTGTAGGGCTATGTAGAGGCATGCTAGGATGTGGTCCTGTAAAGGAATGTTGGCATGGGCATTTCAACCATCTCTTAGATGCGTCTTACATTCTCTGAGACAATGAATGAGTAGCATCCATGACCCATTCAAGTCCTCCCTGTCCATGTTGTTGGGATACGGTCCCATCACAAATGCTTACCTGAAAGACAGGTAAATGTAGCCAGGTTTGCTGGAGGTTTTCGGTGTCCTCATGTAGGACTTGATGGTCGTGGTTGGATCTATACACTGCCACAACCAACCTGTCGGAACACCCAAGCTGGATGTTTTGGTGGTGTCTCTTCACTCCGGTCTCAACAGACAGCTGGTCAGTCTGATGCTGACCTGGCCACACTCACAGTGGCTGCTGCACACACCCACAGTCTTCAGTTCTGGGTCATCCTTAACCTGTTGTTGCAATTCTTCTTGGCCCACTTGACCCTCGAGAATGAAGGCACTATATTCCTTCAGAACACTGGGAACCACTCACCTGATGTCCCAGCATCATATCCAAGAAGACTGGAATCCCTAGAGACTGTTATCCTAATCACATTTAGCCAAATGACATTAGTATGAATCATGGAATATCACATGTTCTAAGAAACAAATTTTTGATTATTACTTCACAGCATTACTTATATAATGTGCTTAACACAGAATTCCCCCTGTAATTCTTCCCAGAATAATGTTTTTGCATAGTAATCATAAATAACAGCATTATGCAAATTTAAGCACAGAAACAATCCTTTGTTAATGAGTACAGCATGTTTTACATATACCAGAATACTTGAACGGAATAGTTGTACAAATCATAAATCATCTAAAGAATAACTTACACAGAATCCAGACTATGAACTTCTGAAACATGCGCAAATTGTGCAAATGATCCCAACATCCTAAATACAAAAAACAGTGTGTATGCATAGCAAAGTTCATTAGTACAAACTATGAGAAATGTTATGGTTTTATATACCACATCCTTACATCACAAACAGTAATAATGCCCTCCAACTTACAATCTACAGTACAGCTGCATGTACATTCTTTACTCATGATTAATTGTATGTCAAAGTTGTGGAGTTTCGATTTCATCAGGGTGAAGGAACAGTGGATCTTTTGCACATCAGTGCAAAAGTATACAGATGCGTATGTACAATCTGCAAGTCATTTTAAAGAACATCCATTCTCCATTCATTACAGATGAAATTGCTATTGCAGTTAACAAATCATTGCAAAAATTTGGACAGTAGTCTTCATGTTAGAATTTCTTCAATCCTAAAACTTCTTGTAAAATATTTAACATATGTTATAATTTTTAACTTAACTTCGTAAGAGTCGATCATATTTTGAAGATGGGTGCACTTGTTATTACATAGCTTTTGTTGTAATTACTACCTTTCCTACACTTATTACACTAATATCATTGTAGATTTATTCCATTCATGTCCTCTCATTGTTACTTGTTTATCATTATTACCTGCTCAGTCTAGGTGAAAAATATTCTGTATGTGTATGCTGTTTGAGAGCCAAGATGCTACGCCCACATTGTATAAATGGCTGTTGTTCGAATTCCAGCACTGACACAATCTAAATTTAAAACATTGTCTCTCAAACAGCATATGTATACAGAATATTATCACCTAGACTGACCACACAACAATGATCAGCAAGTAATAACACCAGAAAATATGAATGGAATAAACCTACAATGATATTAATATAATAATTCTAAGAAAGAAAGTAAGTTACAATTAACAACTTACCAATCTGCAGATCACTACTGGCTTTTGAATTACAGGTTTTAATATGATAATTCTACAATAACATACAATTATAATATCCAACTCCAGGATCAAATGCGATAGGAGGAGAGAGGAAAAATCCAGCTACTGAATCTCTTCCATCCCCTACATTATTTCTGAATTTCATAATCCACATCTGACTACCCCCATCCATTCTTGTTTCAAATAATTCAAAAGTAGCAATATCAGATAATTGGACACGAACAGAAACTGACAGTCTATCATTCATTTTCAACTTTAACTTAAAACTTTTAACAATGAGCATCTAACTAAAATCTGTGGTGAATAAGAAGTTACATAATCAAAAGGGAAATTATTATTCTCCAATAAAACTGTTTCATTTACCAATAAATGTCTAATGTACAACACATTTAAAAAATATTTTGTTTCAACATTCACCAGAGATTGCAATAGTGGATTGTACGTACTTTGAACAACTTTCTAATGCCTCAATTTGTTAAGTGAAAGGCAGACACAGGCGTTATTTGTATGCTGCTGTTCTGTTACAGCAATCATGGAAAAATGCCACAAGCTTCATTCCATAGCTAGCAAATTTTAAATTTTTATCATCAAGGGCAAAATGAATGATGACTAGCAGTGACATTAATATCAGCAATCTATGTACAATCAATTTGTAAGAATTTGTCTCATAAATCAGAAAGTGGAAATCATGTCTGTTAACTGCATAAACTGTTCAGGTCAAATCACATAAAAAGGCATATGCATTCAAAAGTATATATTTATAATCTATACCTAATGACAGAGCTCTTTAACTACTGTGTTGATTCCGTAATAATTGTTTTTTCTTTAGTAAAGAAGAACATTTACAATGACTGAAACATTTCTCAGACAAACATTCTAGAACATAATAAAAAAGATAAATTTATGTATCTTATATGCATGATAACGTGTGTCAGAAATATATTTAATGTGAATATACAGTAATGAATGCTTTCAGCTTGCATATTTCCACTCATTCTAGACTATGCTACACATTTTCCAATTATGTGCATCAAAATATATGTATTAAATAGAACTCACTACCATGTTTCACTATTCAGGATCAGCTGAATTTAATGATTCCTAAATGCGAGTCTTGTCTGTCAATACTTAAATTCCAATCAAAGCACAATTTTAGGAGCATCTGGCACTTACAAAACATCATTTACACATAAATGACAGAAAATCTTATGGTACGAAGATTAGGGGGAAAATTTGAAATTAAAAATGCAGGATAGGTGTCTTTTATGGAAATCAAGAGTAACAGACAACTGGATACACTTGCCATATAAGAATCCTTTCAGGGACAATAAAATACTACTAATTGCAGTTTTGTTTATTCATAGGCAGACAGACAACCTGGCTGGCTTTGTGTACACCAACTATGAGGACACATGAAAAAAGTCAGAGTATCCTGAAGTATTTACTTCAGGTACATATTTCAAGACACACATTAATTAAAAGTACATAAGATATCCTTTTCTGGTTTGTATTGCATGTGTATTTGTACCTTTTCTGTAACAGCTGCTCCTCTGTTTACAACACAATATCTCATCAAGCAGCACTGTTTCAGTCAGGAAGCATGTTTTGTTTTTGCACTGTGATGAAAGAGAGGTAACATTACAACACACCAATTATCTCTATACATCATTACACATAATTAAATCACTGTAACTGACAGGAGGAAGAATATTTAGGAAGCCAAAGAAATAGGAACGTAAATACAAATTATAATGGAAAGTATAAATATATTTATGTCTAACTGTGAGGTCAAAATGACTTTTAAATAACACTAAGATATTTAAAGGAAGAACTGTTAACAGAAACTCACTTGGAAGGGCAGAGCATGACTGTATTTAAACAGCAATAAGCATACACAGCTTATAATGTTTATAACAGATATGAAGTGTTGACACGAAAGAGTTCTGAGCCCTCTCTTCTATGCTAATCAATATTAATTATGCCAAAAAGATCTGGCTAGGCTGAATCGATGTAACAAACATTTCATTACTTGCTTCTTTTCTGTTAATGATATTATCACTAATTATTAAGTTTCTGTATGAAACATACAAATTGACATCACACATTCACTGTATGATATTTACCGTGTGAAGTTTTGCATTAAGTCATTCAATTGTCAACAGTTCAATCACCATACATGTAACAGATGTTTCTACAGTTGCACATATGCATTCATTTCGCAGTTTACCCGAACAAAATTATTTGGTACCGAAGAATATCAACTGAGCTTTGAAAAATAACACAGGTCACATATCAAATCTGAAGGTTTCATGGTGGTAACGATTCATACTGTGGTCTTCTGGGTTACAACACCGTGTAGCCTGGTAGGTAGGTACTGAAATTTTTGGAGGAACACCACAATATAAATATGCATCATAAATTCACTTTCACATCTGTATATAAACTGAAACACTAAACTACCAGAATACAAAAAATATATGAAGCCTACTATCAATGATTATAATATGTACTTTTATATTCATATTTGTGTTGCATATATTTATTTATATGGATGCATATAAAAGATCTCATGTATCATTCACAACCCAGTATGAAATAAAAGGTAGATTCCCTTTGATGGTTGATGCTTTAAATTTTGATTTTCAATTTTTCACAACACATGTTGCAACTGGAAGACCACGCAGTAAGGCTTATTTTCTAACATGCACTACCAAAAATGTGAGAGAAAACTGTCATTCAGGTTTGGGTCTAACATGGTATTTGTGAGTGTGGGGGGGAAGAATCATACAAATATACAGTTATTCAGAGAGAGTTATGAAATCTTTCTACTCCAGTTTCTGTAATATAACACTGTTACATTATGATGGCAGTAGCTGATGAATAAGAAAACAGTATCTGACTCATGTGTTACTGACATCAGTTAACATAATTTATGTGAATGTTATCAGTGATGCCAAATTATGGCTTGTAATTTGACAGGTAAACCCAGAAAATGACTGCAGCCTGTCACTGTATATGTGGCTAATAATGAAAAATCTTCTCCAACATAAACATAAATAACATCAAAATGTATGAATTGGTTGCATTAGGGAAGTGGAAGATATCAGACGAAACTGAGCAGTGCTTCTTTACTAGACTACCACTAATGAATGCCCAGAGAGCAGCGTATGGGTGGTTACTGGGAATTTGATACACTGATTCCACGAATCATATTCCATGCTCCTTATCTTAACATGCTTCAGTGATAACATCAACCACAAAGGATAATTTCTGCAAGAATTAAAGTTCTCACAGTACTGATGATGAAGACTGAAGTCTTCTGGTATGACAGGTTCAGACTGTGACATAAAAATCCAATATGGCTTAAAATCAACATACTTCATCTTTTATTTATGAATGAGCTTTCGTCAGTTACTCAAGTAGAAAGGATGCCATTTAGAATGAATGGTTAGTACTTAGTTTTCAGTGTAACAAACCATTAATGCAGAAGTTCTAGCCGTATATGTAATTTGACAAGGAATAATTACTATAAATGACAACATTTATAAATCATTCTTAAAACACGAACAATTAGCTTGAATGGACAAGCAAAATATTATTAAGTATTTGCCAGAAAATCACACCAAACTTTATACTTGATAAAATTTATATTCATTTCTCTTCAAAGCAATCTCACTGCTTAATGAAAAAGGCAAAGGGTTCTCACACTGACTGTTTTAACAGCCAGACATTCAAGTGTTTCTCACACATATAATTACCCAAAGTTCCATAAAATACATCAATTCAGAGCAGTCAGATGGATACTTAGACATGACAGAAAGATGCAGGCAATCTCATGTGCACACTGAAATGTTAAAAAACACAGTATCAAAGAAACAGCCCCACCTTCAAGTGCAACGACATGAAAACTTACTTGCAACTTCAAATGCCAGACCTCTATACGTTTATATATTCCTGAATGATTGACCTTGTGAAATAAAGAGAAAATAGGAACTCACTCCAAGACAGCAAGGCCTTTATAATCAAGACAATAACAATGTTAACTATGTATTCCACAATATTTGTTAGCTTAGACTTATGAGGTCACTGTCTTTAAAACAAACCATATGCCTAAGCCAAGAAATTTTGGTTATTCTATCAAAAAGTTCGGCCTTATGTTGATCAATGTAACAAATTTTTCGTTTTTGATTTCACTTACAAACCAAGTAAATATTCATCCCACTTACAATAACTGTATCAATGTTAAATTACACTTTCATTTCTTAAAACAAATTGTTTGTTATATGTAATCAAACATAAAACATATAAAATATGCATTTTAGATTATCTTTCAAAGCTCAGTTTCTATAAATTCACATACACTGCTCAGAGACCTACAGGCAGAATCCTTCACAAATGGAACGTCACAGTAACTACATTTACATGCTAAAGGAATTATTGCCCACACAGTTACCCTGGATCAAACTGTAATAAAACAACAGTCTTCAATAAACTGCTTATATTACCAAACCAGCAAAAGTACCTGCTCTTGACGTAGGTTTTTCTTAAAATAAACTGTGCTCACATGATGCAACTGCTTATTCATTATGAAGAACTTACAAATAAATATTCGTGTTGAGCAAAGTTCTATTATTTACCACCACGGAAATGAAGAGATCAAATTATGCATGAAATGACTTCCAAGCAATGAAACAGCATTGGACAAAAATCACTTATAAATATACATTAAACAGGTACCAAGCAACAAAACAATGACACTAGAAATGGAGCACTTCTGCACCTTAAAACCAACCACAGTTGCCTAACATAATTGAAGAAATGGGGAAAACTAGACAAAAGGATTTCGAGTATGTGATTAGAAGCCCCAAAAATGTTACACAAAGCCCAGAAGACTTATTGAAAACGTCTCATTATTAGAACAGTGAGTTTTAATAAAAGTAAAATGAAACAACAAAAGGATGCTTCTTGCTGCAACTGTATTCACTGTATGAATGTAGAACCATTCTAATGCTTGACACAAGCCTACAAAAGCAATCTTATGTTGCAGTCACCTTAAAAAGGGACAGTTCCTACATAAGCTGCTTGTATAACAAATAAATAAAAAAACTTGATGCCTTAGGTGACCTGGGCAACACAGACCTTTAACACTCAACTGCTCTTAAATAATCAATCACACCACATATACCAACACATCACAATTACACAAACACAAGTATTTTAACTATAATGCTTTATGCAATGACAACTAGTACTTATTGTCTTGTTTCACTGTCAATTGCCACAACACATCACATTTCACACCACCATTTTATACTTTCTGCTTTAGTCAAAACATACTGAATCTCATGATCCTGTCTAATCTAACCTAATGGGCAACAGGTCAACTGAAGGTTACCTGTTGTCTGAATCCATAACCACTTGCTTGAACACTCCTGCTGACATCTGACTCTTCACCTCATGGCTGCCCAGTGCAGTTGTACCATCCTTTGCAATAAAAAGCTGCAAACCTGATGCTGAAAATCCACACAAAAATTATATTCACAATGGAATGCAAAAATAAAAATAATTCTGTTGATAATCACAAACATTTGGTTAAAAATTCCTGCTCAAGCACATGGTTTCCATTCAGACATGATTTCAGGCTTCCCTGAAATGTCAGTACCATCCTACAAACGCACCATACTCATACTTCATTCACACACCATAAATGCTATACAACCTTTGCAACTGACAGCACTATTAAATAAAACACTTCTCTCTGTCTTTATAAACTTTGAATTGGTTCAGTCTGATTTTCAGGAAACCAGTAATTTTTATCTTTGCCACCATGTCTAGTCTGCCTTTAGATCCTACACCATTACTTATCCAATGGATTACAGGAGACCTTATCCCAGGGAA
Source organism: Coptotermes formosanus (assembly GCA_013340265.1). Classification (NCBI taxonomy): domain Eukaryota; kingdom Metazoa; phylum Arthropoda; class Insecta; order Blattodea; family Rhinotermitidae; genus Coptotermes; species Coptotermes formosanus. The sequence goes on from BLKM01000369.1 coordinate 1,098,295, forward strand.
AAACCAGTCAAAGTGGATGGAACTGGCTCATGTTCACATCCAATTGCAAGGTTTGGTATTACCATATTTAAATTTTAAAATCTGTAATCGCAGACTGGTAAGTTTTAAGAGGAGGATCCTCTTTTATCTCGGCAAATATGGTAGAGCCTAATTCCTCTGTTTCAGGTTCATTAAGTAATAAAAATTCCTGACTGCAAAAAACCAAAAACATGCTACTGGAGACCATGCATACATCTTGAATACTGACTGACAGACAACATCAACAGAGATGAAGAAATCTGCTATAATTCAGCTTTTACACTGTTATTTCTTTTTTTGCATTCAAATATTCCAATATCCTTCCAGGAAGAATTTCCATTACTGGTACCTGATTCATCATGTGGTTCTAAGTTGGTGGAGCGCAAGATTTCATCAATAAGACTGTCTGGGTTCACTCGTGTCACTTCAACACGTGCCTGCGGTGCTCCATCTTCAGATGCTTTCTTGCGTCTCTCGAGTGCTGCCTTTGCACGGTCAAGTGATCCAGTCTCACTTAATCCTGACCCAGAACTTGGATTTCTAGAAAAATGAACACAAAGGTGCAACAACAGAACAGCACAGATGACAGCCACATCCATTAACAGTGCTGCCCATTTCACAAATGCACAAATGCTGATAGCAACAGTATCACATATACAGAAAACTGAACATATTTCCCCTTAATTTGCAGAAAGGTTAGTAATTGATCAGTTTCATAATTAAGAAATTATATTTCTGGTGAAATTTCCAAGATATTCCTATGATTAAAGGATATTTTCTGATGTTGCAATAACTGAGGGGAGGTCCAACAGTGAAAACATACATAAGATATCGCAGTCAATTTTTCTCCATTATCTTCTCATTTGACTACTCTTCCCCACTTTCATAACAACTAATAAATTGGATCCAAGTGGGATACACATTTGATATGTGGTAGCCAACACATCGGTACAACTAAACTTACGTATTCACACACTGCAACAAATTTTAATAGTTTTAACTAACTATTCCTTCAGAAGATGACACTTTCCAGACAAACATTTTGCAAGCATTTCCACCTCCTCCACACATGCTACATGCCTCATCCAATTTCTGTAATTTTATCACCCTAATAACACATGATGAACAATACAACATATCAATATCCACTGCCTTCTACTGGCATGTGACTGCCTCCCTCCTTAATCCAGCATTTGGCAGCAACCTGTTCTTGAACACCCTCCATATATGTGTACGCTAAGACATAAACTCTAAATTCTGGATTTTGATTCAATTACTTTTAGTTTTACATTTTATTGTCCTTGACAAGAGCTGCATGGCTGTGTACAGTTTATCTAACTTCAAATGACAGATACGTGATGCTGGAAATCAAGCACATTTCAGGGCACATAAAATTATCCAAACAGCCTTTTCAAAACAAAAGGCAGACTATCAACTAACTAACCAAGTACCCAGCCAGCCAACCAACTAACCACCTAATCACCTTCATGGAACAAAGTCCTTCCACTTAATTCATCAGTTACATGAATATCCAACACCTTACTGAGGTAATTTTTCTATCAATTCACAATACTGTGGAAAATTGCCAGCAGAATACCGTCCTAACCCTCTGCAAATTCAGTTATGCCTGCATTAAATCTTGGATATCTTTTTTCTCATTTGTTTCTATTTCATTTACTTAGTATATTTATATATTCTACCATTTGTTGCTTCAGGCTTAATTAGGTTCACACATTCAACCACCTTCTCTACTTTAATTTATTCAGCTGTGAACCTCCCTTCACTAAAACAAATTAATTCAATTTAGAAAACTATGATAATGGCATAATTTATTGCAAATAATTTTATATACTACAGTCTCTTTAATGAAAGTGTTAAATCATCACATGCAACTTCCACGGCATTATTAACATTGATTTCATTGTATATTCATATTTTTCTAAATTCTCTGATTTTATCTTTGCGTAATTTTTGACTTGCTTGTAACTTCACTGTTATCACTAAATGGCTCCATATGAAATATGTACATGGGCTGAAACACTACTGCTTTATTCATAGCACCACACTTCACACTGGGATGAATTACTGTTAATCCGACAACCAACCGTAAAACTGGAAAACCACCTTTGGTCAGCTGACCGTAATTGCTCAATGGACATGCCTCAGCAGTGAGGGCACATGCACAATCTATCAAGGTTTTTAAAGTGTACTGTATGTGGTTAAAGGAGACCATGACAAGAAAATTATACACAACATCCATCTAATGTTACTTTAAGAACACACACTTCTCTGCTCTTTGAAATCAGATACAGAAGTTCAAAATACTGACAATTACATATACTATACTTCAGAAATAAATAAGTTGCAGTCGTGCAAACATATTCTAGAAGACTGTTAGACTCATGCATTCTTCACAACACTGAATTCCATAATGATATAATATTACCTTACCTAAATGTACACATCTCTTCTTGAAAGTGAAATACTGTTCTTTATTTATTTATTTATTTATTTCTAGATTTAAAAACCATACTTTTCACTATATAAACACCTCCAAATTTGTTACAAAATCTTTTTCCAAAAAAGTGAAGTACAAAAAGATAATGATTAGCGACCAACAACTAAAGTAACAGGCACATAGGCTTTACCTCTTGATGTCTTGGCCTAAGGTAGAGAAAATGTAACAAATCTTGCATTGTGAACAGATCTACAACATTTGTGACAAGAGTGACCATGAGCAGCACATTAAACTGATGCACACATGCCAGAACTTTCACATACAAATGAATTTATAATAATGTACAAGAAAGGATATAACATTTACATTCACTACATAAAATCTGCAGTATCTGTGGTGGGTAAATGTAATCAAGTCTTCTCAGGTGATACGCTACAACAATACAGGCTAAAAAACTGACATGTACTGTCACATTCTGACTCCACATCAATGTGGCTGATCACCCAAGATGACTTAATGACATTAATATAGTGTGCATTGTCTATGCAATTATGAGCAGATAAAAATGCTGTTTAATGGCAATTTCTGTGGTGAAATAAAAATGCTTATGGTAACAAGAAGGATTAACACAAAATAAAACCAACTGCACAGAAACAGCAAACAACACATCAGGCAAAGTGAGGAAGAACACAATAAACAGATGCTGAGCAAAACAGTGTCTATGCAGCAGGCATTACACAAGACCCACTGCACAAGCCACACACAACAGGCATGACATAGGTACACTAACACTGTGCTGCTTCTGCGATGCATGACTGCAGTCAGGGTCAAACAGTCACTCTCCTCTTGCTGGTCATCAGGGCTGATTGCCACAGTTGGCAGTTTCGAGTTGCTTTCAAATAACTTCCGATGCTGTGACATCACACTCCTGTAAGCCAACCACTAGCATTCATCTCGGATGCTGCTAAATGCTACTTCACTGTCATCAATAAGCATAATGTGCAATAATGCATAAGCATAATAAGCAATAATGTGGCATAAGCCACATACAGATGACTCGACTGGATGTTGCATCACCTTCCTATGTGCTCTACTGAAACTTCACACTGGTATTGGTTTGGGGAGGGAGGAAGATTCAGGCTATGAGGTACAAACTATTTTTCATTGTCAGATTGCTCACGACAGAGCAGACATGGTTCCTACTGAGCAACTGATGTTGCTGCAACTTCTGCAGTGCTCATTCTGCTGATGTAGATACCTGCTGTACAATGTATATATAGTACTGGAAATGTATGGATAAAATTAAACTGGTACAATTTAGTTATGACTGGAATTCAAAACTGTAACAATTTTAAAGGGATACATTTTATACAATTAAAAGTTTGAGGGAAGAGCAGGGCAAATTTCCACCTTCATATCAAATTGCAGCTTAAAGAAGAATATGGACAACAACAAAAACAAGAAAGAAAGCACAGAAAAGCAGGTAACAAATACAAATTCAATATGTCTTTGATAATTATGAAACAGCCATAAACAGCATTTTGGCACAGTTTTACATGGCTTTTGTCTCTCAGTACATAAGGTCACACAACAGCATGAAACATTAACATTGCACATTCCATCATTAGGAATCAATCAATGCAGAGTTACAACATTTAGACACACATTATCAGTGTGTTCAGAATCTGGAATTAGACACTTCTAGATATAACTGACTGACTGGCTAGCTTACTCACATCATGAGAATAAGAATATTATGCTTCATTCTTAAGACATAATAAAACTTACAAAGCACTGCAAGATGGAAACAGATCCAGTTTCTGCAACATGTTCATTTTTTGTATGTTTGAAACATGGTATAATAACTAGGCTACAGGATGGCAATCTGTGGTTTATTCCTGGCAGAGGCAAGAGACTTTTGCAGTCTCCAAGATGTCCCGACTGCTTCTCGGGCCCACCAAGCCTCCTATTCAATGGGCATCAAGGGTTCTTTTCCAGAAGAGGGGAATGCATATAGCAGACAAGGCATAAAGTTGACCACTCATCTCCATCTAGTGCTGACGTAACAAATGAGTAAGGTTATTTCTCTACTCCCTCAATAGCCTTCATGGCATGGACAGGGACAATTTCACCTTTACCTTTTACCTGGACAATGGACACAGTCCAAAAGCTGAGTCCAATTCTACAGTTCTACGCATCGAGCACTATAATCAGGAAAATTCTATACACTAAAATTTCCCATTACAAAATTAGGACCAGAACAATACAAAACTGAGTCTGCAAGGCTACAACTGCCACACATATCAATGACTTCTGAATTTCCTACAGGCTTATTACTGCATGTCTCATTTGTTACCTACATCCCTCATCATCATCATCATCATCATCAAACAATATTTACATTGATTTATTTCAGAAGATACTATTACACTAGGAAATGAAACAAATGTGTGTGATTATGAAGTAAAAGAAACAAAATGTAAAGAAATATTTCATATTCAGTTCCTACAAACATAAAAAACAGATAAAATATGAATGTGCACACATAAAATGTTCTTTTCCATGTTACTGAAATGTGCGGTGTTTTAATGATAAAGTAGTCATGCATTCTGACTGCAAGCCACAGTAACTTACCAAGATGATGAAATGTTAAAAAATGATAGGAGGATGCTGTAACTTATGTTTAATACCCATACGTCAGTAACATCAAACAGCAAAAGTACCTTACTTTGCAAAAAATTCTTTAAAAATCAAATGTCCATAGTTGAAAAGGCTTTATACCATACCAAATCAAGGGGCAATATTCAATGCCATTGTCAAAACTTAGCAGTGAAATAGTTACGACATTAATGTAAGTTGCAGACAGCAGTATTTCAACACTGTACCATGATGGCAACTGAGATATCAATATCTGTTCTTAAAATATTTGCTTATGTTTGTAATGTTAACATACTACATTCTTCTTCCATACGTTTGAATTTAAAACATACCAACACTACCCATGAACTTCACTTTGTTTACTTATTTATTCTTGTACTTAGTTGTACAAGTAAGTTTATATACTGGCTGCACATTCCTGTCTGAAGGGTCTCTCCATCTTATGCGTATCAGACCAAGCACAATGCAAATACCATCCACACAATTTCAAACAGCAAATTACAATTAGTACAAAACACGACTTTTCAATCATGAACCCTACCTTTGTGTATGGTCGTTGCCGTGGAGTGTGTCTGCTTGACCGCCTCTTGGGGAGCTAGGGCTGTGTTGATGGAGCATGCCAGGGGAAGAGGAAGCACGAGGAGTGGGTGAAGCCCAGGGAGGGAAGCGAAAGAGAACTCCTGCTGGCGGGGTGGTTGGGGACAGGCTGCTTCTGGCAGACGAGTGGTTGGCAAAAAATGCTGGAGAGGGCGGAAGTTTCAGGAGTCCATCAGCAATGGAAGGAGACGCAAGACTCTTGGAAGATGAGCTATCTTTGTTATTCTGTTTTGATCGGGAGGTCACTGGACTCCTGCACGACCAAAACCGACTCCAGGAGGCATCTATGGGTGAGGTGGCAGAGGTAGGGAGAGCTCTGTGGGTACTGGGAGATGGAACAGATGGAACGTGGAGTAACTGAGGCACCCAGACTGGCCAAGATGGCGACCTATTGAGCCCACACAGAGAGACAGACAGAGAGAGAGAAAAAAAAGGACAATCAAATGCAATGGACAAATTTGTTTCATGCAATGAACAATAAATTGTGTTGTGATCATGCTCAAAAGCATCATCAAATTTTCGAAATATAAATTTGTCAAAATTTCTGCCCATGATCACAACTACAGAGTGTCCCAAAAATGTATTTCCTTTAATATTAATGCATACAGATGTTAGTTCAGTGCCCTGAAATGGACAAAATGTCCACAATCAACATCAGTACACTGTTGGCAATAATGCACAGCAGACACACATGAAAGCATATTGCTGGTTAAATGAGCCATACAGATAGCAAGTTCAACCTCATGCATCAGCCTTTCCATCGTTTCAGGCTTTGTGACATACACCATGTTCTTCAGACTATTCCACCAGTAAATGTTTAGTTGTCTTAGGTCAGGGAATTGGGGCAGATACCTAAAATTTTACATGTTGTGTGCCGTCAGGTACATGAGCATTCAGAAAGTCTCTTGCAATGTTGCACCCTTCATATCACTGAGAATAAGTCTTCACTGACGTACATTTAATTTTTTCCTGCAACATAGCTCAACAGATAGTGCCAACCAGCCGTTACGAATAAACACCGCACAATGATGTCTCCAGATGACAGGCTGCATATCACCATTGTTATGACACATTATTGCTTCTTCTTCCTCTTCCTCCACCCCCTCCTCTTCTCCTCTTCCTCCTCCTCCTCCTTCTTCTTGTGTCGCATGTCAATCCCTTTTGGTTTAGTGCACACACTTGTGCCAACTGAGAGTGCCTTCACCAGACCAAACAATCAAGACTACAAAGGATCAATTTTCATCACACATGCATAAATTTCACTGATGTCAGAATCAACTTCATTACGGCACGCAAGAGTATCAGTATGGTTTCTGCTTTACGTCCTACAGAACGCAACACACAGACAGTAGTCTCAACAGCAGTGTGTCAGATTTTTTTTACAGGAATATGTGAAAACATGTAACTCTCACCAAGCACTTTCAGGCATCTCGTGATATCTTCCAGAATGTGCTTTGTATATGCCCCACACTCTTCCATCTCAATCAGACTTATCGCAGAACTTCAAAACAGTTAAATATACTGGTGATTCCACTACAAATTGAAATCTATGCTTTTGTACTTCTTTCTTATCATTGATTTTCCAGTAGCATTTAAGAATAAATTTACATTACTCAAGGGTGCCAGAATAGTTTAGTCAGCACAGTATTAGGCTACAGGCTGGATGACCAAGAAATTGTTGTTCAGTTCCCAGCTGGGCTCCTCTCCTAAATGTCCAGACTAAATGTGGGTCCCGCCCAACCTCCTATTTAATGGGTACCAGAAACTCTTTCCACTGGGGTTAAGTGGTACTGGTGTGACGTTGACCACTCATCCTCATCTAGTGTTCAGGTTAGGAATGAATGGAACTACACCTCCTCTCCCCCATATGCCCCCCACAGTGTGCACAGGAAAACTTTGGCTTTACCTTAGGCTGCTCCAATGTCAAGAGAATTCTGTAAAGCTGTGTAAGAACATTTAAAAGAACAATAATGTCAGCTGGCTGCATTATTACATGCCATCTCATTATCTGTACTTTAACAAGTATTATGAACATTAAAAGGACACACACATTTCTCAGGGACACTCTGTATCTACAGGCCAGCAGAATAAGTAGAATGACAATTCTTGTAGACAAAACAGAAACAAATATGTAAATACAATGAAATATTTTACGTAATGAAGAAACACCTCAGTAAGAACTGTATTACTATGCCTGCCTGTAATTCACAGGTATTCATTTTATAGCATGTCCATTCACCTTGAAGTGTCTTCGTTTCAAAGGGACCAGAAAAAATCAGCCTAATAAAATACACTAAAAATTTCAACTTCCTTTCAACAAACCATTTGCTAGTAATTACTACAAAAACCAAACAATGCTGAATTCAGGTTTGCCGTCCCTTGCTCATATTAATAATCCTTACATACTGTATATGTGGCAGTAATTCAGAGTGAGGACAGCTCAGTCAGCACAGTGAATGGCTAGGCTGGACTGTTGAAATTTGATTTCTGGCAGAGCAGGAAGCCATCTCTTTACTCCCACCTCCAAAGTGATTCTGAGGCCTAGCCAGCATCCTATCTGGCTAATACTTGTGGCACTTTCTCTCAGGTACAACATGAATCTAACTGCTCACCTCCTCCCTTTGACTTTACCACTACCCACATGACGTTGGTTCTGGTAGAAAGATACTTAGTAATTGCACAGTTAAGTTCTTTTTCTCAATGTACAGTTCAATCTGCATGCAAAATGGGTACATGACTTCCTTTTAGAAAAGGCATTCTGAATCATTAAGTCTAAAGTAAGGCACATATGATTTTTGCAGTATGTACAAAACTGAACTTGAAGCTAAAAAGGTATAAGCCACTCTGCAAACATGCTCAGGTAAGTTAATGCCATGCCAACAATCTGACCGCAGAACTGACATATTATTACAAATTCAATATGCACAAAGCATGCAAAACATGATCAAAGTACTTAACAGAGGAATGACCACTAGAATAAATCTACAAATCATACCAAAAGAAACAAGCACTCATACGTCATATATACAAAAACACTATACAAACTGCAGATACCCTACCAGGCCGCACCATAATGTCTACATGAAAAGACATACATTGTGGCAACCTGTCTCTCATTTCAACAAACCTAACTGATTACAAACAACCAGGCCATTTCACAAGCAGGATTATATTCACACTCAATAATGACACTTTCTTGTTTCTTATTTCTGTATAGGATTATTAGACATGAAGCAAATGTGCATGAGTAACAACGTATATGTCCCCTCAAAAGCTGTCAAAGGATGCATGTGGACATCTAAACAAAATGTCATGGATCCTCAAACTATATATTTGCCTGTCTCAAATTACTTCCTACATAGCAAGAGATTAAAAAACTGGAATGTCATATCAGTCACATCTTCTACTTTATAGAATTAGAATACATTCTGCATTCTTATAATTCTGAACACATTTTCCCTACTGAAATGTACGATCCCTTATCTACAAATAAAATTACATATTACGTTTGTACTCATTACACTTTATGAAGAAATAATCCCCATGGGAAACGGACAAACCTTCATCAATTTACAATTTTTACGAAATGCTTATACATGTTGTGAGACTCGAAGATCCTCATGACAGTGGCTGAAGAATATGTCTTCTGGGGTGTAAGTATACATGTATACTGATGTTTCAGATAAATGTGTTGCCTCCACAATCAGGAAAGAAGGGTGAAAGGGTATTTTATCTTGCACCTGGAAGCAACACATTCCTCAAATGCATCAGTAAATTTGTACCAGACTACATCATGTTATTTCTTGGAAGACAGTATTCTGGATATTTGTTTCCTGAACAAAATATGGAAACAATACAGAACAAAAGAACAACCACATGGTATTAAACTCCCACAGCAGAGACTTTAAAAGTCATTACTGACCAGTTTTCAATACACTTGTGAAATTAATTACAATTTTTAAAACAAAACTGTACTGGCAAATGTCATATTTTTTCATTTAAATTAACTTCCCTATCAAGGCTCTTCAGTGTAATAATATGGTACGAATGAGGCAGAATTTCCTTTAACCTACTGTGAAAGTAATATGAAAGCTGGGTATAAGCCATTAACTTTAGAATTTAGTCTGTACATTTATTAAATAAATCAAATATTGGTCATTCAGGTTAGTTCAGATAATACATACTAATATAAGATAACTTATTATAATTCACAACCCACATTCATTGCCACTTTGCATTCACACACAGTCAGCTAAAGAACTACAGTGTACATTTACCTTGAGTTTTGTTGTCAACATTCTGATATTGTAGGCTGTAAGCATATATATTTTTTCAAATGTCTGTAATATGTATTTGTAAATTAAATTACAGACTCTATTAAAAGTAAGTAATTCACACATCTTAAAGCAAATGAGAGGAATAAGTTTTACATGAACAATGAGTTTTAAAATGCACTGAATGTATTATTATAAATAAAATAAAGTGATAATTCTTGTCCCTGTTTTTCATTTACACGTAGTGTGTTTAAAAAATAAAAGTAACAATCTTATGCATATACACAGCGTGCAGCATTTAAAAGTCACGCCTATTAATCACCTATAGAAGATGATGGAAATGCCATCCATCCACATCCAGACACTGCATGTCTCAGGCAGTTCAATGGTAAGAACTTGAGTTCCCTCCCTTCAATGACTACAATTTCTGCCTGGATGTTCACTTCTAACTTGGCACATGTGTGAGGGGTTTTCTTGCAGGCAATGTATGGGTTTTGTGTGGCTCAATACTGACTGTTCTGAGAGTTCAAGTAGCCATTCAGATGGAACATGATATAATGTAATGGGTCCACCAATTGCTCTGTCACAGATCCCACTAATCACTCACAGTAACAAAGATGCTGATGTGCATCCCTGAGACATAGTTTGTGAGCCGCCACAATATGGTATGTCTTCAGGTGTCAATCACACAACAATTGATAAGACCTTGACACATCCACTTGCCACAACAGATGGCTTGTCAGCTTCTTACGACTATTTGTTATGCTCACTTGAATAACAGCCATTAGTGGAGTGCCAATGGCACATTGCCTAACATGTTGTTACCTCCACAGCGCCCAGTTTTCTCCACCTCTTCATTGAGCTTCAGATAGTGCATTTACTTGGCTCATGTGAGTTCACATACTTTTGTGCAAATGCTCTACATGCTTCCTTGAACCACCTAGTCTCCACGTACACTTCCAAAATTGCAACATGGTCAGGAACAGAGAATATCATTTTTACAAGACAGCACCCTTAAGACGAATGCACACACTGAAGAATTTTGCAGAAGTGAATCAGAAGGTTATGACAACGGTAAGTGCACTCAATAGCTTTAAAAGAAGATCAGAGTACAAACACTATGACTTAGCAACAGACTGTGAGTGATGGGACTACTTTTAACTGCACCACCCTGACTTCTGTCTACTGATGGTGTATTAGACCACAGGGTGAAAGAACAAAGGATACTGGTTGAAAGGTGTCCACAAACAATTTAGAAAATGAGCATTATTTGTTAGCATTCATTTTGACACAACTATCTGCTACCAAACAAGATCAATACTGGAATAACTTCCAAAATAAACTTGTAGAGGGGGCAGAGTGGCTGTGAATAAAAGTGCAAAGTTAAGTGGTGCCTGGTGTGTTAAAGATTGGGTGCACATGGGTCTGCAGGTGAGACCCTAAAATAACACTACAAACAATGTAATTATGGAGAACAAAATATTGTTAGATTGATTTGGCTACCTCTGTAGCATTAAAGGATGCCACACATTAGAAAACGGTGTCATGCAATGTGCCCAGATGACAGATGGTACGGCATTCCTCATCATAATGCATACATATCCAATGAATGTATTCATGACACCATCCCCCCTCCCCCCTCCAACTCTGGAGTGTGCTGATGACTGTCCTCACCTGATATGTCCTGAATCCCCTGAGCTGCTCTGCCTACTATGCTGTGATTGGCTATTGAGGGAACTGTAACCTGATGCTTTGCTCATCTGACTGGTGTTCGAAGAATTACGTGAATGTCCTGGTTCATGTCCTTCATCTGTCTCACCAGCAGCATCTGCAGGATCCAGAGTGTCTTGGACAGGACCAGTCACTAGTTCTGTACACAGAAAAAGTTACATATCAATGTGGAAAATTAAGAACAAAAGATCAAAGTTCACTGTACATAACTGTACACATGAATATTGACTCAATGTAATAATATGAAAGTTATCTGTCTGAAAGATAAGACTGACAGCACAGCAGCATTGTGTGTAGTCTAATAAACCATGCACATACCTGACAGCAAGTAAACCTGCTTCCACATCTGCTGATGAAGAAGCCAGAGATGTTCCTGACAAAAGTGGCAGTCACTAAGTCCTGAGAGACGAAAGAATAACACAGAACACAAGAGATCAAGATTCTAATAGAGGACACACCTGAAGGAAATACGGGCGCCCTCTTCTTGGACAAACTGCCAAAGCCAGAACTACCACTGGCTAAAGATCCAGCAAGAGAGCCACTGGAGAACTCATCACGACACTCAGGCCCTTCCTCCTGGACTGCCACCTGCTTATGTTTTGAAGAAGGAGAAGGACTGGAGAAAGAGACAAAAATTACATCTATCCATATGTGCTGTAACATACCCATAAATTAAATCTATCAATATTAGTGTTGCCACTGTTTTATAAAAATACTGATATATCGTTATATGTGATACGCTAGCAGTCGATACTCAAATAAGCGATATTTTCAGCATGATGTGTCGATATCTGGATATCGTATAACTTGCTTAAGTTACAGTGCCTTATGGCAACACATTGATTGCTATCAAGGCCTTCTTAGTCCATGCCCAAGGCAGAGTAGTTTTCAAATTCAAAGAAATGTACACGTGAAAAATTTTACAAGTAACAATGTAAGTCCTTTATTTCTTGGGTACACTGTTTTGAAAACATACATATGAGAATACACTTCGTATTTCAAACTATTTTATTGGGATATCATAATTCACATTATATAGACGATAATCATAGGACCATTATTCCTCACCTACTGAACTGAGAAAAATTAACGCTGAAAACCTTTCGCCACTTAGTCTGTTTCTACCCTCAATCAAAATAAGCCCCCCTTTGGAAAATAGCCATTCAGACAGCACTGACATATCACTTATTGCTAGATATTGCTTTGCAACTGCTGCTAGTTTGCCACAGAGCTCTCTTCCAATTTCTTCCCAGTATTTTATGGGATCATCAGCATTTGGGCACGTCAGTTGAGGATGGAACTCGGACTGAAAGTTCTGTCTGCTGCAAGGCACAATGATCTACTCAAAGGTGTGCTGGTGGTGGTTATTGAAATTTCACTTGTTGTAGTAGGGCTAATGACCGTCGCATTGAGACTACATGTCTATGCAAGTATAGTATAAAAACAGTAAAAATTTGCGAAAATTAAAATAATCAGACTTCAAAAGTTTCGATTAATTTTTTAAATGTTCCTTAGTAAGTTATACTTACAACTTCACTATCATCTTTAAAGTCAATTTCCATATTTTTGTCCCCATTATCCGTGTTACTACTGTTAATTTCCTTTTCACGTTGGTTATTCTTTTTCGTGAGGCTTTCTTTACGCGACGGTGAAAACTTACATCTTTCCAAATGGACTTTCAAGTTCGTCATGTTACCGCTACATCTTATTTCGTTTTTGCAGTATTCACATTTTGCTACAAATGTTCCCACACGACGCTCTCCTTTTGTGTAGTTGGCGCCATGTTTCATATCGCATACGAAACATCGGTATCGACGATATTATCGAAAAACGAGTTTTATCGACTTGTCTACATTTCACACAGTAATATACCGATATTTTTATATCGCCGATATATCAACGGCAACACTAATCAATATGTATATAACCACACACACACACACACACACACACACACACACACACACACGGACGTGCACACGTGTGTGATACCAAATTCTTTGATGTAAGTCATTCAAACCTAGCATTATTAATGGACTTCACCATGCATTTCAGAATACATAAAAATGAGAATACAGCAGTAAGAACTTTCGTGTTAACTCAACTCATGTCAATATGGAGAACACTCCGAAATTTGTTTGTAGGTTATCATGGTAAGGACTACAAATAATTACTAACTCCTAGTTTTTGATGGCATACAGTCTTGTAGAAGTGTAATGTTTTCCAATCTTGCTGCCTACAACATAATGTAAATGACTCTGGTACAGGAGGCAGCAGGCTGCTCTGAAACATCAGTACGGCTATACTTCTAACACACTACACAATGCCACAGCCCAGATGGCATGAGGCTGTTCTGAAACATCAGTAGGCCTATACTTCTAACACACTACACGGTGCCACAGCCCAGATGGCACCAGGCTTCTTTTGGAGAGTATCTAACTTCACAATAGCATTAATGAGTTCTCTGTAAATAATGTTACCCCTTTCCCTTTATCTAATAATGAACACAATTACAAAGACAGCGCTGAAGTTAGACCGGAATGGAGCGTAGCGTTTTCGAAGTTATAACAAAACACACACACACACACACGACATAGTTGATGCAGTGAAAGATACACCTTCCTTCGTAGGTATACTTGTACATACTAAACATGAGAGTTAAAAATAAATTACGAAGAACAATGCTGGCATTCAGTGTTAAATTTTAAAACGTGATAAAAAGTCATAGGCCACAGGAAAATGTTGCCAACCCCTGGTGACGCCATCTTCCTGTGTTACCTACCTCAAAGGTGATTGAAGCAATTACCATATTAATCCTACTATACTGGATAGCGAGGGTAGCTGCAAATACATTAAATAAGTAGTTGCGGACAGCTGATAAGAGGTGGTCCTCCAACTTGGGGATTGGGCAAGGAGCTAACATCTCCTCACCACAGAAATATAACACGTTACAAAATGGAACACTGAAACCCTGCTATAATATGGAATATGAGACTACATGACACTGCATTGCAATAAAATGCTTCAAAGTGTCAAGCCTCATGAAAGTGACACAAAGACATCAACAGTGCCCAGTAAATGGTACAAAAGATGGGGCTGTCAGTACTGAATACACATGCACTTGGAACTAAAATTCTGTTAAGTACCACTTAATTACTTAATACTTAAACATATCTAAAACAGACTCACACTTTGAAAAGGATGTCGCCAGACAGCATATTCATATGAATGGCTACAGTGAGCATGGAATTGTCCTGTCGATGCCTCGTGTCATAACCCTCCAATAGGCAGCGTCGAGTTGTCTGACCTGATCCTGCAAACTCAGCCAGGTTTAGGTCTGTGAAGCCCAGCTTCTGGAATGATCGACCTCCTTTCAGCTCCTAAAACACATGACTTAATAAATATCTCTAAAATAAGGGTTCTTTGGAAGATATTTATGTTTGCAACTGCAAAAATTACAATTAAAAATATTTTAATAAACACGTTTCTGTAATGGAAGTATGGCAGTAACAAACCAAAACTGCATGAATACAGTTTTGGTTTGTTACAGATTAAATTCGTGGACAGCTTGCTACCATTCACTTCAGAATCTTTGGTCTTCCACTCTTCTATTTAAGAACATAAAAATTAAAATGTGGAAAACTATAATTTTACCTACAGTTTTGATGGGTGTAAAACTTTGTCTCTTATGCTAAGGGAAGAGCATGGAATTGAAGATGTTTGAGAACAGGACGTTGAAGCGAATATTTGAACCATAGTGGGAAGCAGTGGCAGGAGGATGAAGGAAACTACAATATGATAAGTTTCATAAATTGTACTCTTCTAAGCACTTTCTTTGCATGACCAACTCAAACAGGATCAGATGAAGCTGAGAGCTGATTTGGATGCACTGCACAAAATAGCCTGTCTCCTGCCAGCAATCAAAGTACAAAACAATCAGGCAACACACTTGTCCCTCTACATAACCAACAGATGATTAATCACTTAAAGACAATGGGGTATGTGCTCATCCCCTGGTGTACAGCAGTGTGAAGGTAAACCGTATGCATTCTAGACCTTGTAATTAGATGGTTCAAAGTTTAGATGGGGTGGCAAACAGAGAAATGTTGCTCCTGTCAGGGATGAACCCTGATTATTTCATGCATAGCTATTCAAAGTGACTAGCTGACTAAGCTATAAGTGACATTTCACAAATATTGGGGTGGCTGATGTTGCTGATGAGACAGGAGGGTACAGCACAAGTATATATGCAAAATTCAGTACACAGATGAGAGGGAATGTTTACATATTCCGAATTTCTTTTAAAATTAAGACATTAAGCCATGGTGACCACGACAGCTTATGAAACTGGGGCTCCATTTAATGGAGGTAATTCACCAAAAATGCGGAGTAAATAAATGAAAGTTAAACGCAGGCACACATCTTGGACTTTTCTCTGGGGGAGGAGAAAATTGTCTGCATAGGTGTAAAAAAACGCACTTACCAATTGTCATATAATTGCAACTTTATCACAAAATTAACAAAACATTAACTAAAACACAACAATATAACAGCATTCTAGGAAAGAATATTTCTTTAGTTTTGACCACGCCTTTTGGGGAAGGGTGGTGACTGAATTTGTACAACTCCACTCGCCTTCCCCACACCCCTGGCTTGATATACTACATATTACTATAAATGCAGGCCTACTTACAAATATGACACATGCCAAACACACTGTCATACAGACAGTACTCCTGCTGTTAACCCTTCTGAAAAGTACAAGTAATATCAAGAGTGCACTACGAAAATTCACTTAACTTACCACGAACTCCTGCCATATGGCCCATGCTGAACATTCCGACACAGTCTCTCCTAACCGGCCACAACCCTTTCTGTCCCCATGTCCCACACTTCATTCGATCAACCTAACAATATTTAGTGAAGAGTAAAAACTAAAACGAGGAAACAGGCCTCCTGCCAGGCCCTTTCTCTCTCCGACTTCGCTTTTTATAAACCACAGTCACACCTGCAGTGAAAAAGTCTATAGGCGCATAACTTTCCGTACAGGAAAAGGTCGAAAATTTAGCACTACATGCGGCTCTATTTAAGATTTACATTTCATTTTCCCCTCTTATGCCAGAGAAGACTCGCTGCTTGAAATATTTTGAACACAACATTCAACAACCCAACAGGATTTTCCCCTTCCCGTTGCATGTAGATCAGCTCCACGATCCACTCAGCCTTCTATCCAGTGGATAGGGGGGGGCTTTTTTCCAGGAGATAAAACGGCTGGGGCGTGACGCTGACACACACCTCCATACATTGCGGAGATTAAGAATGCATGTAACCATACCTTCACTCCCTCATACCTCTTCATGCAGTGGTGCTTAACCCTTTAAAGCCTAGCGGTAACTTTACGTACCACCAGGTTTAACATTAAAAAATTCAACGTGGTGCCCACATTGCGTTTATGTGTTTTGTAGGGATCTCAGAACAAACAGCAACTTTTGCCTTATAACACATTAACAGACTGGTTTTTATAACCGAAGTGGAGAGTGTTTACAGCGCGGTACGCACTGAGTCCTTATATAAAACAGATACGCTTCGTCTTTAAAGGGTTAATTACGCATAGTGAGAACTCTTACATCCATATCTCACTTCCCCCCCCCCCTAATGATGAGAATAAGAACGTGTGTAGCTCTACTCCCACGCCCCCATATGCCATTATGGCACGGAACTGAAGTACAGGGCCAATTTCGCTTTACTTTCCGCTTCTTTGACTTCTTGACCCTTGAATATGGGGCCGACAGGTTGTCCCGAAACGTCGGTGCAGAATTACCACTCTACGCTGCGTAATATTCCAGAAGAGCGCCGATCTCCTCTACGTCGCGTCGGAAGCCTGAAACCACGCCAGATATTTTTCTTTTCTCCAAAGCGCCCACACCGGCTCTAGACCAACCACCTCATATTCAATGGGTACCTGAAACTCTTGGGGTAAAGCGACCAGAGAGTGAAGCTGACCATTCATCTGCATCTAATGAGGTTAAGAAAGGGTGGAGCTATACCTCCAATCATCCGTATGCTTTAATGGCGTGCACAGCGACAGCTTTTACCTTACGTTGTACTTTTCTTGCTGACACCGGCGAAGCCCCGTTTCTCGGTACATTAAATTAATACAATCGACACAGCTACTCTTTATTATAAAAACAATACTTGTTTTTAAAACGCTACCTGTTTCAGCCTCAAGGGTCACCATCCGTCGAGCATACATAAAAATATAAAAAAGTACGGGATTTAAAACATTTATAATTCTTGTTATTATGAAAGAGATCACTGTTAAATCTGATAAGCCAGCTTACTGTGCTACCTACAGCTTGTTTCTACAAACTAAGACAAGAACCATTAAACGATATTCAAAAGTAAATAAATTATGCAGTCGCTCACAATGTAATCCAGAATGGCACTACTGGCTCTTTTTTTTACGTTATCTTTCGTCTTTAAATTTACAGACGCCGTACGTAAAAGAATGTAGGCCGCCGCAATAGCGGCTTACTACAGCCACAAGTTGTAATGTCAAATCATCTCTTGCAACTAACGTCACTGATACGTGTGCGTGCAGTTCGAAGCTGGCTTCAATAAGTGCTTCGGCATTTCAGCCCGGTTACAAGCAAACTGAGCTCTGCGCTCTGTTCTCTTGTCATGCCGAGATGCGAAAACAAAATTGTCCCTAACTTAATGCGGGAGTCACCCCCTCGGGTTTTACGTAACCAATACTACTAATGAACGACTGCCAACGCAACTGTTTATTAAAATTAAACAGCACAACTTCAGCAACCTGTTTCGGCTTCATATATTAATTCAGCTGTGTCCTACTTGAGCAAGTCACCTTCAAACCAAATCTGGACATGAGTAAAGCTTCCGAGAGTGCAGCTGACAATCCACTTCCATCCTGTCTGGGACAGAAGCACGCAACATGCCTTTTTCTTAACGCTGCATATCCTTCACTATTTATTTCGTCAGATCGAGCACCCCGGGTCAGCAATCAGATTTGTTTCTTTGTATTTATGAGATCTGCATTTCAATTCTCAGCCCTAGGCGGTCCTTCTAATATTCACTAAGGATTCTTGTGGTCTGCCTTGCCAAGCTACACCAACTCTCAAGATCTTACTTCACACCATCCACAGTCGCTCAGCTGGTAAAGAACTTTCTCGTCTCTTGTGGTACAAGCAGGTTCACTGTCACGTTTACTCTGAAGATGTTCCACCTGAATCTATCTATAACATCTTATAATTGAGTAACGTTTGCTTCGTCTGACAGAGTTCCATGGATCGCCACCAGATGGCAGGAAACAGAACTATGAGAACGGAGTTCCATAGATGACCACTAGATGTCAGGAGACGCAAATAAACATGCCTATGAAAATGCTTGCGAGTGTAATCACAAACTTTGAACGTGGTAACAGTGGACATTTTTGGTCTTACAATATTTATGCTGTTACGGTAAATGATATGTGTATGGAATCAAGCGTGAATGAAGGTAATACAACACCACCACGAAATTCCAGTATTTTAAATGTGGTAATATTCGAATGCAACAGCAGTTATATGCTGTGATTCATATACAGCTGCACGTAACATAACACTACAACATTTCAGTGTCACAATACTGTAGCAACTGAGTCACTCATTCTATTATAACATGCCTAAGGCTCTCATGCTGTATAACTGCACATACTGTAGCATTTCAGTGTCAAAGTATTGCAGCAATTGATGTACTCATTCTAATATACCATGGCTAATGCTCTCATGCTATCTATATAAAAATTTAGTAATGCAAAGGTATGTAACGCTTGGAGTTCCATTGGCCGCTGTCACATGGCAGGACAACTATGAGAATGTTTGAGTTTCACACACCGCCACTAGATGTCAGGAGACGTACATACAGAGAACTGTGTTCTCTGCGCGGTACGATCTTAGCCTGTAATATGATTCAGCTTTATTTACATGTTTTGTATGTATCTCGGAATAAACCGCGATTCTTTCCCCATACAGCATTAAATGACTCAATTTAAAACCCTGTTGGGGTGTGTTTACTGCGCGGTACGGACTGAGCCAGCAATATAATTCAGCTTTATTTACATGTTTTTTACGGATTTCGGAGCAAAAAACTACTACTTTCCTATGCAGCATTAACCGGTCGATTTTCAAAACCGAGACGGAGAGTGTTTACTGCGCGGTACGACCTTAGCCTGTAATATATAATTCATCATAATCTCAGTCTTTAAATGGTTAATCACAAAGATATAAAATAGCAAAGAAATATTCGTAAATAATGTTCTCTTTGGTGTAACTTATGATGTAAGGTTGTGCCATTGCTCAGGCAGTTAGTCGCCCGCCTCTTAAGGCGGAGGCATGTGTTCGATCCCGGGACAGTCTACGTGGGATTTGTGGTGGACAAAATGGCACTTGGACAGGGTTTCCCCGAGTATTTGGGGCTTCTCCAGTCAATTTCATTCCATCAGTGCTCAATTACCAGGAAAATGGCAATAATAATAATAATAATAATAATAATAATAATAATAAGCTTCATCACGCGGTTGCACAAGAAGCCTTAAGGTTGCGTCGCGTCCGTAGCGTCTGCTGCGGGGTTCTTCTCCACAAAAAAACTTAAATCATGTTATGGGGTTTTATGTTGTGGCTTTTCCTTCAAATGCTTCAACGTTTTGCCCTCAGCAAGCAGTAAGCCCATATTATACTCGTATACACCGTAACGCTGTCAGTCTCTGTCACACTCCCACACTGAAGTTTCATGGACTGCCACCAAATGGCAGGAAAAGACAAGACATACATAGACTTTAGTTCGACGGACGCGCGGATGGTATGTAACAGACACGACTAATTGGGGTTTCCACTTTAACTACGTAAAGGTTCGCCGGGCACTAATACGACAGTATAATATACATACGTACACATCATTCGGATTTTCGCGATAACTGCGAGCACCACTACGATATCGTAATACACAGGCATACACATTCTTCAGGTTTCCACGGTAACTACTTAAATGTGCGTGCCTTGCCTGCCCGGATCGCGGGGTTTCCACAGTAACGGCGTACATGAAGTGTTCCTTGCCCCCACGAGTCGCGAGGTTTCAAATGTAACTAAGTAAATGGGTGTGTCTTCCCTGCTCGGGCCGTGGGGTTTCCACAGCAACTGCGTACATGAAGTGTGACTTGCCCCCACGGGTTGCTGGGATTCCACGGTAAATACGTAAATGTGTATCCCTATACTGCCCGGGTCGCCGGGCACAAGCATACTATTCCGTTTCAAAATCAAAGAAAAACGATTACAATAAAAAATTTACTTCATATTGCAACACACAGCATAAATGGCGTTACAGGTTGATGATACGTGCTGCCGAAGCCCCCGTACTCATCGTTACCTGCCCCAGCCGCCAGGTTTTGACGTTAAATATGCGTGTGCCTAGGCCGCCCGGGTCGCCGGGCGCAAGGAGACTAGTTTTTGCATATATTTCAGATATGCCATTGCGTGTTACATGTCTCACCTAGGTCATCCCCTTCCAGTTGATGACTCTGATAGTATCTGGTAAAGAGTACAAATCATGGAGCTCTTCAATGTGTAATTTTCTCCCACCTCCAGTTACTTCTATTCGCCTAGTTCAGCACATTGTTCTCTGCCACATACTCTCAATTTACGCTCTCTCCTTACGCAGAAAGACCAAGTTTAACACACTTGACCTGTTACGGGCCCCAGAGGTTGCTACATGAATACTCAGTTTTAACAATAAAACACTGCAACTTTCCCCACACAGTATGTTTATGTATTTCATATGATTTGCAGAACAAATCTCGATTACTTCCCCATACAGCAATAACTGACTGGTCTTCATAATGAAGACCACGTTTCCTGCGGGGCAGGAACTGGAACTTTCAAAGCAAATCAGAGTTTAACGACAAAGGCCTGGCGTTGCATACGATGAACTTGCACCCCAGTACACAGAACTGGGAACGCACGCTGTTTAGCAACAGCCGTAACGTGGCTCGTGACGTAATCAGCAGCTACACAATGATACATCACTGTATGCACAATCTTATCTTATCTTTCATATTCCTTTGTGTGTGTGTGTGTGTGTGTGTGTGTGTGTGTGTGTACGCACTGTACTCCACATGCCGGTGCAAGTGAGTGGAGAGCAATGCTTTCAAAGAGTACTGGATTATTTTAATGTCTATTTCGAAAGGCCGTATTATCTATATTGTAAAAATGTAAGAGAATACGTGGAAAATTACCTTCTCTCTTTTTCTATATATGCTCTTCAGATTGCGTCATGTTGAGTGAGCAGCAGACTTCACGTCCTTCTTGAGAAGCTAAATGATCAAGAAATTCCTCAACGTTTAACCCTTTAAAGACGAAGCGTATCTGTTTTATATAAGGACTCAGTGCGTACCGCGCTGTAAACACTCTCCACTTCGGTTATAAAAACCAGTCACTTAATGTTTAATAAGGCAAAAGTTGCTGTTTGTTCTGAGATCCGTACAAAACACATAAACGCAATGTGGGCACCACGTGGAATTTTTTAACGTTAAACCTGGTGGTACGTAAAGTTACCGCTAGGCTTTAAAAGGTTAAGAAACTCGAAGAGTTGAAGGCCTAATCGCGTTCACATGAGCCCGTCGCTGTATCAGTTCTAGGCCAGATACAATCATGTTCATCTTAGGTAAGGATCAAGCTGGCAAAAGCACTGGCACCTGTTACTTGTGTTCGGGAGGTATTCGGTTACAATTTCGGACGATATACCAACTACCCGGACTGAGATCTTTCGTCGATTTCCTCTGTCCCTCCAAGTAACTGCCAGAAATCCATCACACGCTATATCACAAACACTCCTTCCACATCGTTAGAGAGTCACAATTCACTATCGTCGTTATACAGTCTGATCAACTGACAGCGTCGCTTTATAACCTACAAACACACACGCGCAAATAAACACATCTGGGACTCCCAACTCAGTTATTTCCCTTCAGAATTTCCGACTAAAAGTCAGTATAACTTACATTTCTCATTCGCCGGTTGAAACAAGTATAAGACATAAGCAATTCCACATAGCATAGTCCTGTTTGAAAGGCCAATAGGTCCTCAGCTAGTCAAGAAATTCCCCCGCATTTTACGACGTCCGAAGGCTCATTACCGCACTCACAGGCGCCCGCCACGTGACCCTATCCTCAGTTAGACGGGTCCAGTCCACGTGCTTCGATCTCATTTCATTAAGATCCACTCTAGCATGCAACGACAGCTTCCCTTCATTTCACTTTTACCTTCGGCTGTTGCTGCTCGGCTTCCTTCCAAAAACTAGGCCCTTTGAGACGCAATTTCCTAAATACAGATTCTTGGGGTCTCGCGGGTATACTGATCAATCTGTTCGCTAAGCCTAACACACGTTACAATCGATGGCTTCCCCGAACGCGCCTCACAAACACTCGTCCGCCGACCTCCTTTGGCATTTCCACCGATTCATAAACTTTTAAATCAGTGCAACTGTGGTCACGGTCGAAACTTGTTCTTCCTTTTATCTTCGTCAAAATTCTGCGTATTCCAGTATGTTTCACATATAAGATAAGATTTTAAACTGAATCCACATTTTACACGATGTTAATTTCTTTTTTCGAGGAAGTGCTTTAAGTTGGATTTCAGCTCCAAGTAAAGTAGAAATTATAACTTGCAAGTATGAACCAAAATTACACCTACATTCATTCCACCGCTTTTAGTGTAGAACTCCAATACTAAATGTCATGGAAGCCTGTCCGAAGTTTCGCGACTGGAGTTACCCGGCATCGATCAGTATGTCGTGCGAAAGATAGCAAAAATGGCTACTTTAGAACCATACGTACTTGTTTGGACTGGCAGGTTTACTCCCGAAGTGGCTTTTGTACAATTGCTGCGTTTGTGTGAGTGATTAAAGATACTACAATCACTAAACAGTCCTGTACAATTCCGGTTTGAAACGTCCCCCATGTTGTCGGCCACAATCTCGAATTTTACCGCATCTTCAAGTGCTTTTTTTGGGGGGGGGGGGGGGGGAAGCAAATGCAATTAAATTAAATTTCTAATGGTCTTTTTGGGATCCTGGCCCTGAATATAACCTTGCCGAGACACTGCGGAGCACTGTCGGAGCAGATGGGAGAACACGTTGCGCACAACACGAGGCGAACTTGCTCCTTGTGCTTGTTTAAGCGACACATGATTTAGCTGAAATGATAGACTGGTGACGTCACAATATGACCAGAATTAACCGTTGGTGAGCGCTTCGCTAATGAGTGCGTGGCAACACGCGCCATGTCTAAATATAAACAGATGAATGTTCAGTTTTATTACAAAGATAGAATCAGGCAACATTTAGCCTTCAACGAACGCACGGTTGAGAGATTAACACTTCGTATTCTGGCGGTCCCAGGTTCAAATCCTGGCCCGCTGATGGGATGTCCTGACGTATCTTTAGCTGTCCTTTTAGCGAAAGACTCTAACTCACAATGGCGTGAATGTAACCCTCTAAATACTACAATTAACATAAATTATATTTACAGATTCAGTTCGTACTTCTCAGAGAACAGACTGTCTCAATTACACAGACCAATAGGTTATGTTGTTTAGGTAACTACTCGTCGCTTACTGCCAGTACCATGAGCAACACCTAAATACAGTCTGAGATGTGACGTCATCACAACACACCTGCTCGTATGTGACGCCGTGTCGACTGGTAAAGTCACCGACATTTCGAAGGATCGTAGTGCGTTCATCTTCAGGGTCAACAAGTTCAAGAAGTACGAAGATGAAGATCTAAGTTACAAACCACTGCACACAATAAAACGTTACATGCTGGCTGCGTCGTGCAGATTCACAATGACACGCCGAGACATAACGCTGCTTGTTCGGTAGTTATCTGAAGCCAACACGTCTTCTGTACTGCATTTGCCCGAATATATTCAACCCACTCTACATAATGGAGGAAAGGAAGACCCCATGTATTCAGTGCATAACACCGGATGGAACTGCGAGGGACGACCAGACCCTAGACGATGGAGAGCTCACATGCGTGCAGTACGTCAAAGCTTATCAGCATCAGCGAAAAAACTCAAAAAGAGACACGTGTGAGTTAATTTAAGTCTCAAGTAAACTGAAACACAAAAATTCATTAAAGTAAATCTAATTAACAAACGGTAAAAAACACACAGCAGAAGTGACACGTGTTAAGTTTTATCCAGCTACGTCACAGACCTACATTTCAAAATACGCCTCAAACTGATACACGTCACAGACGTCACAAGTATCTGAAGTAGGAGACAGATGCAAGGAAAGGTTACACAGCACACATGGCGCTAGGAATATCTGACCCCCGTGTAACAGCTAACTGGGATTCGTTCTTACTCACATCCGCAATGATACAATGCACTGGCAAATGTATATCTTTGAGGTTACGTATAACCGTATTCTTGGTGCTGAATCTCACTTCACAATCAGCAACTCTCTCGCAGTAGCCAACCCACATTTTTTCTGTATGACATACCGGTGACATCATTCGAGTTACGCAGACTGCAGTACCTTACACATCTTGCGAGAATACATAGTATAGGCTACTAAACGACTCGTAACTCCGTAAGTGTAATCAAGGTCAACGTGATGAGACTTTCTCTAACGTGGGTTAATTTTTTAAACAATTATATGAACTCTGACCCCTACACTCGGTTCAACGGTCAGTTGAAACCACCTACTTACCACTGCCGCGTGTATTTGAAACGGATACTCGCCACGCTGCTATTGATCATAAACACGCCGACCGTTTCGTGGGAATGAAGATGTGACAAGGGGAATGCTTTACGGTCTACATACATTTAAACACTTTTGCCTCCTTATGGCCAATACATAAACTTAATCAATAATTATGCTGTATATTAGCAGCATTTTAATATTTTCAACGATTAACACAGTTTTATGTCAAAAGTGCTGCAATAAACTTGGCATTGCACTAATTCAGCATCTTACGAGATTTTGCTGTTAATCAAAGAATGCACAAGTTAACGAATCATCAGTTTGCCAGACGTTCTTCATGTAAGGAAAAATAAGACGGTATCATGGGAAAACCTTGTCCGTCCGAAGATTTCTGTATGGCAGAATCTTACAGAAGTTTAGTAGAACTTGAGTGCCATCCGCCAATTCCAGCAGGTAACACACGAAGACCCCCCCCCCCTCACACATACCTTAGGCGTTGATCCATATCTATGTCTTCAGCTATTATATAAACACAAAGGCTAACAATACTTAATCCGTACTTCGTCACTCCATTCGGAAAGCCGATTGCAACTGACCAGTCTGCGATGCCTTGGCACCAACCGCGTATATCCGTATCTCCCACATTCAGTTTAACCTTTTAAAGCCTAGCGGTAACTTTGCGTACCACCAGGTTTAACATTAGAAAATTCTACGTGGTGCCCACATTGTGGTTATGTGTTTTGTACGGATCTCAGAACAAACAGCAACTTTTGCCTTATAAAACATGGAAGAGACTGGTTTTTATAACCGAAGTGGAGAGTGTTTACAGCGCGGTACGCACTGAGTCCTTATATAAAACAGATAGGCTTCGTCTTTAAAGGGTTAACAACCTACATATAAGCAGCGCAAACCGAAGCTCTTTAAGTTCGTAACAATACGCCAGAATTTCATCACAGCCCCTAAAAACGCTTGGTGACGCTGCGACTTCGAAAAACTGCAACTTCAGTTGCATTTAAAGTGAAAGCTTACGGTACATATCCCATCAGCGCCAAAATCTATGTACTGGCCTTCAACCGCCAGAAATTTTCACCCTCTCCCCATGGTTAAGACATGTGAACAACTGCAATCGAGGCACACTGCGTGACATCAACATATTGTGCCCACACAATGAGCAACAAACGTGACGTCATTTCAACCCTTTTTAAATATGCGTCATAAATCGCAATGCTTGTATCGCGTATCGAGTTACAACGTGCGATGTTAACGCCTTTAACCAGGAGTTTTAAAACTTCAACGGTTATGTCCCAGCAGAGGTGCAAACTTTCGAGCAAGAAACTAAAATGAAGAAGATTTTATTGTAAAACTGGATACGGAAATCATGACCTTCGTAAGAATAATCGATTTGAATAGTGTATGGCCGTCGTCACAAACCTGTCAGTTGGAAATAACACTCTTAGAACGTCTCACACGAACCCGTAACTTTGCTCAGAACGTGAGCACAGTTTTAAAACTGAACATGCCTGTACGACGTAATTAATATTTATTATCTCTCTGTTAATCATTTTCATGGCCCTTTTCACAAGACAGAGATGTGTCTTACGCTTCGCCCCACGATTCATACGAGCAATGTCACTTTGGTACAAAGTCTGCTATGATATCAAAACACGACGGCTCACCTCTGGCAAAAGAACGGACACCTTCCATACTGCAAAATCTACTGCATTCTGTTTAGTTCCCTCCACATATCTAGTGCCGAGGACAAGGAGTGGACAGCTATACTTCCAACTCCACGGCGCGTATACGGACAAATTTACCCTTACACAATCCTATGTTTAGTATTAACGCTTGAAAGACGAAGCGTGTCAGTTTTATATAAGGACTCAGTGCATACCGCGCTGTAAACACTCTCCACTTCGGTTATAAAAACCAGTCTCTTAATGTTTTATAAGGCAAAAGTTGCTGTTTGTTCTGAGATCCGTACAAAACACATAAACGCAATGTGGGCACCACGTAGAATTTTTTAATGTTAAAGCTGGTCTATGTAAAGTTACCGCTAGGCTTTAAAAGGTTAACAATCTTCCACAAAACTTTCAAAAACGCATTTATATAATTAAAACTACGATGATGTACAAATTTATACGTCAAATGCACCTTGATAAGAAAGAACAAAGTAATCATAAATCAAAATTTAAGACTTTCCTTTCAACACGCAAAAATAACAACAAACAAAAACAAACAGAAGAAACCCAAACCAACCGACAAACCGATCATATTCCAGAGCGAGATCTGCGCTCTTCTGGGATGTTACGCGGTGTCATGTGGTAATTGTTCACCGACGTTTCGGGACAACGTATCGGTCCCATCCTCAAGGGTCAAGAGTCCAAGGACGGGACAGATATGTTGTCCCGAAACGTCGCAAAACAATTACCACACGACGCTGCGTAACATCCCAGAAGAGCGCCGGTCTCACCAACATTGCGGCCAAAGCCTGAAATTAAGGGTAGGCCTACATTATGAAGCGACTGTGAGGAATTATGAAGATGTCCTAATATGCAATTTATCGCTCTGTACTGAACGCAATTAAAATAGTCACCCTACGAGATACATTTCAAGGAACGGTTACTTTTTTGCAGCATTATGACATACCCACACCAAATAAACTAAAGAGATGACACTGGTTCGATGAACGACGAAAGAAGATAAACTTGCCACTGAGGATGGCATGCATGTGCTTCTGTTCAGCCACCAGATGAATGTGCAGGAGTGCTGCAAGACAAAAACAACCACAAAAAAACATACAAGCTGCAGCCAGTCTGTGAACTATGAACGTGCTGACAAATACAGATCAGTGTTCCCACTGCATACAACACTCTTCCCCGGCAGTTCTCCACGTCACTGCCGTAGCATAATGCAACTATATGGGAAAGCAAGTCGCGGCTCAACACACACATCACGCACACCATCTGCAGACTTCCACTCTGTAGTCTGATGATATAACACTAACATTATAATATTGATCTTAATGCACCTTACGGCAATACTGTATATTACTAAGCCAGTATGGAGATTAAAGGCTAAAATAAACTCTGTTCAGAAATTCTACTGACGCGTTTGAAAAATTGCTTTCTCTTTATCGCCTTTGTAACGAAATTTCACTACGATAAAAACATGCTAAGGCAACCCTAAAAACATAAGATATTAACGCGTACTTTCCACGAGTGAACGTGCGCTTCTGTTGCGCGATTCGTTTCCTCCATTCGTTTTGATCGCTTTCCCCTTTAAATTGCATACTTGTTTTGCTTAGTATATTGGTCACATACATTACCGGAAGGATTTCCGAGCGGTCCTATCATTCACGACGAATCTCCTTCAGGTTTCCCCACTAAAATTTTGTATGTATTCATCATGTCTCCCCCCCCCCACCCCCCACACCGGGCCAATCCGCGCGCTATGTAGTTCATCTTGCACTCCTTAACCCCTTCAAGCCCAATGGTTACTTTACGTACCACAAAGTTTAACACGCGAGACTTCTACAGTCAGCTCACAGAGTGCATTTCTGTGTTCCTTATGGATCTCAGAACAAACAGCGATTATTTCCATATACAGCACTAAATGACCGCTTCTTATAACCCAGACGGTGTGTTTACTGCGCCGTACGAATCAAATCTTTAAGCATAATTCAGGTTAATCTTATCCTTTAAGGACTTAATTAACTAACCGTAATAGCTTCTGGTGAGAAGCATGCTTACAAATTACATAACTCATCCCTCCCTCCCTCCCTTATGTTGTTCACTCTCGCTTCAGTCCAAATATTCCCGAGTATCCTGTTCTCAAACACCCTTAACGTATACAATATCCGGGGTTTTCGTGGCGGTGCAGAGTCACATTTTGTTCTGCTTCGAATGTGCCAACATCCCGGAGGACAATATTGCCTCCATACGCTTCCACTACGATGGCAGCAGTACGTTCCTCGGAAACAATGACACCCAACTACTTTTACTAGACTACATGGTGTCAAGCCTCACAACACCACAATACGAGTGGTAACTTTGCGTGAAGAACCACGGCGGACAAATAGGCAGGGCCGCACCACAGCGCAGGCGGATAGTCGCCGGCCTGTCACCGAAGGGACCCGGGCTAGAGCCCAGGCCAATCCATGTGATATATGCGGCGGGCAAAATGGCACTAGGACAGGTTTTTCTTCGAGTACTTTTGGGTTTTTCCTGTCATTATCATTCCACCAATGCTCCATATTTATATGACGGAAGGACAGTTCAAGGTCACAGACTAATGTCCTTGCCCTTAATTAGGCATCATACCATGCTGGTACATGGGGAGTGAAGGTATAGCTCCACTCATTCTTTACCTCGGTACTAGATGGATTTATTGGTCAGCACCACGCCCCGGCCACTTTACCTCCGGGGAAAGAGCCCCTAGTACCCCCTGAGTAAGAGGTTGTGAGGGCCCCATTACCGATCTGGAGAAGAAACAAGTCTCTTCCTTGCCGGGAATCGAAAAATTCCTCGAGACCGCAGTCTAATTAGTAGAGCCACCGACTCCGCCGTTCCAGTGTCATTACACATGTCAATAAACAGTTATGTCATATTATGGTGCAGCAGTACCAAATATAAAAAGGATACAAATTGTTTAAAAAATAAATAAAATATACGCCACGAATATTGGCTAATACGCAGCGTTGCTGACAATATTATATAACTCATTCCCTTCGTCAGCCAGCCGTTCCGATTTCAGCTTTTTTATTTAAATACAAAAAAAGAAATACTGGTACACTGAAACAATTAAATTTCATTTAGTCGTAGGCCAATGACAAAGTCTGATAACCCCTGCCCCAAGACAAACATACACGGCGTCTGAGTACACATGACGTTTCCAGTCTATGCTACAATGACGTGTCTGTACAAACTGGGCCTACATAAGACAATAACTTGCATGTCACGGATTAGCAAATAGGACTTCGTTCCTTTTCTCAATAATGACTTGTGGAATCGTTAAGGATATCGCGCCAACACAAAACTTCTCATCACTGTATTACGACGCATTCATTTACCTGAATGATGCAGAAGCCGACGGTAAGCCTGCAAGTACGATCCAATGTCATGTTAAGCGAAGCGGTACAAAAAGAGTAACTGCAGCAGGAAGTTCTGCTGAAACGCCGACTGACAGAAATAAGACGAAAACTATTCAGACGTCTATAACTGACCTTCGCACACAGCCACAACGTTATTCCAATACTAATGTCGAAATGTTATTTTTGTACAGATGACGGAACCAGTCACATACAGCCGATGCACAGTGTAACCAATTGTTGATGTGGTTGGAACAGTGTCGTGGGGCAAGGTCTCCACAAATGCCTTTCTGTATTCAGTAAATAAACTCTTTTTAAAATAATACGAGTTAATGGCAATAACAACGGCTCGTTCAACAGAGCAGCTTCGCCTATATTATTTCTTCCAAACCCAAATTTTAGCTTACTAATCTTTCCGAGTCTGCACATTGCAACAACTGCCAGTCTACCGTAGCTTATGTTCAGCAATTGCAACGACTGCCTAAGAGCACAGTTCTAGCGCTGTGGAAAAATAAAATTGGCGTAAAACTTCTACACAATTTCCTCTACTATACGTGGATACATTTTATTCTCCAGCCTGCATCAAACACAAAAAGCAAACAAATCAAATAAACTGTGTCACATCAGCATAACGGTGCTGCAGAAACGCAGTGGCCGATCTCAGTGGCCGCGCGGTCTAAGGCGCGGGCCTGCGGCCGCTCGCTTGCTGGCATTGTGGGTTCGGATCCCACCGGGGGGGCATGGATATCTGTCTCTTGTGAGTGTTGTGTGTTGTCAGGTAGAGGTTTCTGTGACGTGCCGATCGCTCGTCCAGAGAAGTCCTACCGAGTGCGGTGTGTCTGAGTGTTATCAAGAAGCCAAAATAATGTGGATACCGTCGGCCACCAGGGGATGTCGAGCCATAAAGAAAGTAACGCAGTACAACCGCGTTACATGGCTCTCATCCAGTCCGGGAGGGGCACTGCGCCACAAACCGGAAGGTCGCGGGTTCGATTCCCGATGGTCTCGACGGAATTTTTCATTGACATAATCCTGTCGGTCGCACCATGGCCCTGGGGTCGACTCAGCCTCTAACAGAAATGAGTAGCAGGAATATTTCCTGGGGGTAAAGGCGGCCGGTGCGTAGGGCTGACAACCTTACCACCTTCATGTGCCCATTGCCTAAAAATCTGCGAGCTTCAGCCTCGTGGAACCCTAAGGGCCTGTCCAGGCCTGTAATGGTATTGCTTTACCTCTGCTTTTCATCCAGTCCGGGAACAAGGCATCGTCTCAGTGACAGGACAGCAGCCTACTCTACATAACGCCGCGTTCATTCTCTCACACCCTTCCAGACTTATCACCCAGTTCTATCATCACAGTCTATACTAATGATGCATACAAGCTGCATGTAATACGGTGCCTTCTCAGTCCTTTCTCCCTTTCATTCTGACTCCCCAACTCCAATTCTGTATTTACTTTTCATCCACCCTACATCCTTCATTTGATTGCCCTAATATGCATGCTGAGGCATACAAACTATAAAGCTCCTAATGGCGTAATTTTCCCTCCCCTGCTGTCACTTCCTCTGCCAGGTATAGAATGTACTGCTCTGCCGTTTGTTCTCAAACAGCCTCAGTACGTGTTCTTCTTTTAAGATAAGGGATTTAAGTTTCATATCCACACTGAACAACATGAAGAATCATAGCTTTACATGTTAAGCTTATGAATTTTAGACAGGCTATGGAAAAACAAAACATTCTGAAGTGAATGGTAGTTAGCATACAACAATGTAATCCCTTCTTAACCGTCGATTAACCCTTTAAAGACGAAGCGTATCTGTTTTACATAAGGACTCAGTGCGTACCGCGCTGTAAACACTCTCCACTTCGGTTATAAAAACCAGTCTCTTAATGT
Source organism: Coptotermes formosanus (assembly GCA_013340265.1). Taxonomy (NCBI): domain Eukaryota; kingdom Metazoa; phylum Arthropoda; class Insecta; order Blattodea; family Rhinotermitidae; genus Coptotermes; species Coptotermes formosanus. Next base: position 1,130,773 of record BLKM01000369.1, read on the forward strand.
TTTATAAGGTAAAAGTTGCTGTTTGTTCTGAGATCCGTACAAAATACATAAACGCAATGTGGGCACCACGTAGAATTTTTTAATGTTAAACTTGGTGGTACGTAAAGTTACCGCTAGGCTTTAAAAGGTTAATATAATTTTAATTCTTACTGTCGTTCCAGATTATGTGACGTATGCCACACTTTCGAAGGGTTCGTACTAATTAATACTCTGGTGATGAAACATGAACGTACACCGCAATTTAACGCAAGCACCTTCAACATTAAGCAACTGCAGTGCCTAGTCCTGTTCACTTACATAACACAAGCACACTAAATTGAAATTGATACTCCCGTAATGACTGTTCTACATGTAAAATTCTAAGTAGGCCTTTCGAAATCGACTGCAGGGTGAGGGTCACAACAGTGAAATGTTTCTGAAGGCAATATGAAAAAAAAAGCAACGACGCAATTCCTGCAGGTGCTGTCTCAATAACTTGCACAATACAATAATCTTAACCTCCCGCTGTACGTCGCTATTTTTACCATGATGTAACAAATTAACCAATGAACACTGAACTACCTAGGCCTACTGCATCCAACAACAGATGCAGGCCAGGACTGCATACAAGCATTCTGGCGGCATACCATTCACTGGGAGTCTATGTGCATCAGACAGGCGCACAAAATACTACCTCCGAGAGGCAAAGCCCTCCCTGAAAAACTGATAGGCACTCAGTGCTTTCTTTGACCTCTTGTGGTGATGTAAGACTATGTCTCCGTGCAACTGCAGCCCTGTTGTGACCACTGGCCGTCCCCCGGATGACAGATGAACGATTATGCAGCAGTGGTAGAATGACATCAACCAGGCGTGAAGGCAACTACTCGGGAAAAACCTGCCCAATGCCACTTCGTCCACTACAAATTCCACACAGATATGAACTACCCTGGGAAGGAGCCCGGGGCTCAGCGATGACAGGCCAGCGACTAATCGCCAGAGTTATGGCACAAGACTATTTATCACAGATCAGCGGCCACAATTTACCGCACTGGCCGAAACATGTGGCGGAAATAAATGACCTATTTCCGCGGGCTGCTGTCTTTAACAGTTCTTAATCTAACAAAACACTAATCACCAACAAATGCACACAGAGAGTTATATCGTCAATCGTAACACACTCCTACATGTTTCGATCCTGCCGGGTCATCTTCAGGGAGAACTTTCCGTTACCGTTACACTAGGGTTGCACTTTATAGTTGAGTGAGAATGTGCTGTTGGCTGTGTACTGCGTTGTTTTTGGAGGCGTGAACCCTCCGCGGTCCGGGCCTGACCGGGTCAAGAGTGTGTTACGACTGACGATATAACTCTCTTTGTGCATTTGTGGGTGATTAATGTTTTGTATGATATAGTGCACGGACATGGAACACATTAAGTTCTTAATCTTTTCAGGTCAACTGGTTAGTATTACGTCACCACCAGCTTTAACACTAAAATTCTGCACTCCGTCCATACAGTGTATGTATGTGCTACGTATGATTCTAACATTAACCAGCGACTGTTACCCTCTACAGCACCGATTTACCTTTGTAATGAAAGCACACAGTTGCCTGTGAGCTGCGAACTAAATCTTTATATATAATGCAGATTCATTTCCGTATTTCAAAGGGTTCACCTTTTAAAGCCTAGCGGTAACTTTACATACGACCAGGTTTAACATTAAAAAATTCCACGTGGTGCCCACATTGCGTTTATGTGTTTTGTACGGATCTCAGAACAAACAGCAACTTTTGCCTTATAAAACATTAAGAGACTGGTTTTTATAACCGAAGTGGAGAGTGTTTACAGCGCGGTGCGCACTGAGTCCTTATATAAGACAGACACGCTTCGTATTTAAAAGGGTTCATACTTATTCCTGCAACAATTATATATTTTAAATTACAAACTGCGTGTCGCGTCCTTCAAGCACGTGAACCCAAAAAATTACAAGTGCATTAACCCGAACAATAAAACACCGTGGCGTACATAATCCTTCGATTTGGGTTCACATTGCATAAATAAGTCGCCGTTTTGCAATTAAGATACGTTACATGTAAAGATGTTCCAGTGCTTTGGCATCACGCCATTAAGACGTATTGGAAAGACGACGTTAAGCTCCTCGCTTTCTCAGCTTCGCACTATAAGTGAACGGTCAGCTTCAGGCTCCAGCCCTTTTGTGCCCAGTGCCAACTGGAACGAAGGCTGAAGTCTGGACAAAGTGACGAACAGAAAAATTACTGCTGTGACTCAGACATAGTCGTCTATCTCGTAATCAGTCAGTTTAGAAACTGGCCTGTGTCATCTCATTTGTCTTGCAATTAAATATTTTAACTTGAATTAGTGCTAGGTCAGTTACATTTCCACAGTGTCATGTTTATTGTGGCTCATCAATCTAGCCAATTATCCACCCCTTCCTTCTGTACTCCCGCGCCTGTAACCCACCATCTATGTTAAATCAACTGAAATAAGGCTTCCTTTCACTCGTTAGTATTCAAACCACTGAACATTTAAACTCCGACGCGTCCGAATGGAATGGTGTACCGCCTGCTCAGTAACGAGGAAGTCCGGAGTTTAATTCCAGATATCTCTATTAGCTAGTGCAGGGATCACCAACCGTATGCCGGCGGGCACCTTGGGGTCCCCGATAATGAGTGGTGATTTCCGTTCTACATACGAACCGAATTTCCGTCCAGTACCAAGGAATTCAAAATTTTTACAGTTCTTACGGCCCACCTAGGCTAGTGTTCAACATGCCCCGGGCTGTTTCCTCGGTGGCAAAGAGACCGGTGCGTGTAGCTGACCACAAGTCCAACTAACGATCACGCCACAGGGCGTGCCATGGCTCAGGCGGTTAGTCGCCGGCCTCCCACCGCGGGGGCCCGGGTTCGATCCCGGGTCAGTCCATGTGGGATTTGTGGTGGACAAAATGGCACTGGGACAGGTTTTTCCCCGAGTACTTCGGTTCTCCCCCTGTCAATATCATTCCACTCGTGCTCCATTACTAGGAAAAGGACAAAAAATAATCAGCATCTTCATCTTCATCATAGGGTTGCACAATAAGCCTCAAGGCTGCGGTGCGTCCATAGCGTCTGCTGCGGGGCCCTTCATCAATAAAAAACGATCACGTCATGAACAAGGACAAACTTTCCTTCACCTGACGTATTTTTTGTGAGAAAGTGTGTGTGTCAAATCACATTCCAAAATGTCTTGATGTGACAACACGCGGAACATAGCCGGTTGCAGCCTCATGATTTCGATTCACATTTCTCCTTGCGACAGATTCACACGGTGGCAGCAACAGCCACACGCCTCTCCCAACTGCCATCACCCAAGGAACACGTTGGCGACTTCTGATTAATCTATTAAGAAGGTGAAGGGGCATAATAATGACAAGTTGAACTGCCAGACGGCTGTGAAAACATGAGCATTTGCATGTATCGTACAACGAATACAATTTCATATCACAAATACAATACGGCTTGCCTTATAAAAGTACTTAATATCAATCGTAACAGTAACGGAGATACAAAAAACACTTTAGATCCCCAGTTGATATATCGTGGTTTAATAAGCGCAACAATGCACAGCACAGAAGGTCTTATCAAAAAATGTCATGTCGCTATTTATTTAATGACGCTGCCCGTAGCCCACACGATATCGCGCCGACAAGTGTAGCGATTAGTGACTACTGAGTGGAATGGGGTCGCTGTAAAGTTGAAGGCACTAGTTTGGTAGCTACCTGGACGGAATGAGGAGAACTATATATAAAAAAAAGCAGTCGGTGTCTCGGCCGAGATACGAACCTGGCACCTGCCCCCAAATACAAGTCAACAGTACCACCGCTTGAACCAATCTGCTCTTTGTTGGCAGGGGAAGATTTATGTAACAGATGTGAAAAGCAATGACTCGGAACTAAATGGTAGCAAGCATTGCCCGCTTTGATCTCCTTTTAACTTCTTTCGGAATTCTGATGACGTCGACGATAACAGCAATAATACACACAGAATAATCATCATAACAAAAATAAACAGAGTTGAACAGGGACTGCATGCGGCACTGCGTTTTCAGAAATGATGGCAATGTTTTGTAGCGACACGAGTATTTCGAAGGAAAAGTCAAACTACTTTTCTTGGAAAGATGCCATCCACACACTGCACTGAACGCATAGCTCGAGCTCTGAGTTTTCGTGTCTGTACACAATAAAGAATTTAAACGCGGAATATGGTGAACGAAATGGGCGTGTCTGAAGACGGCAACTCCGCGGTTCCGTTTCCCATTCTATTTAACGACGTGTTATTACATTTGTGGATTACGTATCATACTGACAAGATAATTACGAATGAGAAAATGGGAAAGCGACAGTCCAAACAGTAACTAAGGTTTTTTGGGCCCAGAAAAGAGACTGTACTGCCACCAACCCGGGCCAAAAATGTTATCTTCTAACATTCGAGAGCACATAGGTTGTGTTGTAACGCTTACCTTAAAATACGAGCTAAATTATACATCAGAATTATATATCAATACTTTCCAGTACTGTATAACATACACTCTACAGAGCTATTCAGAAATAACGGGCATTTTTAATAGTAAATCATTTATTCTCGACAAAAGTTCTGTACGTTTTAGGGAACACTGAATGTAAGAGACTCGCTCCTTCGAAAGCTATGCAATCTTACACATGTTCTGCGAAATTTTTCATGAAATTGCGTGTTAGATATAAGGAAGAAACTAGTAAAGTGCCACATTTGGAAAATTGCTTTGTACGGCGCTGAAACATGGACACTTCGGGAAGTAGATCAGAAATACCTGAGGAGTTTCGAAATGTGGGGGCTGGAGAAGGATGGAAAAGATCAGTTGGACCGATTGTGTTAAAAATAAAGAAGTGTTACACGGAGTCAATAAGAAAAGAAGTACCCTACGTACAATAAAAAGAGAGAAGACTAGCTGAATTGGTCACATCTTGCCTAGGAACTGCCTTCTAAAACACGTTATTGACGGAAAGATGGGAGAAGTGACGCGAAGACGAGAAAGAAAACGTAAGCAGCTACTGGATGGATTCAAGGAAAGGACAGGATAGCGGAAATGCAAAGAGGAAGCATTCTGTGGACAGCTTGTTTGGAAGGGGCTGTGGACTTGTCGTAAGACAGGCTGCAGAATGAACTGCGTTTCAGGGCGCTGCCACATTTGTCAGCGTATTGGGCGTGACCGTGAAGATCCCGTATCCACGACACGACGGCATACGCGGGGAGCAGAGGCACAGCTACACTAATTCTTAACTCCGGCACTAGTTGGAGGTGAGTGGTCAACTTCACGTCCCGCGAGAAAGAACGCCAGTACCCATTGAATATGAAGCTGCATTGGCACCACGGGTGGGCTGGACGTTTCAGAGAAGACAGAAATTCCTTACTCTTGACGGGATTCGAGCCCCGGGCCGTCCAGCCCGCAGCCTATTCATTATACCGACTACGTTAAAACCTCACATAGAATTACAGGTCTCCAGACCCCGATCTGAATCAGTTACATATGCCCCTAATACAACATTCTTCAAGAACCCGCCGATTAATGAATCATCGTGTTCAATACGCCAAACCCGAAACAACACCTCTGCACTAGATGGAGCTCAGATGCTACGCTCCCAGATTCCAGCTGGGCGTCGTGACGAACAGAAAAATTCTTGCCTCTCCCCGGAACAAAACCTCGGCCCGCCAGCCAACAGCCAGTAGCTTACTGAAATATCCAAGCCCATTTTGCATTACTACAGCGCCATCACTTAGCCGTCTTCATTTGTAATAATAAACGGGAGCTACAATAAGTTTTTCGATTTTCATTAACAATTTGAATATGCCGTCTCAAACAGACGACAAGGAGCGGTCCACGAGACGGGGCTTGGCAGACAACTACTAACCTGTTATGTTAAGGAAGTGCATACGTGGACACCGGACTTCGTCTTGTAGTGGGCTTTTGCGAACATGTTAATGGAGTCACTATGTACTAATTTTACCAACTCGTACACTAACAAGTTACACATTAGAATTTTACACAGTTCCCGACATGTTTCGATGCATGTTACCTCATCTTCAGGGGAGGCATGTTAGAACACTGGGGAACCGCCGAAGCAAGCCAGCGTTTGTAGACTGGCTTGCTTCGGCGGCTCCCCAGTGTTCTAACATAACTCCGCTGAAGATGAGGTAACATGCATCGAAAAATGTCGGGAAGTGTTTAAAATTCTAATGTATAACTTCCTAGTGCACGAGTTGGTAAAAGCAATACATAGTGGATTTACAGGTACACGGTATGGAAAACTACACGTTAATGAAGATTCGAAATCCAGAAAACGCGGTGATTTTTCAACCCGCCAAAGCATTATCACTTTGTCAGGAATGACCCTGACTCGTGGACTTACAGTACGCACAAAACGGTTCACGAAGCACCAGCTGTAAATAAATGGGGGTGTCACGCCAAAAGAAACGTTGATTCATGCAACACACAGACAAATAGCTTTCGCGTCACGCCATATTTCACGTGCTTAACCTTTTAAAGCCTAGCGGTAACTTTACATACGACCAGGTTTAACATTAAAAAATTCTACCTGGTGCCCACATTGCGTTTATGTGTTTTGTACTGATCTCAGAACAAACAGCAACTTTTGCCTTATAAAACATTCAGAGACTGGTTTTTATAACCGAAGTGGAGAGTGTTTACAGCTCGGTATGCACTGAGACCTTATATAAAACAGATACGCTTAGTCTTTAAAGGGTTAAGCATTACGGTGTAGCAGTTACAGTACAAGTACGAAAAGGAAATGACAAAGCCTCGGTATCATTTCATTGTGACCGAATCGCTTGAATAGAGGTTTCTACTTTTAGACGCGCATTTTTGGCGTTATGTCTGCAGATACGTTCTTGTACATCCTGACTTCTGCCCGTGTGGATAGGTAAAAGCAGAGATCCTCATTTTTTTACGTAACAAACCACTGGACGGCAATTTCACTTCACTCCCAAAAAACCGACCTCAGTGAGGAGGGCCCTACAGAAAAAAACATACAGCTACACTTCGGAAGAGAAACTGGGACCTGGGCAAAGGTTTCGTATTCCCAGACACACCAAGTTCTGCAGTCGGAGGTGCGTTATTCGACTGTTCTCAAACCCGATGACCTGTGCTTGGAACGCCAGTGCCACAATACGACCAGGACTCTGTTCTGTCGGTAGAGGTACGAGTGAAGCAGCAGGATCAAACCTGGGACTGAGAATTTTTCAGTCGTTCTCAAACCAACATGAGCGTCACTCACCTTCCTGATGGACACCCTTAGAACACAAGGATCCAGTACGCCAGTAGAGGCATTGGCGCTCATCTTGCAGACAAACTCGAATCTGGCACCCCACCGAACCGTGTGGTCCTGGACTTCTTCCCTGTGTGACAGAAGTTGTCAGTCAGAACATAATAACGTGCTTTGAGAGAAGAAGCGAGTAGCAACAAGCATGAGACCCTTCAGATTCACACGCAGTCAGAAAAAAACGCAATGCATTTCTCATGACAGGCATACATTAACACATTACATGCATACACACACACACACACATGTCCATACATACATATGTAATACATTTTATTTTTAATCACTGTCCACTGTTTGAGACAGGCCTACAGATTACTTGAGTTATCAAGCTACAATCATGCCACAGATGGCAACTTTGTGAAATCTATTAATTAATTCTGTGGCGCTAAATATTTCTTGGGAAACCGACAGTTTCTATGCTGGTCAAGGAATTCCCCAGACATTTTAGAATTTGATTCGTCACTGTGTCAACACAGGTCTGCCACTGGACACTATTCTGAGCCAGCTGAACACAATCTACACCCCAGTTCTTTAAAATTCATCATATTTATATCCTCCTATTTACGCTAAACTCTGTGTTTATCATTTCACCCCCAAAAAAGTCAAATTTCACTCTAGAACAGGCCATGAAGGCCCAGAGGAGGAGTACAGGCACAGCTCTACTCTTTGCTTAACCTCGGCGCTAGATGGGGGCGGGTGATCAAAGCCATACCCTGGCCGCTTTACTCCTGGGAGAGAGACTCGGTACCCATTCTACAGGAGGCTGGGTGGGCCCCAGGGCCGGTCTGGACGGGTATGGAAAATCCATGCATACTGATAAATAAGCACGAGATTATATGTGAAATGACAATAATATAACACTTTGTAAACACTTAAGATTTCACAGCGATAGGCCTATGCAATGGCTGAAAGGTAACGTTCCTTACTCGGACGACTGCCACGATATTGCATTATTATTTCACACTAGACTTGAAAAGCGTCCGCTTGAATCAACGTAAATTCGAAAATACTAATGCTGGCATCATATGTGTTACACGCTACCACGTTCATGAAAAAGGAACTCCTTGCTTTAAAAACCGTGACCAAGCCTACAAATTAGAATTCCTCGTACTTCGACCGAAAGAGTAACGTTTCAGGTTGATTTTTATAGTAAACAACTATGCCTACATGTTTCGGCAATAACACCCTTGCTAATTCAGAGCAACTTGAAACTTATTTTTTTTTTACTTTACCTATGTTTATCGTCCCATTGTGTTAGTTTGCAACAAAGAAAGATTTAAATACCGTCAAACGCAACCGATGTACGTTATATACTTTATTGTGGCAACATGTTCCGACCTAATTCGGTTCTCTTCAGGGCATTACTACAGAACTCACAAAATCACTGTATATAATTGTATGCACGTTGCAACATGTATTAATTTAATAGTAAAACTGAGGTCTACCCAATACAACTGCATAAAATGTGTTTTATATAAATGGCCTGAAGATGACAGAATTAGGTGGAAACATGTTGCCACAGTAACGCATATAATATACATCAGTTGCGTTTGACGGTGTCTAAATCGTGCTTTGTCGAAAACGATGCCTCACTAGTTAATGTTTACAGCCGGCTCGATGCACAACACTGATAAAGCAATTTTATGCCCAAAAAGTAATCATGTCAACCGTATCATTACAGTTCAAGTTCTTATCAATCGTGACAGGCAGATTAAAACATTACCAAACGTAAATTCTACAGAATGCAAAGATAAAAAAAATATACTTTTCCAACGAAGCCTCAATTCAGATTCGACATGTTCCTGTTTATTTCCCAGTGCCACAATCCCTCGACAACCGCAAATTTCAAACATCTGTGGTTTTCCAGTTGTATCCAGTTTTGCCAATCGCGGTATCTGCTTTTATGTATTCGTAATTTTTAATTTATATACACACACACACAAAAAAAAGACGTCCACATTTGCTAGGGGTAGGGCTGTAACAGAATCCCACACCAGTTTTCCGGCTTCCAGCATATTTCTGCGATTGCACTTCTACAGGCTACTCTCGTTTCATGTCTGACGTTATTCGGCCACACAACTTTTTTGTTCAATGCAAGAATGGACAACGTAATCAGGTTTCGATCAGTAGACAATTAACATCGACCGCAATTCTAACCACCATTTCCCACAACGTAGCAGTCGCGGTGTTTTTCAAAAGAGAAGCACCGCAGATGGCAAGGATCTGCTGCACTATCGGGGTAATTAATGTCATTCATCATTACGCCACTATATGAAACATTGCTTGTCGCTGAATACGCTCTAAATTAACGGCGCATATAGCGACAGAGTTTACTCAAGAGCAACGCAATGACATGGATGATAATTCACAACAACTTCTATACACAGCCTCACCAATTAACGAAGAATCTGGAGAGGTTCTGTCTGCAATTGCTTCAATACGCTGCATTAAAAAAGCAATTTTAAGACCACAAGTAATAATGGTGGCCACATTAGTGAAGACATCCTTAATAGCCTTGCCGGACAGGTTACAACCTGCCAAAGTATATAACTCGCAGACTGTAAAGGATACAGACACTGCCCAGTGGAATTAGAAGTCAGACCCAACATATTCCCATCCTCACTTTCCTTCCTAATTTCGACTGTACTTAGTAACGTTAAACTGCCTATGCACCACTACTGATCTATTATGTTCTTACTTAACACTCTGACATTAACAGGTGGCGCATACAAATACATTATACAGTCAAACCCGATGACAACGACTTCAGTTTGTGCGACACCTCGTTTATTGCGTCAGCTATTATACTGTACCATTTAATTCCTCACTGTTGACCATAACATTATACTGCTCGGTTATAACAACACTCGTTTATAACTACACAAAATATTCAGTTCCTTTTTATAACTTCATAACCCACTTCGACTGTATTATTACCTTTAAATGTATATGAATGGTTTTCTATCTCCACTATCACTACGGCGGATTTCTGGTCGCCAGTTCAGCATATCAATTCAGCTACAGCGAGTGTACAGTACAGTATACTAATCGGAAGACACAATGGGGACAGCCCAATTGCGGAAAGTACGATAACATTACAATTAATCCTACAGAAGCAAAGAGTACTGACGATTTGGACCAGGTTAAACTGGCCTAGGATAGGGTCCTGTAACTGTCTCTTGTGATAGCGGTACTGAAGCTTCAAGCTGAATAAAATTCGGGACGTTTCTTGAGCGCCAGTGACTAATGGCTTCTCAAGAAAAAAAACCCGCTCCACGGAGTTTTCTGTAAATAAATAACTGCAGTATTGACAACGTAAACAAATTTAGCAACATGCAGACACAGCTGGGACACTGTACATAAGTTAAGAGCCCTGGAAGCCAGTCCCGCACTAATTATCGTGCCCTTCTGCTTTTTTCGTGTCCTAAACACACTTACGCGCTGCTGCAGACCGGATACATCTAAACCACGTATTTTATACGGGATATTTATAGACTGCTCCCCATTCATTGCGTTGCACGAATACGATACGCCACTGCTCAAACTCAAGTGATAAAATGCTATCAAAAACGCAGCACAAAACATAAATATATATGTGGAAGCAGGAAGTGACACAGGCATGCTCCACATGGCACAGATGAATGTACGACAAAAAGTTCAAATTCCTTTCTGCAGGAAATGTTACGACAGGACGCAGCACAGTGACAAAATCCTGAAGCCAACCTTCCTTATGATAAAATTACACGTAAGTTGACATCCAGATCCTAGTTAACGGCAATTTCAATATAGAAATGTGCATTAATGGCATCGCTGAACGACTGCGATGAACTTATGGTAACAAGGACCAGAAACAAACCAACATCATGGTGCATAGCCCTTCTTGAAAAGCTGATAGTCTCCCGGCTGCTCAAGAAACTCCCACCATATATGGAACCCGGAAGTCCATTATAGTGTTCACAAAAGCCCGCCATTGAACCCTATACTTACCCACATGAACCAAATAAATCAGATTCACACATTCAACTCATTTTGTAACATTCACTTCAACAGTACCCTCCCATCTACGCTTATGTCTCCCAAGTCGGCCATTTCCTTCAGGTTTCCGATCACAGCTTGTACCAGTGGGCCATCTCTCGCATGCGCGGTAGGCTACATGTCCATCCTACATTACATGGAAGAGCAAAAATTACGATGTTCCTCATTACGCGGTTTTCCCCATGCTCCTGTCACTTCCTCGCTCTTAGGTCTAAACACTGTCGTCAGTACCCAGTCCTCGAACACGTGGCCTACCAACGTTCTTTCTTGACAGAGACAGACAAGTTTCACAGCCATACAAAACGAGTAAATTTATAGTTCTGTATATGTATTTAGTGGCAGGCAGATAATGACACGAACGTCAGCGAGCATTCAGCGAATTTAATGTGCTGGCGAATGTAATTTTATTTATTGCCGTCTTTTTTACAGCATGAGCTTTGTCGCACTCTGCAGTAATTCATCAGTTATCTTCATATTACCATCTTTTCCAGCGTTCTGGCAGCAGAACGGGCTTGTACATGAGTTCTATCCCCGTCTGTTACAAGATCAAAACCTTATTAGTGAAGGATAAGAACAGCGCCTTAAATATTAGTCTGTAAGCCAAACTTTCCAACTGACCTCTAACCTCTTATTACTCTCTCGTGTTCTCACACACATTCGGGTGAAAAATACAGAATGGCAGAATCCTGTGGCCCCGCGATTCAAGGCGCATATGGTCTCAAGGAGCGGGCATGTTGGGGTCGGGGGTTCGACTTCTGGTCGGAAGGTGGATGTCCGTTAGTTCTTTTGTGTCTTATCCTAAAAGACGGGAGTTAGTACAGGCCAATTATCCAGCTCAGAACACCTACAGCGGGGACAAGTATATTGACTGTCTTAGAATTAACTATGAGAAGAAACACGTCAAGAGGGTCTACATCGTGAGATAAAAAAAATGCATCACTGTCGTGCAAAAACACTTATCTCAAAGATACACATATCAATGTGATTAGCAAATGCTTTGACATGTTTGGTTGTTCTACATTATTCATTTCCGTGCATTAATATTAATTTTGTAATTAAAACTAACTAAATACACAGTTTCAGTACATAATTAATTAATCTATTTTATTCCTGCGACATGTTTCGGCTAGCTGTCATTTTCAGGGAGGTGTACATAAATTCAATATATAAAACCCTTAAACCAACAAAAAAAAATTCAGGCAAGAAAACAAACATTGTAAGATTTTAAGAAGATTTTAAGATGTTAAGAAGTTTTTAAGAGTAACACCAACACAACATTTTAATTGTTTAAGGGTATTACATAGTGAATTGATGTACACCTGCCTGAAGATGGCAGCTAGCCGAAATACGTCGCAGGAATAAAATATATTCATTATGTACTGAAATTGTGCATTTAGTTGGTTTTAACTACAAAATGTTTGGTTGGATTCCAACTGTTCATTTTATAAATCCATACGGGTGCACAAGTTCGATATACATATACTGGCTGATTATTACTGTGTTCTGGCAGTAGTATAGATTCCACCCACAGATCTCACGCTGTTCCTCGCCTCTATCCAGCGGTATACGTCACAATTGCGTACGGTCTCCATTCGTTTCCACGATGAAAACAAGGCAACAAAAATTAACACTTCACGCTACACGAACTTCCATAAAGTAAGGTTTTATGCAGATTTATGAACACGTTTCTGAAGGGTCGTAACTGTCTCCCGCTCGTTTCACCCCCAGAATTATTCAACGGATTACTTCTTTATTAGTCGTTTAAATAGAGTATATAACGTCGCATGACTGGATTGCCTTCACTAATGAATCTGAAGAGATGAGGAAGGAATCTGTCGTGATCTATTCAAGGTACTACCCTGGCATTTGTCTGGGGCGAATAAGAAAAACCACGAAAAGCATGGGTCAGAGAGTCAGTGTCCCAGCCAAGATTCGAACCCAGCACTTCCCGATTATAAATAAGAAGAGCTGCCGCTTCAGCAAACTTGCTCGGTGTCAAAAGCGATCTAAATGTAATTTTGTTCGGGACTGTACACTACAAGTTGCCGGGAGAATATACGCGTATTTGTGCCACACACGTCCAGTAACATCCAGGGGCCTACTGTACATAAAGCTCAAATCGAAATTCAGGTTTTATTAATAATACCCAAAATACAAAACTTTGGTATAAGTCTTAAAATATTAGGCTAACACAAAGAAAAATGTCTCGTTAGCACGATGCAGGGTCAATATCACAATCTATTAGGCCCAAATCCTTCTAGGTGCTGCGGAATTCAAAGCTGTAAGAATGACAGCATACCAGTCTGACTTAACGCTAAACACGAAGTTAAATTAGTGAAGTGCCTGCTATTACTCGGTTCAGAATCGTTTTATCTGCCTTCCCTCTGATTACGAGGAGATGAAAATCGTGTGTACGGAAAGATGATTTAATTTCATCGTTTTACATGCTTTTGGAGGTGATTATAAGACACGCATGTCTAGGATGCTGAAAGAAGCGTATTTGGCAGAATAAATGGGCACAAGAAAAAAGGCAGAGGACGAAATTACAAAAGGAATAGCTTCAAAATGTGTACCCTACTCTTCTCCCAATACGGATACGGTGATAAAGTCTGGAAGGCTGAGACTAGTGGGGAACAAAGCACATATGATGGAGATGAAAAACGCCAACACAATTCAGTAAATCAACCTCAGAGAAAAAGACCACTTACTTGACCAACGTGTTGAATGCAGAATCATACTGAAACTGATGTTACAAATGTTGTGGTGTTGGTGGTGGTGTAGGATAATGGATACCAATGGTTCTAGGGCCCTGTGGCGGGCTTTTGTAAACACAGCAATGAACACGATTCTCCGTACACATTAGGGCCACCTGACAAACTGTCAGCTTCTCAAGCAGTAGGCCTATTTTGTCCCGCGGAGTTAGTTAACATTGATTAAAACAGCGATCCTACCCCGTCCAATCAGGCAACCAGTGCGCACAACCAGCCCGCTGTCAGATCGACGTTGGGGTTGTCGGATAGCAACCATATTCATTCACCCTAAAGATGGTAAGTGTAATATTTGTCCAAACGAGCACCCCAATCTCCTACGCGGCCTAATCCCGAAAGCCGTTTCAGCAACCAGGATTGTACCGTGTTGTTTCCAACACTGTGACAGTAGCAACCATCGACTGGCACACTGAAACCTGACACGCATCGTCATGTACTGCATCGCACTAAGCTACAGCTAATCTCGTTATAACACAACAGAGAATTTGTGTGGCTACGATGGATTAGAGCGCCTCTACTACTGGACTCGGCAGCTGTGAATAATGTGTAAGTCACACAGGCAGATATACACTGTGATATCGCAATGGCATTACATAATGAACACACGGCGTTGTGGCCGTCAGAACCATCTGCAGAGAACAGACATGGATATCAGAGCAAGAACACAGGCGAATGGGGAGGCGTTAAGGTGTATCTCCGGTGAACAGAGTGATCACGTACGGATAAATACGAAAAAGTCACTTTGTTCACTGAACTGTAAACGCAAGATTTCGGGTTCCCACAGAGGTGTTAACGAAGACTCGAGTCTTTGCAAGACGTTAAAGAGTCGATACTGCGTAACATCCCAAGCAGACGGTTTTGCGCTAAAACTGCGGTTGGTCTACGTATACTGTATATGCATGTTATACTCTCAGCAACCGTCAGCAGAAGACAGGGGGCACAAACAAACCGGGAAACAGAAGTTCATACTTTGTAAGTCTTAATATCATAGGATGAGATGTGAGGATGGCAGCAAATAACGGGTTGTGAGAGATCAGAAGAATTGCAGTAGTGGACATCTGAAGGTAAAGTTATGAAATGGGAGACTGAGAAAGACCACGAAACATTTCAGGATAGCTGATGAACCGACCGATATTGGAACCGTGTGCATCCGGCACGTGAGTCACGTGCAACATGCGTTTACAGCGGCCTGTTCGTGTCGGGGTTACTCTTATGAGCGATTTATTTCTATCACTTCTCCCGAAGAAAGTAAAACAGCAATCGGTTCCGACGAATATTTAGTCTACTACTTCCGGCTGTTGTGCAGCCTTGATCGAACAACGGCACACGAATGCGTTCATTGATAAAAGATTCGTTAGCTTCGTGACCGAACACAAATATTAACGGGCTGAAACAGTCGAGGTAAATGAAATGGGCGGAACGTATACACGAGCAGTGAAGGTGAAAAATGCGTACAAAGGACTTTATTCGGAGAACCTGAGCATAAAGATAGTTTGGGAAATGTGGAAGTACACGGAACGATATCAACTGGATCTCAAATAATATATTTGGATGATACGGACGGGGTTCAACTGCCTCAGGATAGGCTCACCGTCGGGCTCATGTGAAAAATGAAATAACCTCAAGATGCATCAGTGGTGGGAATTTGTTGATCAGTTGAACGACTACGAACGTCTCAAAAAGGAAAGTGATCTATGAGGAATATTCTATTGTTAACATGCTGTGAGTCTCGCTTATCATATATGCTGTTCAATGAATAGAGTAGTGTACTTCAGGTTAGTGTTTACACAACTTAGAACCACAGAAGGAGACGGCGGCAAACAGAAAAAAAAAGCTGAGATATTTGATCCTTTCCGTTTTTAGATTCTACATGTAACAATACGTAAGAACACGTGAGTAAGGAAAAAGAACGCTGAGTTTTTCCTTTCAGTGCTTAGAATGTAAAGATTACAAAGCGGAGTACTGCAAGGCGAAGGGTCGTTAAGCAGAATCCAGACTCTCCTGTCCGTGAATGTTCATTCGTGGTGTCCGCGGCTGGCCTTATCTGAAGGTCGTTTCTTCGATCCGCAAAGCGAGCACGCTTGTGTATGCTGATTAAGCAAAGCTGTTGTGGCGTTTACGACATGGCGACAACTTTACCTTTACCTCAGCTTTACAAGGACTCACGAGTGCCACAAAACATAACCGAAGGTTACAAATTTCGTCTATCCCGACTACGTGGGCCAGTTTCCTAGCTAGATCGATCCATGTGACTGTAATAGCATCCCTAAGGAAGTATTAAACGACTCTAGAAAAAGCAAAGAACAAAATGCACACCCCGTCCCTCCACCCTACAAGGGTAGACTGACATTCACACTTCACACAAAAAGCCCCGTTAAGGGCAGCTGATGTGTTAGTCATCGTACCTTTTCACTTAATCTGACAGATATTTTACAAATACGACCAAGTTACATCAGCTAAGCATTGCATGTTACGGTGGTGTAAAATAAAGCCTGTCAAAACAATAGCTGGATTTCTGTTTTG
Source organism: Coptotermes formosanus (assembly GCA_013340265.1). Classification (NCBI taxonomy): domain Eukaryota; kingdom Metazoa; phylum Arthropoda; class Insecta; order Blattodea; family Rhinotermitidae; genus Coptotermes; species Coptotermes formosanus. The sequence continues at coordinate 1,147,450 of BLKM01000369.1, forward strand.
CGGAAGCAACTGAGTTAGTGCGTACTGGATCGACTACGTGATTTCCGCAGTTGTGTCAAGCAGTTGTAGGATTCAGTTTCTCTAGCGGCTGTAGTGCTGAACTGTGGCAATGTGTAGTTTGCCAAAAAAAAATTACGAGATAAAAAAATTACTGAGATCGTCAAGCAAGACTGTCTAACGAACCCGATCAGCTGAAAAAGAAAGTGACTGGTAATGAGGGGGATCGGCCGGTACCAGCAACCACAGGCAAAACACCGCAGTCTCCAACGCAACGTTCCAAGCATTAGTGGGCGTGCGGGGGGAGGCGGCTAGGAACAGCTAAGTCAATAACAAACCGTAACATTTTGGTTAGTTAATATCAAGGTATTACCAAAAAAAGTCTCCTCCATAACACTTATGGCTGCGCTGTGGGCTTACTTCACGTTTTGGAACGTCTGCGGCAAAGCATTCCTCGAAAAAAACACATTCCGACGAATCACTGAATTTGAATCCTGATAATTGGCTTCCCCACATAAAAGTTTCGCTGAAGAGATTTATTTGCCCCTCCCCCACCCCACCACAACCCTCAAAAAAAGGGGGTCACACATCCCCCACCCTCGCATGAGTCATACTAAACAGCCTCAGCCGCACACGTGCCAGAAGTTACCAGTCTCCTTCAAACGACTTCATTTGAATCAGGCGAAGGCAATACTAGAGTGCCTAGGTCGATGAATTCCAGAAATGTTTTCATGCAAAACGGAGAAGATGCAAAGCGCAGACTGAAGTGGGAAGACGTACTTTCAAAGTAAAAGTGTTCAACGAAGGCCCGTGATGGCATACGGTCTTACAGAACTGGTGCGGTTAGCCAGATGTCATATCTAACGGAACCAGACAGCAGCACAGGAGCGGGTTGGGGCCCCGTGGCTTGGTAGCCTGACCTGTGTGCAGGTGAAAGGGAAAGGAGGGGTGGGGGTGGGGATTACAGATCATTCGTCGCTTGTAAACCACGGTCATTATCACGGAAACGAGGGGGTTACATTACTCGTCAGAGGGTGAATGACGAGGTAGGAAGTGGCCGATTGTATGGGATGTGACACGAAAGGTGCTACATAATGAAGCGTACCCAACCCGAATGGCAAAAAAGGCAGAACAGACTTGGTACACACTGCTGTAAGAATAAATATAATACATGAAAGTCAGGTTCCATGCATGCATACGGATCAATGAATGACATGGACAAACGATACTGAATAATTTAGTTTGGTTTATATCCACTTGCGGCATAATTTAATCATGTCGCCGGCGCTTCCCAGTTGTGATACACGGAAACTCGGGGTTCCGCAAGAGGCTCTTCGTGTTCCGAGGATAAATTTCTATAGTGGCCGCAATGGTAACTGACTACTTCGGCCCGCATCAATTACTCATTTCATTTAATTTCTGGCACAGTGCGATTCAAGACCACACTGAATCAAAATGTACAGAAGGAAACGTTTTAGACTATGTAAACTGTGTGCAGTCAAACAGTTGGAAGACCTGCACTGTAAGGACAGATTATCTCAAACCGTTTACCGATGTTCAATATTTCCTAGGCACACATTATCTGACAAAAGGGCTGTATTTTGCCTATCATTTTCTAGCAACGCCGTGTTTCAAACACGTTTTGCTACCGCACAGGTAAACATCAGACGCTTTAAACCCCGCAGAGCACCTGGACGGGAGCTTTCAGCCAATAATGACCACGTATGTAACCTACCCTCAATTTGTCAATGATTTTCCTGACGCGTTGTAAAAACATAGTGCCAGCAGAGGGAATCTCACATTCTTATTTTTCGGTTACCTCGCACGTATAAATAATACAAACACGGCGGTCGTGCTTAAGGAAAATGTTTGTATTAACTAACCTCACACGTTTTATGTGACAAATTACACGCTCGCAATCGCACGTAGGCCTGAATCTTCCTTCCAAATACACAGCGTGAGGCAGTAACCTCCACAGGCACGGGAAACCAGCCACCTCCAATCAACATACACAGAAGCCTATATATGGCGAGCAGACACTAGCTATAGCCTTCGTCTAAACGTCATGAACACGAAACGTGCCACGCAAATGAAGAAGCACTGCCAGAACACACAACTGGAGTCTACTGTTAGGTCAACATTATTATACATTTAACATCTTGCGCACGGAAGCCTCTCGCGGAACGGAGGGTGACTGACAAATATTGCACCTTCCAGTCCCAAGCATCGACGCACAGTACGGTGCCGAAAAAGTTTTGGAGAAAAAAAAACTGTAACACGAATTCCACAAAGAGTATTATCATATCTGTACAAGGACCGTACTCACTGCACCATAACAATACTAAAGGCTTTCGAATTTCTGTTAACAGTTTTTGGTCAATTAGTCTGTTATCGAATGTCATATCTTGGTCATTATCATCTCATTTTTAAACAAAAGCATTATAAAGTCCGTGACCGTCTCCGCCAGTAATTAATAACCAAATGGGCATGGTGCATTTTCATGCAACTCTGTGTGAACATTACATCACTGAAGTATCACATCTTCGTGGTTTGCAATATTCTTTCCGAAAGAGGCACAAAGTTGTTCTCGTGGAACCATAGGCTCAAGGCAGCGCACAGCAGCGGACTCTTGTGAATATTATGACAAAACTTCGAATTTCATGTAAGGGTACTAGATTTCTCTCAGTCAACACAAACATCTTCCCAACGATAACAACACGGCTGTAAGTTTACATGTCAAAACACCATAACCGGGAAGGAAAAACATCAAATATTGACGTGAATTGCTGTATGAAATATACTTCCCTTATTTTATTCCATTCCTTAATTGCTATTATTACTGTCAGAAATACCGCCTCTATTAAACACGAGAGAATGCAACTATAAGCAGCTACTTCAGAACAAGAAGGAAATTTCTTGATCAGACGAACGACTATCAGCTTCTCAAGGACCTCTCCCCATGCAGTTGGTTACTTGCCAGTACAGTTAAATACCATGTCACGTTGACGTATGGATGCGCGGAAGTGAAGCTGAATGCATTCCGCAGCAGACTGTGGTTAATTTCGCGCCCTAGCCTCCTTACACCCTGAACATGAGAATCTCAGAGCCAGTACAGAGGCAGTGGCAAAGAAGAAACACCTGCCCAATGCTGAGCCTCAATCGCTCAGCCATTAAACAGGGTGCTATGCCGCCTCACACTTTGTGTGAGTGATAATACCACTGCAGTACGTAGTACATAGGGTCCCCCTCGTTCGCCGGTTCGCGCATGGTGGTACAGGGCCCTAGCTCACAATACCTGTCGTGCTTGCTTTGGCACGCGCGGAGTAATACCCAACACAGGCAATGAATGTATAAACGCAACACTGCGGCGCGTTCGTGTGACCACTGTTGCCATGGAAAAGCAATAAGTATTACAGATTCTGAGTCTGTGTATGAAGCTATAGTTACCCAGCATGCAATGCGCATGCGCCGTATTACATTGTTATCTGTGGCTTGTCCGGCAGTACATTTTTCCACATTATCTCATAAACGGCACGATTTGCAGATAAAAGTTACTGAACACAAAATGTGTATTTTCATTTTCTCTACAACTTTTGTCTAAATAATTCTCACTATCATAACGTGCATAGGTATTCATGTAAAGTACCCGTTATTCTTGTTAGATTTTAATGAAACTTGAATTTTACCCACAAATTTTCGAAAATTACACAAGTACCAAATTTCATGAAAATCCGTCCAGTGGGAGCCAAGTTTTTCCATGCGGACGGACGGACAAACAGAGAGACAGGACGAAGCTAATAGCCATTTTTCGAAATTTTGCGAACGCGCCTAACAAGTGGCCCTATCTGCCCGCCTGCGTCACTCAGTAATTACCGAGATATCGTGCGATGCGGGAGATATAAGGCACGCAGAACTGGAACTCGTTCAAGGCTGCTCACAGGTGAAGGCACTGAAACACATAAAAATCAGCACAGGAGTCCCATTGATACACGAGCCAGCGCATTCCGTCTGCAAAACATGCCCTGGGCTGCTGCTTAAGCCAGTATACCACATTCTACGTGAACCTGCGGGTTTTCTTCAAGCGCCGAAAGATGTGAAAAATCGCACGGCTATAAGTCCGTGTTGTACACAGTATTTTTGAGTATCTCCAATGGTAATTAGGGCATTCGACGGATCCATAACTTTATGGGCCACAAGCAGCAGGATGATGTCTTCAGCCTACCCACGGAGCCCCCCTGTTAAGTTACCCAATTCCACCAAAGTCAAGTACTTTCAGTTGCGTACTGTGCCATTCTTGCGCCGCTTCATGTCACAGGTGCTGTTCATTACATCTGAACTTTTATATACATTCTTCGATTTCCCCAGTTACGTCGCTGCGATACTTAACTTCAACAATGCTAAAGTCAATGGCCGTCCAGTTGGCGTATCTGCTTAACAAATCGTTCTCTCCTTAGAATCGTTCCACCCATTCGCACACATTTCTTTAACCCACGCCGTTATCGCACACTCATTCCTCAATAAATTTCTCTAGTCTTCATACCCTCTGACCAAAAAAACGACAGAAATATGACAATCCGGAAGTCTGAACCAACACAAGCAGGACAGTGGGCATAACTGAAGCGCCTCTACGAAAGCCCACAGCACGGGAGCATTTACGATCTAAAAGCCCTCCACGGACCACACTGTGTGCCACCATCCACACTCTTAAAGGTAAAGCAGTCCCATTACAGGCCTGGACAGGCCCACAGGGTTCCAGGAGATTGAGGCTCCCAGATTTCTAGACAATCGGCACATGAAGGTGGTAAGGTTGTCAGCCTTACGCACCGGCCGCGTTTACCCCCCAAGAAATATTCCTGGTACTCATTTCCGTTAGAGGCTGAGTCGACCCCAGGGCCATAGTGCGACCGACAGGATTATGCCAATGAAAAATTCCACTGACACCATCGGGAATCGAACCCGCGACCTGCCGGTTGTAGCTCAGTGCCTCAACCAACTGCGCCACCGCGGCCCCCATCCACACTCTTACAACCTAATTCTATAGACTCTATTTTAATATTATATTTCAGCTATACCTAGGTCTCCTAAGTGGCGATAAAACAACCCAGCTAGAAGCGTTCCATAGTATGACGAAAATACCCGGAAAACAGACAACTGTCTACAGCCAGGAAGCGCGAAAGTTTTCTAAACGGTACGTGTTTTGTTTTGAGCACATTATATGATAAATCACGAGAAGGTTAACGGAGAAAGTAAACGTGATTCGAACTTTCCCTTCTTCTCGTAGGCATCTTGAATAAATACGCACGGCACACCAACCAACCGGCTGCACCAAACACCTTTTTGCATCTATCATACTGGCCAGGCCACTTTCTTTCAACACGCGCTGCTCAGCAGCTCTGATCCGTAAGATATTAACCTTTTAAAGCCTAGCGGTAACTTTACGTACCACCAGGTTTAACATTAAAAAATTCTACGTGGTGCCCACATTGCGTTTATGTGTTTTGTACGGATCTCAGAACAAACAGCAACTTTTGCCTTATAAAACATTAAGAGATTGGTTTTTATAACCGAAGTGGAGAGTGTTTACAGCGCGGTACGCACTGAGTCCTTATATAAAACAGACACGCTTCGTCTTTAAAGGGTTAAATTAAATCAAATTCACGTTTGTTCTGTCTTATAGGAAAGGGTAGAGTGTGTAACACTAAGTTATTAAGACTGTTTGCAGCATGCACACCCGCTTCCCTTAAATTTGTATGTACTGTGACTCCATTACTTCTAGCTGCCTCTTCACGGTGTGGAGTAAGGGCCGATTCACATTATACGGCACGACAAAAACGAGCGTGCGTTCACGTCTACCGTCAGTCAACAGACAGGCAAAATATTCTCTTCTCTCAATCCCAACGACACTGTATTTGTCGTCAGCTGTCAATGACGGAATAGCGTGAATCCGAGAACGTGAAAACCATAAAAGAATACTCTGTCGTCTCGTGTTGTGTCGTGTCGTATAGTGTGAATCAACCCTAAGATGACAAACGCATAGTACTGCAAAGAAAGTTCATAAAACACGGACAAGGGCGAAACACTGACGCTGTAACGAAACGCCCTGGCTTTGCTTGTTTTTTACATGAATCTTCAACGGCGCCAACATGCAGCTCTAGTTTTGCCAAAGAAAAGAATGTAAAACATGTACCAAATAACACAGTATACACCCGCAGGGGCGCAGTTTGGGAAGGGGGGGGGGAGAGTATGGTGCAGTCGCCCGGGGTAGCAGAGTCGAAAGGGCAGCAAATTCGGCGGAAAAATAAATAATTTAAACGAAAAATTTGACTTTCTGCGTTCAAGAATTTGAAATTACACCGTCGAATATAAGAAAATTTAATAAGTAATCGCGATTTTTTAACGTACACAATTTCTGTTAGGGGTGGCCATTGTGGTTACTGGCCCCAGGCGCCAAAAAACATAGCTACGCCACTTTATACCCGTGAGATGTACTTTAAAAAGTCCTCCGTGTGAACTCCTTTCCACAAGCGGCAGGAGGTCTACCGATAGCCCGGTTCTGTCCCAATCCTGCTAAACATACCAACCATCACTTGACATATGGCTTACGTAATCTGATCTTTATCACTTCAATGTCGTTTGGCGTGACGCATTTAAGACTGCGGACCCCCACGTGCGGCCACCATATATTTTCATAACAATGTTGCTGTTGCCGTCGTCGTCGAAAACTTCTCTGCAATCTTGAGACGAACTGCTCTCGACCTTCCGTACATTCGCTGACCGTTTACGCTGTGCTGTATGTTTGTGCTACACGCACCTTTCAGTACGTGCTTGGGGGTGCTGTTTTGCGGCTCTTGGTTAGCTGTGACATAGCATCTAGCAAGCACGTTCTCCGTCAGTAGGTAGTTGTATATTAACCCTTTAAAGACGAAGCGTATGTGTTTTATATAAGGACTCAGTGCGTACCGCGCTGTAAACACTCTCCACCTCGGTTATAAAAACCAGTCTCTTAATGTTTTATAAGGCAAAAGTTGCTGTTTGTTCTGAGATCCGTACAAAACACATAAACGCAATGTGGGCACCACGTAGAATTTTTTAATGTTAAACCTAGTGGCACGTAAAGTTACCGCTGGGCTTTAAAAGGTTAAGGTAATCACATTTTCGTCGCGCCATGTTTCAAAATATACGCTTAAATTAATAGCTATTTCACAGGTTGTTTTACATGTAGACAGTAAGTGACATAGCTGCAAAACCCGGTTGCTTGGGAACCGTTGACTTAGCTGACACTGTTCGCTCAGTTTAAGGCAGTAAAGTCTCGAAAATTTGGTGGCCATGAAATTCTGTCAACACGGCCAATTTGTATGGTACATACATGAGGTAATCAGAAAAAAAGACACGATGTGGCAAACCTTTACCGCAGGTTTAAGAATATTAAAAAACCGCTTTTGAGGTTGTTAAGTTGATAATTACTTACCACAGGCAAAATAAATAACAGGCAGGTGTGGATGCCTACGGAACTCTTCGATCCACGAGCGAAAAGAAAAGTTGTAAGGGTAACAATATGATGGATTAACGAAACAACTTATTAATGGGGATGGAACAGGTACATTGGTGTAATCATTCCATCTGCTGCTGCTGCTGCTGCTGCTGCTGCTGCTGATGATGATGATGATGATGGTGATGACAAAAGAAGCAACCAAATAAAGCACAGTCTTCTTGATAAAATGACAATCGTTCAGCTGGCCATTAAATTCCCGGAATTTTACACTATCCAGAACTTCATGCATCCAGCACCCACAATGTCAGGCACTACTTGTTTTAATATAACTAAAAAACGTCCATTTACAACTTCCCATGCGAAATCTTCAAATTCGGTCAATGTTGAGTTACTTCAAGAAACCTTTTATCCCACGTGTTACATAGTCCGGCGCTGCACACCATCCGCCCGCGCACCACCACGACCACCACGACCACCACCACCACAACAACAATAACAACAACAGCAACAACAACAACAACAACAACAACAACAACAATAGCAACAACATGACCAAATTAGCGTCCACGTCTTCCAGTTATTGCCTGTCAACCTCACAGGAATGCTTCCCAGACATCATCTATCTAGAAATCCATGAAAAATCGAAATACGCGACCATCCACACACACAACGGGATTTTTTCAACAATTTTCCCCTTTCACGCAGTTCACCTTATACACCCTATCGCACTTACAGGTTTACATAATTTTTTCATAAATAATTCCCCATCTGAACGGAGACAGCCAACACAACCTTACATTCAATTACGAGATCGAAACCAACTGCAATTTTCGAAAACAAAACCTAAGAGCATAAACCACATAATTCATCTCTGTGAAATCAAAACTAAATAATGTTCGCACACAAATTATTTGCCTTCTTGCAACGAAACTCAGAAAGACTTCGCGTACCTCCCAGGCCTTCGTATCTACAACAGTCATCAGATCGTAACCGAACCAGACAAACACAGCAAACGGGATGACACCGCGGGTCGGCAACTTCGTCATTACGCAAGCCGCACTGGTTGTTCATTTCGTGTCGAGGGTCGCAGAGAAAAGTAATACGCACACTGCAGACTGAACCTATTTAAGTTAAACCGTACATCGATTTTACCGTTATAGTTTTACCCTATTTCTTTGATTCAAATAATAATGTTTGTGTCTGTTTGCCCTTATGCTTAGATAACATGTTTATGTTTATTGTTTACACTGATGTTCTCCTGTTTATTGTTTACACTGATGTTCTCCTCAGCAGTAGCAAGTTTTTGTCAATCTTTCATTGACTAATTCCAAAATCCCTAAAACAACGCTGGGACCGCAAGTTACCGCCCGCTGGCCTGCACAACCATTACCGGCAGGTGCAATTTAAATGGTACTCAGTTTTACAAACTGTTCAACCCATGTTCCAATGACAAGAATAAATTAGGACAGGCAAGCTACCTTCTACTTAGGTCTCGGGTAAAAAATGCTCGCGTCAGAATTATATTCTTGGAATTCCTGTCACTTTCGTGTCTACACACACAACTGCATGGCGCAAAGTCCTTCATAAGCAGCTGACAGCCGCCTGCCAGCGAAGAAATGACACCGTGTTTATGGAACTCGAACGTTTATAACCGTTGCGCGTGGTCCAGAACTGGATTCTACCCCCGCGCCAGTTGTATCTTCACACCTACGAGCCATTCGACCCGCATCTTCCATCAGCGACTACGTTCGTAAGCATCAACACTGCTTCGTGAGCAGTCATCCTTACCGGAGAGCCCGTAACACTGGCTGCACACGTGGGGCAATTACACAGTTACCAGCTCTGTTGGTGTCGTCTGCAAATCAGCAGGACCAGTCATTATTTGAGCAAATGGAAGACTGTTCCATTTGTATCAACAAGGGTACAGAAAGACTGCATTCTTCTCACAAAGCATGCAACCAAAATACACGAACTAATCGCGCCTCAAATAAACAACACAAAGCGTTCAGTTCAACACAACTCACGTTTAGCCCTTTAAAGACGAAGCGTATGTTTTATATAAGGACTCAGAGCGTACCGCGCTGTAGACACTCTCCACTTCGGTTATAAAAACCAATCTCTTAATGTTTTATAAGGTAAAAGTTGCTGTTTGTTCTGAGATCCGTACAAAACACATAAACGCAATGTGGGCACCATGTAGAATTTTTTAATGTTAAACCTGGTCGTATGTAAAGTTACCGCTACGCTTTAAAAGGTTAATATCTAATCTCTTCTCAGCACACATGTTTCGGTGCTCGGACCATCATCAGGTGTGCCATATAAGACTCAGTAAAAGGTAAAAAATGCAATCTTTGTGAGATCTCACAAAACATCAAACAATCTGCAAGTTATTTACTACAATAAAATATTGTAGCTTGCATTTGTCATTTCGTATTACATTTAATCGCGCCTATTGTTACAATCAAGTATCAGCCAGACAAGAAATGGGTGCATTTGTAGCTTCAAACAACAAAGAGCGCAAACTGTGTAGTCCGTGACGTACACACTTTACCATGGCATTCTTTATTTTCAAAGTGCCATACAGTTTCAGGTACACGCGTAAATGTAATTTCGTTTCACAAGAGAAAAGAATAGTCTACCCTGCGCCGATTTTCACGAAACCCAAAATGATGAACAACATTATGTGCTTATCTCTCATTCCGAATTCGTCTACATTGGACAATACACCGGAACAGATATGAATTCATTTACACCCCTAAGTAAGGTGTGGCTTTCACTGTACCGACTTTCACGAAACTCACAATCACTTAATACCCGTACGTTTAAATGAACATCTCCTGTCCCGACCTCTTTCCCAAATCTAACGAAAATGTATGAAATATGGGCAAAATTTCAGCGACGCCCTCAAGAAAAGTATAACCGACTACACCGATTTTTACGAAGCTCACCTTTCCTCAGCGGCATTACACGGCGATCTCCTGTACCGAATTTCACCCAAACTGGTCAAGAAATGTGGCAAGTATGGGTAGAAATTCATTTACGCCCTTACGTAAAGCATGACTGTCACTGCCAATTTTCGTGAATCTGACGCTTGCTCGACAACTTGTTGTACAGAACTCCTACACCGAATTTCATGAATATCCAACACACGGTTTAGGAGCTGATACCGGGTCACGGACGAACAGGCGGAGAGGATTTTCACATAAATCATTTTTTTTTTCCTTTGCAAGTAACACCTAAAACGACGAAATGAATTTACACCATGAGATTCACCGCAACAATTTTTTATCTACCATTATTACTGGCGTGATATCAAAGATGAGCTACGTAACAATACGTATTTCAAGGCATGTAAGACAGTTTCTACATACAATTATGTTATCACGACCGGCTAATTAAAAATCGGCCAGGAGGATTCATGCATGTCTCCACATCACCATGGGCAACATCTAGACACGAGCAAGGGCAATTACGCAAGAAGTCTGGTTAATATGTATTATCACACGTAAGACAAGATAATACCACCTGCGTGCTGCTATGACGTAGGCTTACCTAACTTCAAGGACTTAAATAGACTAATTAACATACGAACTGGATACACGTTTTCTCCATAGATTCTCAGATCGACTACAGTCGTAACGAACGCAGTTCAGCCAACACTCTGTGGGGTTAGGAACTAAGTAGAGGGCAATACAAGGCATTAAATAAGGGGAGCCTTTGTGCTTTACACGGGTCGCTAGGATAGTTAAATAAACGGGGCTATGACGTGGCTACTGTGAACATCATCTAACTCGAATCAGAATCCTGACATCTGTTTTGAGGAACGGAGGACAACCACGAAAAAGGTCAGTCAGGGTGGGCGGTCACCGGGTCGAGATTATAAGACGGTCACTCCCAAATGCGAGGCAGAAGTGCTAGAAAGAGATTTCGCTGAGAATTCTGGTCCAGGAAACTCTTGGGAAACGTCCATTCGGAATACGTAGAAAAATACGGGAGGAGAAAAAATAGACGAATCACAAGAATGAACTCAGGACCATGCCAAATTTTAAGCTTTGGCGTCTGCTGTGCTAAGCCAGGTGGTTCTGCTACCACAGACCTAATGGTTCTCAGAATGAATACTGCAAATTAACGACACAACAATGAAATAACAGACCATGCGAGATTTGAGATTCTTACAGCATCACATCCCAGTAGGCTTGCATGTCTACTTCACAGACAATTTCACGAAAGTATCTAGACTGTATGTTTATCTTTCTGTTAAACAAAACATAATGAAACACCTGTGAAATGACGACACATAAAAAAAAATTGTTTCAGGGCAGGGATTTTCTACTTTGGATTAGTCACAGAAAATGTATATTCGTGCACGTAAATGGAAAGATCTCCACAGAGTACACAGTCCTTCACGAGAAGCAGTCACTCAGTTGGTCAATAATCAAACTCTATGGTTCACTACCACATTCACAACAGCTCACCGCCACTGGACCCTGCACTAGCTGAACCCAACCAAACATTTGTAACTTATTTCCATAATACAGTATTATCCTCCCACTTATGCTTAGATCTCCCAAATGAATTCTTCCTTTTAGATCCTCTGACTAAAATTCCGCAAACACACCTCATTTCTACAACGGATACTGCATGTCCTCCACACCTCTTCCTTAATTTGATGCAGAGTACAAATTATCAAGCTCCTCATTATGAAACTTTTTCCATAAATCTGTTACGTCCTCTCTCTTAGATACAAACATTTTTCTCCAACCGTCTTCTCAAACCCTTTCAATATGTGTTTTCCCCTTATGACTTAGGCCCAAATTTCACAAACCACATGCATACTACATATACACAAACCACACATAAGCACTACGTTATTTCCATCCTTTTGTGTCTTACATTCTCCATGCAAGTGAAGACCTCACAACAGCCAGACCAGTCACCTAAGGACACGTACAATATCTCCATGCATTCATTGCTTCATCATTAATTCTGCATCAAAACTGACCAGACGGGCTATGTGTGAAAGCTGAAGAAGAAATTCATCAAGTAGCTGACTGCTTGTAATTCTGCTGTAGTGCTGAAAAGCTTGCTGGCTCTTTCATGTTTCCCGCAGAGTGTAAACTATGACTGATAAAGCACATGCATAACACATTTGTCTTTCAACAACAAAGAAACATGCAAATTCTGGCATGTGTGAGGACTATGAAAATAACTTCCTAATTGAAAGCAAACCTCATTTTTATTTCATCTTAACCTTTCAACCTAAAACATGGACCAGGATTTACTAATATTAAACCATCATGCTCAATGATTTAAGCAACTCATTACTTCTACAAGTACTATACTGCCCACTCAAAACTCACATCTCAGTCAACCCTAACATCTGCAGTTCATACTGTGCTGTTTAATAACCTGCAAATAAAAGTTGTAAGAAAAAAAATTCTGACATCACTTCTTTCAAACACTGCCATCTGTCGATACAGGCATAGGACTTCCAAAAATTACACAGTTTACTAATTTGGGAATTGTAAAATTTTTTGCTAAACAGCAATATGAATTTCTAAAACAGAACAACAAACCTCAAAGATCTGGACTGTTACCAAACTTATAACTTTTCACACAATCAGAACAGTAGTTCACATCAAATTCATTGCTGTGATCAAAACCTATCACCATACTGGTCACATACTTCACAACAACAGTCCATCAGTTACTTTCATAAATGAAAAAGAAAACAAATTCTACAGTACTTCATATTCTACACATATATTAATGTAAATAAATGCATATCTTTCAAAAGCCTACCATCATACAAAATTTCATGTATATAATGGCTTAAGTACTGTTCTAACTTCAGAAGTTCACAATAAAATGTTGGTAAATATGAGAATCTGCATGTCTTTACTTTCAGTATTCCTCAGTTTCATGGAAATCCACCAATCTGCCTAAATATTACTAGCAGAACACATGAAGCTGACAGTACGGTAGGTCTCATTTACCTTACCTATCAAGAAAAGTTAAAACATGTGATACTAACAAAGTATATGTGTGTGTGCTCCAGCATCAACACTACCAAATTAAAAGCATGTAAATACTATGCACTGCCTGAATTTAGTCTCTGACTTCCACTGTGAATTCAATTTTTATCACCATCATTCCAAACGTACAAAATGCATAAACAAAAATTCAAAATACACCACACTGAGACAGCCCTTCAACTTGGGAGACCTTGGGCGCATGCGAGGATAATATTCAAATGGATCTTCAAGAAACAGGATTGGGGAGGGGGAAGGGCATGAGCTGGATTGATCTGGTTCAGGATAGGGACGAGTGGTGCTCATGTGAACACAGTAATGAACCTTCCAGTTCCACAAAATACAGGGAATTTCTTGATTAGCTGAGAAACTATTTGCCTCTCAAAAATGACTCTGCTCCATGGACTTACTTAGTTGGTGACACTTCAAACAGCTCTTCAAACATACATGGACAATGAGACACAAAATATATCCTACCAACACAACACTAATTATCCCTCTCAAATATCTAAAGAAAAGCAATCGGTATCGAACAATCATCATACCTGGTCGAGATCTCACTGAAGTTTCCTCCATCTAGAAGACGCACCTTAGCAAAAAGGACGGCATTCACAAACGGAACTGCAGCTAACTCCTCCAAACATAGCTCCACTTGGAACTTATATTTCTTTTTCTTCATCATAAACGCCATGTTTTAATCATATGCCAATGTTACTGACATATACTGGTCCCAATGCTTATGTCACTTAATCAAAACATTCATTTTTCCACGAAACTTGTTATTAAAACATTCCTACACTTGCACGAATCCACAATCTTGCACAGTGCAATAAGAGTTTGTAGCAAATTCTTCATATTTTCTTAAAATCGTCTGCGCTGTTGATTTACTTCAAGCACTATAAATTTTTACACACAGCATTTTTTACGTTTTTTCACAATGCTAACGATGTCGATTAACCCAGAAGCGCACAGTTGAAGTCCCATGTTCGCTCTTAAATGGAAGATATAATCATCAAGGATTTTAACAACTGAATGAAAACATAACCTTCTTCAAATTAAAGGATACCCACAAAGATTAGTAAGGAACAATATGTGCAAAACAGCACATACGTCAACATCATTGAGCTCCTGCATTCTGCAGAAACTGAAATCGGTTAACGGTAACAAATGTAAAGGCTACGACTATAAATTTATAATTTTAAAAATAAATTATATCGGTAGATGACAATTCACTGGGACTCATTTCTTTCACAAACACTCTCACTTTCCTTCGCTCACATAATAATATATCTATCTTACGCTCTTGAACATAAACCCCCTCTTCCCAGACTCCATTACACTTGTCAATGTCCGCCACTGCCTGCTATAGGTGGCAGAGATTACCACATATTTCATCTTTGCTACCCACCTCTGATCCATGATAACACGCACAGATGATACGGCTGGATTGTTCGTGGTTTTCAATCGAGAGATAAAGATACGAGATATATCGAACTCTACATGCATTCATCGTCGTTTGGGTGCGTGACAACCATAACCGAGAACAGGATCGATATTGAAATGGTAAGATGACTGTAGATGTCACCACACTTCAATACTCTTTGCGTTTGCGTTCATGTCACGGGCGAATACACGTACCCCTTTGGAATTGGTTTAATAACCCCAAAAGGTGGAAACCTTATATGCCCAGATACTTTATGATTCGTACTACGCAAATAGAATCGGTTCCCGGACCTTTCCTCAGTGGATTGAGAATGCAAACACCTCAACATTAGTCAAAACCACTGGAATACAACGTCGACTAGAACCATAAACTCCGTGACGCAACTTTTAGCATTTAAACACGTGCACTACTAATCCATTCTCAGCTTACATGTAATTAACACAATATTCGATTTTAAGAGCAGCATTAATATTCTTCTCATATCTTTATACCTCATTAGCACTGTACACAGATTTCCTCACAAATAGCACCTCCCTTTTAATATTTGACATTAACCCATGTATTGGGAGGAACTGAGTTCTCACCACCTTCAGTTGAAAGGCATTCACAGAACTGAATACCTCCATATTCATTTGTACATACAGCCTGGATGGTGGCTTAAACCACCGACTCATAACACATAGCTTCCACAACTTGATGATATCAATAAATGCTGTTAATGCACATATTCTTCTGTTGATTACACCACTACTTCTGCTCTTCACTGCATAGGCTCATGCCTGTTCCAATAGTCTGGCCATGCAGCCTCCTGAAGGTGCTCATGCTTATATCAAACACAATAGATCCAAGTCCCAACACATTTGTGATGTTGACAGGAGTCCCTTATTGAGTGTCAAGGGTAAAATCCACCTAGTAGTGACAGTAATAAGGTCAGGTCTGCAAAAAGTGACAACCCTTCTTGTGGCATTAATAGACAGGGTGAATAGGTTGGATGCCTTATGCTAGACGTTCTAAAATATTCTCAGCAGGCTAGTCTCCTCACAGAACACAGTGAGTCAGTTACTTTATATTAAGACTACCAGCTGCATGGCTTTAATAACACCAGGCACAAGAAGACTCTGGCAATATAACAGTTTGAGGCCTACAATAGTTACAGATCAGCGTCTTCAACTTCAGGGTCCAACACTCCAATGCTTCTTAAGATTTACATATGCATAATGGTTTTTTTATTTTTATACAGATTTTATACAATATTAAATATACAACTGTATAATGGTACTTACTTTCGATACCGTAGGACATACTTTCTCTCATGTGCTCTGCAGAACAAGCTTCCAGAGTCTTGCCATTACACATTGGCACACTATTTTTGGTTCCTTTCCATCTTTCTTCATTTTTATGCCTTCAAAGGGCTGTAATTCAGGTCTGATGTCATTGTGGAATGGAGGTTTGTCATCATGTGACCACTCGGATGGAAAAGTTAATGGATAATCATAATTTCTTCTGAAGCATACTATCAGCAACAGTGTCATGACACCAGTCTGGTAGAAATATGTCTTTCCAGAAAGACCTGCTGCCCCATTCTTCTAGGAAGAAATATAAGCCCTCCGAGAGGAGACAAACTATAGAAATGCAAGTAGAGGACACAGTTGTGCGGGGAAGAGGCGGCGATAACAAATAATGTGAGAAGGAAATAAACTGAGAAAAATACTTGTGTAATGTAAAAGAATATAGCATGGTGCATGGTTTCAGTGAGCATACTGAGGCATGACATAATTTCTTATCCATTTCCTGCAGGCACATAGGAAATCTCACTTCGTGGATACACCATATCATGAAATCTCATAACTGGTCTGCCCTTTTCACAGGGCTACCTCTCACTCCAGTTTCTTCTTTTCGTGCCTCAGTTTTCTGTAGCACCACTCAAAATAAGTATGGTATAATATAATTACAATATACATTCTTTAAAGTATATTGTTTTATGACAGACTTTGCCATTTCTGAATTAAGGGAAAGGGAATTACAAAAGACACACATTAAAAATTATATCACAACATACTGTGTATGTACAGTTATAATATATAAAACTTACACATTAACTGAAACTCATGCTACTCATCTGAATGCACAAACAGCAAACTTTAAAAATAAATAAAAATTCATTTAAGATACAGCTAGAGGGAAAGAGCAGCAGCACACTAAGCTCTGATGTTCACTTCCTGACTACAAATATATATTTACAGAATGGCTACCTATTTATACTTTCCACACTAACAAAATACAATTGTCTAATTTATACTCAAATTCCAGAAGTTAGGTATACTGTGCAACTAGGATGCATATTATAAGGAACATGATTGGAATTTTTTGTTTCATATATTGAAGGGAATAGTGTGTCATCACATGGATATACTGCAGAGTTTACCACACAACTGAACTCTCATACTTATATACAAAGAAAAACAGTAAAACCAAGATGCCAAGAGACTTATCCTAAAAGAAAGTGAGGACACCCCTTCATTTTGCACATCACAGTCACTATATGAAGGCTCATTTTGTATTATGTAATGATATGTTTAAAACTAGATCATGCATCAAACTGGCCAATGTTGCTACCTTCAGACATCAAGAAAAACCAGTATTTAAAGACATACAGTAAACAATCATACATGAAAAAAGTTCATCTGTAAACTCACCAGTTAACACATATTTCAGTAAGTTTCACTATGCAAATACTGGGCATATGTTTTGTGTTTGATGTTCACAGAGAAATCTTCTGAGACAATCAGTTACATCATTGCAGAATATTCTATTAGTCACTGCCTGAGCTGCAAGTGGAATGAAATCTGACTTTTACAAGCTCTTTTGTCTGTAAAGAAGAGGAATTTCATTAACAAGTTCTTTCCAGGTAGATCAAACTTCCACTGCTTCTTTTACATGTAAAAGTCTGCACTGGTGACAACATTTTGAAGATTTGCATTTAAACAGAATATGGTAGTTAACACATCCCTAAGCCAATCATCATAAAGATACACAATATAATCTCTGAATTAAATTTGAATAATTTCTGTTCAACATATGTGTAATTATGACATTGCCTTGACTTCTGTGTGTTCCCACATGCCAAGGTAAAAAAATACTGAGGCATCATATAGTTTCTGTACCAAAGTAAAATTTCATTTTCCTAAATTTATACACTTCTCCATATCACATTTAAA
This sequence comes from Coptotermes formosanus, assembly GCA_013340265.1. Classification (NCBI taxonomy): domain Eukaryota; kingdom Metazoa; phylum Arthropoda; class Insecta; order Blattodea; family Rhinotermitidae; genus Coptotermes; species Coptotermes formosanus. The sequence goes on from BLKM01000369.1 coordinate 1,165,633, forward strand.
AGTACATACATAATGTACTAATTTAAACTCCATCACACAGTATGCATACAGAAGCAGGTACCAGATTACATAATTAAACAGACCCTGGAATTATACAAAACCGTATAACTAATGTGTCACTGAACTGTTACAACCATATTCCAATTAAAGCCTTGATTTATGCAATTAAAGACATTAAGAACCAAAATGACTTACACCCATAATATTACCTGCACTGGTTTTAAAGCTGAAAGTTAATTTTTGATTCGGTAAAATAATTTTGTTTACTTCTGACTAAACACACACACACACACACACACACACATTCACATATCCAGATACTGGGTGTTCTGCAGTATGCAGTACTGTGCCTTTAGTTGCCAACGGATGCTCACGCGTAACATGGTAGTCTCACACAACCCCAAATGAGAAAATAAATGCAAAGTTCTGTTACTGTGTCCTCTGCACACCTGTATAAACATACTTCAGGCTACAATTTGACTCTCAATGACAGGACTAGTATCCTTCACAAGTGAACACAATAATATGTTAGCCACTTAGTCTGCAATTCTAGTCTAGTTACCACCTATGTATCAGTCTCAGACCCTGCCACATCAAGGATCATTTTTCACACTGCAGTCTTCTTGGCCCCTTATTTATCCCACTGGCCCTGCAAAATATACTATTTTTGGTCCCTAGGACCCACTTCCTTGAGGTACACAATACTACAATCTGTAGTAACTGCCTTTGAAATCGTCACAGCACTTTGTTATGTCTGATCAACAAACACAAAGTGTCACCAACACTCTGTTTCACAGCTAGAACTGTGGCCTTGCTGGAATGTTGGGCCGATCTGGGAGTCTGGGAGGAATAGTGGGTACTGGGCGCCTAAAAACAGAAGAGAAAAACAAAATGAGACCACAAAAAACAATAAAGGTAGATATTATGTAACAAATGATACATCAAAAGCAGACTGGGTAATAAAAAGGCCTTCGGCAAAAAGACATGAAACATGTAACTTCCAGCTAATGAGAGAGACATGATATTATAACTTAATCACTATGTATTTACAGAAATCAGTATACAGAGTAATTAAAAATGATGGAAGTACCATAAATTTACTGCTAAGAACTAACAGCCACACAACTTATGTGCCTGCTCTTATAAATAACAACTCAGAAAATTCTTTTTTCATATGCTACACAAGTTCAGCACATGCTCCATATGGTGTGCTGTATCAGTTGATATTTGACTCCATGCCAAACATTTTGTAATAATCAGTTAAGTTGATCATGGTTATAGCACTGGCAGAACATAAATTTCATTTTTCACAAAGCCCCACAGGAAAAAGTTGAGGTAAGATCAGATCTGGAGGTTGCATACACCAGGAAGTGGACTCCTCTTGACCAAACCATTGCTCTGGCTACTGCCCAACCATAAATGCTGTCACCTCACTGCAGATGTGCGATGGCATTCACCACACCAAAAAATGTTTGGTTTTACAGCAATATGAACAACTTCAAAAATCAAATAAAATTGTGGTTGCAAAAACTAAACAGCCCTTGTCATAAAATAAATAGCATGAAGTTGAGTATCATCTTGTTGTGTGCTAGGCAACAAAAGCAACATATACTGAAATGGCATAGGGTATGTGAGGCTTGGGGGACTTCTTGAAATGTTCTTTACAATGGGCAATTTAATTATTTTGCACCTAATACTTTCTTACTAATAAATTTATGTAACTGTTCATATCATTTGTAAGTACTCCACCTATTCTTTCGAAACAATGCAGACAAATTAAAGGACATCACTAGGCAGATTTATCAGTTTATGTGCATAAAAGTATTATTCATGTTTACTGATTAGAATACAATGTAAAAGCCTATGAATAAGCTGCAAACCCATTTATGCTTTATCTACCAACGTCCATGAAGATGATAGTGCCTGCCATTTGACAGGGATCAGTGAATGCAGAAAACATATAATTGGCACAGCCATCAAAACCAACCAATGCTTTGTGCACACCTACAACAAAACTATTAAGAATATGTACTGTTTTAACAAATTACTCAATGGATGGTTTACAAAATTCACAGTTAAAATGTCACTTGTGGTAGTATACTGAGTTGCAACTTATTAATACAATGTCATTGTGTTTAAAAGCCACGATGAAACACAGAAATCAATGTGAATGGGCATGCTATGGTGTGAACAAACTGATCTATACATTATACATCTCTTTCAGCTCTACAATCTCAGGGTGAAAATCAAAACAATACCTTACTAGTTGCACTTACATCACAACAAGAATAGGGGCACTCAGTCACATAAGAAAAAAAATTGTGCAAGGTTTGATGTTTTCACAGAAGTGTTACAGAAGATTCAAGTCTCCACCACAAACCATATACAGATACAGGTCCATGCAATAAGTATTCCTGAGACCTGACCATCAATCAAGTAGAAAAGAAATTCTCCGTACCATAACTTGAGCTACATGAATGCAGTTCACACTAGAATCTGGGTGTTATGTTTTGTAGCATGAGTGTACCATGTAAGTGTCAACCCTCATACTCCTACTTATTTGGAGCCAGCACAGCTCAGTCGATACAGTGAGTGCACTAACAACAGGACAACTGAGGGAACACTCTTTGATTCCCAGCAGGAGGAAGACAACTTTCTCTTCTCCAAAGAATCCAGACTGGATTTGGGGCCCATCCAGCCTCCCATTCAGTGACTACCATAACGCTCCCCTTGGAGATAGTGACTGGGGGTGTGAAGCTGATCACTCACATCCATCTACTGCCAAGGTTAAGAGTAAGTGGAGGTATACCTCCTCTCCTTCAATATGCCTTGGTGGCACAAACAGCGTTAACTTCACCATTTACCTTGTTTATTTAAGATCTATTTTAATACAATCCCCACATTTATGCCTGAGTCTGTCTCTTCACTTTTTGACTAAAATTTTTTATACAGTTCTTATCTCCTCCATGTGTACTACACATCCTGCCCATTTCATCCCCTTTTATTTCACTGCCCCTGTAATATCTGTACATACACACATATGCACACACAATTTTTTTAATAGGGCAGTGTGACAATGAGCTTTTAAATCAGCAGCGACAGAGATTTTAGTTTCAGCTCCTTGACAGCAGAATACTTATTATGCTGAAGTCATGAGAATGAATTTTGCCTTGACAGTATCGGCAGCCTTGCAGAGAAAACATGTAAGTCCTATAAAAAAAACATGTTTGGAACACTGCATAGTTTTTCTTAAAAAATATGATTTGAATGATTAGCTAAGCCTCAGAATTACCAAAATATACACGCACACTGCTGGCTTAAGTGGTTTCACTCTTTAGGTTCTAATTCTGTTTTTTAGTTGGAAATGTTAGTAAATTTTATGTACTTACTGACATACTAATCAAGGGGACATGGTAGCTCAGAGTCTGAAGAATATGAGTTCCTATCTCCAAACATCATCATCATCATATCCTCTTTTGTCTCCAGGCAAACCTCTTCATTTCAGTTTGATACTATAATCCCACCTGTGACATCCCAAATAATGCTGTCCTTTTTACAAAGTGCTCCTAACAGTGTCCCTGCATGGTGGGTGACAGCAGCCTTGCTAATCACTTTCAGACACTTTACATGTCAAGTTTAAAGAGAATTCCTCACCTCCTCCTGTAGGTATTTTTTGGGTGGAGGAGGGTCAACTCAGTCAGCTTGTACAGCTGATGTTCCATCGCAGTGGTATCACAAGCAACCCCCCTCCCTGAATCCGCAAAATCATTTCTTCCTTTACTGTGTACTTGGCAACCTGCACAATGGCTTCTGGTACATCATCAAAAATGCACAAATGGCAGTGGAAAAAAGTGTGTTCAGCATAAAATGTGTTTCTTTCTAGAAACTTAGTTTCACAACACTTCTAATGTTTAAGAAGTTATACGCAGGCTGAATACAAGAAATCATGTGGATCAAAATATACATATGTTAATTTCTGTCTGATTTTAATAAAAAGTAGAATGTGTTGAAAAATTAACACCCACAAATATAAAATTCTGTGAAAGTCTGTTCAGTGGTTTTCAAGTTGTTACATGCTGATGGACAGAGAAACAGACAGACACAGACAGACAGACAGACATAGTACAGCTAACAGGCACATTTTAGCAAATTCTTGTTGCAAACAAGCCAGAATTACTTACTACTTGCCTTCCATCAGTTCCCTTAAAATACAAAATACCATCCTACCATCGGATATGCAAACACTGATCTATCAGCTCCAGCCACTAACTGACATACTTGTAGTTACACCTACAGTTGTATTGCTGACCTACAGGTACAGTCACACTGACTGCTGTATTACTGACAAAAACTGCATCCTCTACAATGGCATTTCTCAGCTGGGGATCTACAAGTTCAGTATATTCCACCCACATGTTTTTTCCTTTAGGTTTTTCCTAAGCATAGTTTCATTGTTATCACTACTAGGAAAACACTGTTGCTGTAAAAATGTTTAAATAGATGGAATGAACGTTTTTACAGTTTAAAAACATTTCTTATTCACAAATATTCCAACTTTAAATGACACCATGAAATATGCCTAATAGGTCTGTGAGTTGTGATCACTTTTGGGAGGAGGTCTGCAGGTACAGTGAGACTTAGTAAGTGGTCTATGTTATCAAAAAGCTTGAGAACCATTGCTCTAGAGTGCAGCTCAAACACAGAAGACAGACTTTGACTTACAGAAGCACCACATATTAAGTACTCTATCACAAAGCAATTAAGTGCCAAAGGGTTTAAAATTTTAAATTCATGCAAACCAATATGACACCACAAAAAATACCAAACCATGCAAAATAAAACACTTAGACATGAAGAAGTCAGTGTGCATGCAGGTGATCACACATCAAGTTCGAGTTCTCTTGCCTTACTAAATACATCCATGCATGAAAGTGTTCAGTTATTTAGGTCCAAAAGTACCGTGTTTTCCTGTCATGCAAGACAGTGATGTATATATATTTACTATACTTCTTGACATCATTTATATCATATCCAAAAAAGTAACATGTTTACCAGCACATCAGTTCCAGCAGTACTTCTTCTTTTCTTAGTTCTTGTTAAAAGCTTTATCTTCATCAGACCTCTACATTCAAGTGACTGCCTTACCAGTTGACTAAAATAATGGACAGGATAAGGGAAATGATGTACTGTGATGAACAGGCCATAGGTTCGAAACAATTAAAGATTGTAGGTCAGCCCCTTCAACCACAAACCTTATGTATCAGTTCACTAAGAAGGAAATTCATGTTGCAAGACTAAGAATTTTGCCAGTAAAGATACTTTCTTTATTAAATTAATCTTCACTGACAACTATTATAACGAATGTAACATTTCTCAAATGGGAAGTTTCATGAGTTTTCATCAACAACAATTATTCTATACAACCCAACAAATGTACATTCTGATTATACTTATGATCCTAATTTAGCTTTGGTGCAAATAATATGACCCATTAAAATGAACAGTAAATTAAGGAATGTAATATCTAAATACCATAATCACTGGAATTCATATTTTTTGAGCTTCAGTGATTAAAAAAAATTTAACATATTATTACTGTGTACACATGCACATGGAAGTGCAATTCACATTTTGGTGCAAAACAATGTTTTTGTTGTACAATCAATCACTTCCAGGCAAATGAATTTTAATATGGTCACATCAACTACTACAAGATTTACATAACAAAGGAAGATCCTAACATTAAGCATAACAGGGCAGAGTAAATGCTTACAAAACCCTGATATAAAAGCATGAATATTTGTCTGGAAATATCTCAAATCCATTTACAAAAACCAAATGTGGGCCACTGAAAGGAACAGAAAACCACATAAAACAGTTGTGTGATCGCACTGTCTTTCTTTGTGTCGAAAAATATCTTGACAGAGAGCAAATTCTTCACTCAGTATAACCTAATATTACTACAGTAAAAACACAATCATAATTTCAACATCGTAATATAATAACAATGTAATCTGAACATTGGAACAGTTTAACATTTTCCCTCAAAACCTAAAGAATTTTATTCTTCAAATCTGTAGCTACCTATGTGGCTAGATAGCAACTGTTTCCCTGTAATGAATTTCATTTGGCTTGTACTCATAATCACAATGTGAGATCTGAGGTTCTAACAGCAGTGAAACTGAAGATAATTGCTTTCTGGGATGTAATGCCATCTAGTCTGGTAGGCAGGTACCACACTTCCTCACATTTCATAAGACTGTAACATTCATAAATATATCACATCCAAAATGATGAAGTCGCATAAAATTACAGAAGGTGAAAATTCATAATTACTAGAATAAGGGCACAGGAAACAAACCACATGATAGAGACTCTAAGTTCTCATCTCTACTGATACCTTCACATGCATGTCATACGTTTTGCTCACAAAATGTCAGTGTATAACCTAATGAACAAGCATTCTGACTTTGTTTCGTATAATATGATATAGCATGTACCACTAAGTCTCTTACCAATCAGTCTCTGGCACAGCTATTTTTCATCTGTAATAATGTGCTACTAAGTGAGCAAATTTTATCCATTTGAAAACATAAGAACTGCTGGAAGAGGCTTTAACAAAGCTAAAATCAAATACATATCTGGAGTCTGTGTATAAAATACATACACCTCAACCGAACATCTTTAATTAATACATGCTAATTTGAACCTCAACTGCCTAGTTTACAGTGTATACAGATACAGCATCCATTGTCATCTGTATTTTATCACCACAGAAAATGCCGATGTATTTAAACTTATTTAACAATACATTACGCACAAAAAAATACCAGAAAATTTAACTTAGGTGATTAACAATGTTTAGGTTGAAAACTGAGTCAGGGGAAGATGAAAGGCTTCTTCTTAGTTTCACAGACAATATATGGAAGCCCATTTGCATTTTCCTTTGTTAATAAAAAAGGCAAGACTGGACAAAGCTTCAATATTAATGTGAAGAACTGATTGAAGTGTTTAAGGAGTTAGCAGATGTCAAAGATATCCACTTTTCCTCTCTCCATGAAACTATTAAAACCATTCACGCCTAACAGTAAAACATGACACTGTTAAAAAAAATGCTCATATTATCTGCCTGTGTTACTACAACAGCTGCTCATTGTTGTTTATTTAGCAACACAAAACATGTTCACAACAATGCATGCACATGTCCTGAGTGGCATTTTACATTTGATTTCACCTAATGCTGCACTGTGCCTATAGAAATATTATCAGAAAGTAAAACAAAATAATTTAATTTCTGCTTCTGCCAGCAGAAGAAGATTCACCCATTAAGTTCACAGTTAGAGAAGTTAACTATGCCCCATGGTGGAGTTATAAAAAATATTTCTCTTTGTGGCAAAACATGCCAGAACCAAATTTCAGAATGTATTTTTTAAACAAATTTCTGACCCATCTCCCCTAACATGACCACCAATTCATTCATACATTAGCAACTGAAATACACATCATTTTGTTTAAGGTGATGAAGAGTATATGTATCTGTTGTTAAGTCACAGGAAACGTCTGTGGATACTGAACAAGAACAATGAAGAAGTACATCAGGAACAATTATACGTGTAAAATGATTCAAATTACATTTCACAATGCTGTACAAGAAGTCAAACTCAAGTCAATAATTTGCCAACATAAAAACATGAGTGTGGAAAAGCTCAGGAGTGGAATGGGCAAAGAACAGTGATAAAATAATGGTGGCCCTTAAATTACACTTCTGACGTGCCTTTTAAACACTGGTTATTTGCTTAAATGTTACTGACACAGCAATTGTGTAAGATTTGAGGTTTTCACAGCATTGTTTCTGAGGATTCAGATCACCTAGGATATGACATTGTGTCACAGGGTTCTTGGTTACTGACATGTCAGAGGTAGTCCCCTGACCTGCAAGGGTCTAAGAGGTCCATGAACAGGCCACTTGACCCCACACAGAAAAAGAAAGAGAAAGAGAGAGAGAAAGAGGAAGGAAGGAAGGAAGGAAGGAAGGAAGGAAGGAAGGAAGGAAGGAAGGAAGGAAGGAAGGAAGGAAGGAAGGAAGGAAGGAAGGGAAGAAAAAGACAATATGATGAGATAGCGGATTACTGTATCTTGAAAGAGGGTCACCTAGTAAACAGTGAATTCACAAGTCCAGAAGTGTCATCATTTCAAGGAAAACCCAGTGGGTTTAATAGTGAGAAGAAATAAAGTAAGAAATTATAAGTACTACACACAGATTTGTTTTTCCTGTATTTTTTTCTTTTCAAATTATTTTCAGTCACTTTAATCTTCATGTAACATAAAATATACTGCCTCTTTTGGTATGTTTCATAACAACTGCTGTGACTTTCTATTGCAACTACTCTTACATATATACAAATACTGTGACCCCTACAAGCATAGACAAATCTGCCAATTATTGAAATTAGCAGGTCAGTGGCAATGAATGAGTAGTACACTGGCTGGTCAATTCACCTGAACAATGTGTATTGCTACTCATCTAAAGCCTACCCTTTTGTGTGCATATGTGTTTCTCCACAATTCCTGTGACTATTTACCCTATGCTTTAATCAAACAAATGTTTAAAAGGCTAGTATGAAGTCCAATGACCAATTGACAGCTAAAAGAAAGTATTTTACACTGAATATGAAACAAGAAAAACTTAAGAAATCAGAAAACATGCTTCAATGACACAAAAAGTAAAATGGTAGGGCTAGGTAAATCTACCATGTATATTCTCAAACAACAAAAGGAACAGGTGCCTGAATTTTAAACTGAGTAATGTACACAAACTAATAAACATACGGAAAATTAATGCCAAGCAAGGACTGAAAATGTGGACAAAATGTTGCCTGAATAGATTAGGCAGCACTGGTGTAACAAGTTTCAATTTTATCACTCGACTGTCATTAACCAACCCACGGGGTTTCATAAAGAAGCAGGCCCTTCAGTTTAGCATGAATACTCTTCTACATGGTTCAGCAATTTAAGTCCTCATTTTCTGAAAGCATGTAGGGAGAAGGCTTCTGCTAACCATGAGACTACAAACATGTATTTGGACGAATCTGTGACAATCTTTTCAAATAAAGCATTTAAAACAGAAGGGACCTAAAACGAAGATGAAAACTCTTTATAATGGACACACACATTGAGTCAGGACCAGTAGGGTTCAAGGAACTCCATGGGAAGGCTTGATTTTGCATGCTTCGGTGCACCTAGCACCCACAACATAAAACTGCTCATTATCAGAAAAAGTAAGAATCATACAGAATTCAAGGGCCACAGGTCATCTTCAGGCACTTCAACAACTTTAAAAACCTACTTGAGGTCAAAACATGTTGGTCAATTAGACAGACACATTCTACCGTCTAATAAAGATAGTTGTGTTGAGACTGAAATTGATTTATGTATTCATATCATTGACACATAATGGCATGTCACACGTAAAAAAGAAAATAAAAATCCAGAAGCTAATAGTTTTATTATAGGTAAGCACACAATTTGCAAACAGAAGAAAGGAACACGGCTGAGAATTCCACTAGACCAATCACGAAGACATATCTTGCAGCTTATATCTCACACAAAATCTGAGGAGGAAGTTGAAATGACTGAACATCAAGTTACACACCATCAATGGGTGTACAAACACAACTGACTAACAGACCAGACAGGGGTACACAAAAACGCAAGTTCTGACACCGATGTGGTGCAGAAAACTGACAGGGCAAACAAATATCAGTACTCATCAATTCGTTCCTGGAATCAGGACACATCTCACCAAATTTCCAGAATTATACCAAAACTAAATACATTTTCAGCAACATGACCTGAAAAACCACTACACAGCATATGGCACAGTGTCATTAATTTATTAACTATGTAGCGAAAATTTTTAACTACCTCAGTCTAAGCTGTGATTTCTGATTGGCAGAAGCATAGCATCAAAAGGGTGTACCTTAAGAAAGCTGAAGAAGGACCCCCCTGAGGAAACACAATTTACAGAAATATTTATATTACTAGGAATACCCACTCCTCCATACGAAACCTTCATAATTAAATAATCTGTACTGGGCTCAGAGGATGTTCTGTGTGTCAAATGCTTGATAATATGAGGGGAGGGGGGAACCCAGGAGGATAAAGAGCCTTCCAAGCAACAGTATATAAGAAATGATGCTTAAATTTAGTGACGGACAGTACTTTCGCATAAAATGTCCACAGTATGATTGTATACAACAGTACCATGTTATTAAACTTATTAACTTGAAGCACCATGAAACATTAAAATACTTTGCCAACCATGTCTCCTACATATATTCTAGCAGCTGCTACTTGGGAAAAATGATGCACGTTTACAACAAATTGTGGAATGATTTAGAATATCTACCAGACCTATTTTTCATTCATGTCACAAGTCTCATCTGCGTTAGAACAGCATGTAACTTATTTTACAACAAAAATTACATCAGGCATGCTGTTTGTCTCTTGGTCCATACAAGTTCATTAGTGCTATCATTTGTCCTCACCTCAGCTGCTATAGTCCTTACAAGAGTACCCTTTACTGACATGGAAATCAAAGAGCAAAGTAGAGATGAGAACAGCACTAAATACTTTCCTTCTTCCCATGTCTTATGATATCCAAGTAAACATTTCTCATGTTTAGACTTACTCTATCATATGCACATGCTATTGCCTACAAGTGGAACAAGAGTGCATGTTGTATGTAACTTGCATGAAATATAATTGACTCTCATACATATATACATATGTTCACCCTACACTTTAATATTATATACTTACTTGCTTATTTAATAAACATCTATTAATTTATATACACAAATATTTATTATATTTTAATGTATTTAGGTATATTAAATGAACTACTCTTAGCAATTAGACTTGGCCATATTCTGTACAAGTTACCAAGCAATAAATGACATGCAAGTAACAGTATGTTACAGAAACAGCTTAAAAATGTTAATTCATACTATCAGTGTAAGGTTATGTACCTAGTTTATGTACTACATGGTGTCAGATGGTCACACTCTGATCAAATAATCAAGAACAGGCAATGCATGAAGGTCTTACAAGGCAAAAACCTGCTGCACACACATATGTACACACGTGTTATGTTCACACACAAACAGCAAGTGTGGGTGAGTTTAAAGGCATGTCTGCATCCATGGCTATTTGTGATTTACAAGAGGCAAGCCTGTTTCATAATTTATAATATGCAACTTCACTTTAACACAGTTTACATCATATATATATATATATATATATATATATATATATGCAGTGCTGATGCTACTTTAGAAATAGTTCTGCTCATCACACAAACATAAAAAATATAATCTGTCCAGCAAAACTATCAAGAAAGCAGTGATGGTGTATGTATGTGTGTGTATAAGAATACGTGTGTGTGTGTGTGTGTGTATCTTCACCATAAGTATACTTCTTTACGAGTGATGCTACTATATGCATTAAATAATACAGATGTGGAATGTTATACCACAATGTACCGAATAAAGACACAAAGAGCACTACAAAAGTCAACAACATATTTGGTTGTGCCCACACCTTCACTGGAACAGCCTATGTAAACATTTATTCTGTTACCTTTACATTTCTGGAAACTTCTTATGCATCTCATAAACTAACATTAAATGTCAATATTCAGTGGATGTACGCACTTGATCAAACGAGACATTTCTTCTAAAATAAATCACACTGAGTCAACCCCATGAATTCATGAAACCTAACTATCAATGGAAAGTGACAGCTGACAACACAAATGAACTGATGCAGGAGCTCCCTTCACCACAATCTACATGCCCTCCTCTCAGGCCACCTCAAGTTCCTGGCACTTTACATGGTACTACATTTGACAATCTTGGCAATGCAATATCAACATACACTTGCCACATCCAAAAATATCATGGCAGCATATCCTACCCCCCCCCCACACACACACACATGCACCCACAAACACACACAGACACACACACACGCGCACACCCACAAACAACACACACCCACATACACATGCACTAAGCTGAAATACTTTTACTTTATGTCAAGGAAGGGCTTTCAACCAGTTATGTTGGTGGTGTTTGGTCTAAATCTTAACACTGTGCAACCTGATATGATTATTAGCTAGTTGGGGAGTGGAGGGAGAGGGGAGAAGCAAATTTGTATCCCCGTTTTATAAAAAGAAATACTTGTTCCTCTAATCTACCTTTACAAGCGCAAGTTTCCTACACATTGACACCTTATGTGAAGGCTAGGCAGAGGCTGAAACATACAGCACACATATACACAGAATATACACTGTACATTAATGACACTTCTGCTGTAAATCTGAACAATGTACACAGAATTTTATGTATAAGGACAAGTCAAACCTCTGAAACATATTGCACATATGTCAGCCATAACATACACCTGATTAAGGGAAGCACAGAGCTTGGTGTAACGCTGTATAAAGTATGCAATCATACATACACTGTGAAGTTCAGCTAATTGTGTGAGAAGTTTAAAACTACGTAACATAAAAATTTGTGTGGCCAGTCAATGACACATTTATGACCATAAAATGTGTCGAGTACTTCCATTACAATTTCCCATCATTAAGGTAATACACACATTACAGCAGAATTCCTTCATTCCAGCACTCCTGACCAGTTGGCACTTGAGGAACATCCAGTGTGTGTACTCATTTTGTATCTTGGGTTACCTGGACTTTACTGAGTTCATCAAGCTACTGAGATCCAAAGTTAAGTAAACAAGATACTGCTGGCAAGAGGAAACACATAATGTTGACGATTCCCCAGAAACTTTAAATAATTATGAGGTTGGAAAGTGGCGAAAGCCAAAGAGAGGTTATGGCATCATACAACACTGGACTGTCAACTATCCATGTTACAAAAAAAAGAGAAAACCAGTTATGATCATTCAGAGTATCAAGTGAATGTGTGAAGGATCTTTTCAAGCCACAGAAATAGAAAGAGTCTGAATTAGTGCAATTTGACAAGGTGCTGTATGAGTGGTTTACAACAATGCGTTCTGAAGTGAAACCTGTGACTGGACCCGCGATAATTGAGAAAGCTAAGTATTTATGTGATGAAATGAAAATACGTGACAAGTACACATCCTCTGATGGCAGTAAAAAAATTACATGTAAGAACTTAGGTCAGCATAAATAAAAGTAAAGGCAAACACAGAACAGACCACAAAGGCCCAGTGGGGCTGTAGAGGCATAGCTCTACCCTTTCTTTAACCTCGGTGTTCGCTAGATGGGGTGGGTGGTCAACACTATGCCCTGGCCGCTTTGACCCTGTTAAGAAACCTTGTACACACTGTACACGAGACTGGGTGGGCCCCAGGGCCGGTCTGGTTGGGTGCAGAAAATCTCGCCCCCCACTGGGATTTGAACCCCAGACTCTCCAGCCCGTAGCAAGTTGTCTGTATAGATACTGCCTGATAATCTGGAATATTTAATAATCCAGCACCTGTCCCATCCTTTCAGTGCCGGATGAAAGGAATTCTACTGTATGCATACTTCACATGTGGGATGTACCAGTGTCAGCCATACGAAATACAGTTTTTCCTATGATCTGTCTACATATTCCTATGCAATGATGCATGTAAGATACTAAATGCAAACTACATTTATGTGACAGGCATTACAATTTTAGCTTTCAAAACCATAAGCATAGTTGTACCACATCTTCTGTACATTACATAAATACCAGCTGTAATCAAAATGTGTGTGATTTTAGCTTTAAGGCCTCAGCCACGTCAAGTGTTCACGTTTTACTACTATTTTGGTATATGTTGCAGATGCCATCTTTAGGGTGAATAAGGATGACACAGATCAATGTATAAATCCAAAAATAGTATTACGTCTGGTGGTGTGGAATGTGCTATACAATGGGGTGTCGGCCTGATGGGTTTAGAAGACAGCACCACACCTGCCAGCCCCAACCCTTACTACTGCTGTGAGATCTATTTTTCTGACCTCATCCTCCTGCTGACTCACTCACCCTACAGATTGTGATTACAATGCACAATGAAAACAGGGAGAACTTCAATCCACAATGTGGCTAAAACCTGAAAGCCAAAATCATGCACTGAATACAGGCTGCGAAAACCTAAAAACAAGAATGTAATGAAACAGTAGCAAGAATGGTAACACGGCATTCTATATTTTCTGGCTGTGAGCACGAAACATTAAACCACACAGGGCGTGTAATAATTTCTAAATGCCTATATTCCTGACATCCAAAGACTGGTAACTGCATTCCCCAAAATTCAAACACATAAAACATAAAAAAAAACTTGGCAACTTTTACTGGGCAAAGGCATAAATGGTCTTCACTAAGTCCATATTATACATGTCTGAAAAAATATTAAATATGCAAGATTATTTTTAAATCTAGATCTCACTATAATGCCAGTTTATACTGTGTTCTGAAGAGAATATGCAACAATCAGTTAAACCAGTTTTCAAATGCACAAGTTAAACTTATCTACATAACACAAACACTAGCAAATATTGTGACTTAATCCATGTGTATGTCCTGATATAAATATGTCCTGTAACACATAATCATCATTTCTCTTATTTTAGGCCTACAAATGTTGTGTACTTATAATAGTTGTAAGATACTTTTATATATGCATATGCCACTTACAGCAAGTGCTTTTTAACCTCTACAACACTGTCACTAGAGATGCTGCATGTATTACTGCTCATAGGAATGATACATAAGCTAACAAGCATTATATGTTGTATAATGATACACACTCTTAAATATAAGTAAACATACACAAAAACAAATTGACAGAATTTAACAATGTTGCAATCACATTCAAAAACTGTAAATCACAAAGAAAAAATATGATTGTTCTGAATAAGTTCAGCCACTCAACAGAACAAGTGTGGTTCTATTGCACTGGTAATTAGAAGACAATGACGAATAAAAATTCATCATGGGAAACACACAGACATCATCTGAAAACAGGAACTAATTCACCCCCAGAGTGACATTTCTCTGTATGTGAAAGAAAGTCTGTCTTCTATTTCTGAAGCATATTTGCAAGTATAAGGGGGCTATCTCTGCTTGGTGCTACATTTCTCCTTGCACGTTTCTACTTAAATCATCTTCATTTACCTTCATTTAAACTGGTTTTGATGGAGAAGGCTGCAACTATATTGCCAACTTTGATACTGGTCAAAGTCACACAAACTTTAAACTAATCAAGAAATATGCAGTAGCTTTCTTAGGAAGACAAAGTGTTGCTAACAGCAGAGATTACATGAAAGTAACTGATACGACACACCAGAATTACCCACCATAACAAAAAATAATTTACATGTTCTAACACTGTGTTTTAACACTGAACTAAATAATCAGAATATGTGAGCTCTCTCAAAACACAGCTGCAATATCATTACATTCTATTCTCCTACAATTCCACACACATGAAGATAGTTCCTTCACTCATCATTAACACCATCCCATGCCATGATGATGATTTTGTTAATGTTTACTGGATGTTCTGAATGCACCCTTCAACTCACTGACTGCTGCCTGAGCAGCAGCCTGTGCAGCAGCTTGACCGATGGCTTGCTGCATGCGCTGGGGGATCAGCGGCATCCCAATCCCCATTCCCATTCCTCCCTGGCCCTGGGATCGACTGCAGCAGCGCAAACAACCAACAATCCAAGTTACAGACTGACCTCTCTTCCTTTGCCTCATATTAACTTTCCAAATTCAATCAATATTCCATATTGCCTACTTGTAATATTACACAGCAGACACAGATAAATTTACACTTGTGCTGAATTAATCACCATACCACATACGCATGGAGTGCAAATATAGGTCTGTACATTCTTTACCTCATCAAATATATAGATTTGAGTTGTCGGGTTCACACTACAGCCTCTTTACCCTGGGAAAAGATGGCACAGAACCATACGGATTGGTGACAGTGAGGGTCTCAGAGCCAGTCTCCACATGGTGGCAAAGAGAAAAATAATTCCTGTCTCTTCTGCAACTGACACTGACTAACCACAAAGAGGATGAATAAAAGGAAGAATAATTAATGTTCTGGTACAAGATAATTTAGAAATGGGTTTAAATATACCTGAACATCATGAAGAATGCAAGTGAACCTACCAACACCAATGTAAGACTTGAAGCTATCACAGCAAACACATTCATTATAAGGCTCTTGGGCTATCAGGCACATCAATGGTGGGCACAAAATCAATGTTTTAAAGACCTGCTCTCCCCATCATCAGAGCCAACCCCAATACTAGGGCCACAGCATGTCTCTAAAACATTCGTTTTTAGCCGATGAGTGACAAGGCTGACAGCCCAAAAGCAAGTTAGTGACTAACAACAATTCTTCCACTGCATTAATCTACCCACGTAACCTACCTCTGTAACTTTTATAAAAAAGATTCACATACGTATTGTGTGATTTCAAACGTTCTGCAGTGGTGTCATGGATTATTTTCCATATTTCTGCCTGTCATCATATAAACGACATGACAACACTATAATTAAACAGGTGAAAAGTGTGGAAGAAATTAGCAAATCTGTTTTGTGGAACTGACTGGCTCTATTAACATGAATGTGATGGACTCCATAAGACACTTTCTGCTGCGGTTTACTTGTTATTCCTCACATTTGTAACAACACTGAGAGCTAAACAAATTCAAACATAAATCAACAAATATTTTATAAAGGCCACTCTAATACCTTGCAATATTTAATAAAAATAATTTTGTCATGTATGGGCTATAGAGGAAAAAGTTTTTCAAAATACATAACAGGAAGTCATCCCAGTATGAAGACAATATTTTTGTTTGAATACAACATAATCTTGTGCCACACACGGTTACTATCTTGCTCACTCATTCTTTTCACAAACTCTGTGAGAAGTGGTACAAAAGTCCTTACATGAGCGCTGTGAAATTAGTGGTGCATTCCTGTGTTACCTGTACTTGTCATTCATAACCACGGTGATCAGATATTGTACAAAAGTTTTCAACCATTACAGAAACACAAACGTGTTCAGTCTTTGCCGATACTGACTTTTGCATAACAGAACAATACGCACACCAAAGTGTTGCAAATGCATTCCATTCATGGCTATATACATTAATTCTTACACTACAATTTCCAAGTACTGTTTAAAGAGAAATGTGATGTTTAGCAAAACCAATGCAGCCCAAACAAACAAGTGTAGCAAAGTGAAAGTTCCACATGGTAAACATACTTAACCAACAGGAACAAAATTCTGAATACAAAAGACAAACTCAGTTTGTAATGATACACAGAACACCAGGACCAAGAACTGGTAATGTAAGGATGCCAACCAATGATTGTAAAAATGTAATAAAACATAACCTACGGTATCCACAGCTTTGCATACTATAGTTTAAAACTGGAAATGGGAAATCAAACTTTGCAAAACATTTACTCGACAATAAACATTCAATGGGCCCAACAAAATATAGTATGAATATCCTCCATGTAACAAAAAAAGGAGGACACATGAATACTCTAGAAAAGTTTCACATCTACAATGAAACTAAAAAAATAATCAGACATATGATAAAAAGACCATTTCACACAACATACTATTTGATGTAACTATATACAATGATGCAAACCAACGACATCTGGACTGATTACCCTGTCCCAATGTGACATACGTCCCAACAGTATTTACTTGCTTCGTGTACCATAAACAACGCAATATAGGAGATAAGAAGCAAAAATCGAAACTGTATTTATTTAAAGAACTCTGGCTTTCTAATAATCTAAAAGGTTATGTTATAGAACAGAAAATTGTGAAATTTAATAGATTTGCAGGATATTGATAAGATGAGGCAAAACTACAAAAACATAATCACGTGTACAACGTTATGCTCCCAAAACACTACGTTTGCTGTTATTCATTACAGATATGGTTTGAAATCACCGAAATCGCGACAAGCATACACCTATAACCAGGCAAATAGATACCAAACAAGCCAAACAGAATATAGCTTGCACATAATTTTTAACAATTCCAGGAACAATGTGGTATGCGTTTAGTAACAAAAAAAAAAAAAAAAAAAGGATACCTCTAACATAACAAATATGCAGTGGTACATTATAGTGACATCTGCAAAATTTGTGAGATCTCACCAACTACAAAATTTTTTAACACATTTCCACCTTGGTTTTAGATAATGTGTATTAATGCCTGAAGATGGTCAAAATATGACCAAAACACGTTGCATACATTATTAAATATAATCAAGTTGTTATGTCTGACAGAAATTTATAATTTATTGTCAATTATAACACAACTGGATGAATTCTATCAAAATAATCAGTTGTCCTGCATTTTCATTTTTCATTCTGTTTTTGCACCTCACAGCTTCAAATCCTGTACATACAAATATTCACTCAAAGGAAAAAACACTGAGAGGTAAATACTAATTATCTGTCCAGTTCCATTGTAACCTCAGTGTATTTTTGACGTTGGTATTGCTTATATGTTTAAAACTGCTAATGTACATCTAATTGTTGCTGCTAGATACATGAACTTCATTAACACAAATATTGAACATGTAAATAATTTCACTGTCATTAAAATTCAGTTACTTTCATTATCTTCACCAAGATATTAAAATGTAGAAAAATAATGCCTCTTATTTGTGCTATTTAATGAACATTTCTTACACAATCAGATACTTTACAAGGACCATAGACAAAAAAGAAAAACTGTAGCATCCTTTCATGAACAACTGTTTTTGGATAAGAATACACTGATTTGTCTGTGAGATTATTCCAAAATATACTGATTAATGGAGTGACAAGTTTATCAATGCAGAAAATTAATTTTTTCAATACTATACTCAAAACATGCCAATTTTTTTACATTTATAAAACGTCTGAAAGAAGGCTTGTCTGTGGGAATCTCCAGCATAAAAATACATCAGAAACAACACTCAAGCTCCAAGAACACTTGGAAATGATGTACAAAAATCCATGCATGCATGGACTTGCTGGGTTCTGTTTTGCCATATTTAAATTTTACTATGTATTTATAATAAACAGACATTAGAAACAGTCAAAATTATTGCAGATAAAGCAGACTGAATGGAGCTGCAAAAGCCCTGGTTTGTCCTCCTGTATGTACTCTGGAATGTGCTTTACTTTCACAGTTACAAATGCTCCCTGATACTTCTGTGTGCAGCAGATCTCATAAATGTAACTGATCAATTTTGGTACAGAATATTTTTCTTATGTGCTGTTCTGAGTGTTCACTTTGTTAATACTTTGATAATCACAGATTTCAATGCAAGAAACAATGTGCCACAACACTTTCAAGCAAAGTGGGTGACTTCTCATGTCGATTCTCAAATTGTGCATTCCTCTAAAGATGGCACACACTGCACTAAAGTAATTTACTGACACATGAATGTAGCTTTTGCTAAATTTCAGTTAATAAAGAGGTATCAGGAATCTTTGAAAACTTGGGTAAAAAACCCATCTATATGTCTACCATCTGTAAGATTTTGGGTCAATTTAAGATCTCCACAACAAGAACTCTCATATATAAAGCATTTTAAATGATGCTCAAATGAAGCGGAAAAAGGTCACAGGTCAATCACAACAAGCTGCGGCAAAAAGATGTACCATATTTATGCAAGTAGCAGCAACAATAACAATCTGAAATAGAGTTATCATTGACAATGCCATTATCAAATAGAACTTTTCCTTGTCTTAAGGAGTAATATTGAATGCAACGTAATTTTACTTCAGATTCACAGACTTAACTCAACAGCCTGTCTATCATGTGTGCAAGAACAAGAACAGAGATTAGTTTAGAGAGAGCTGTTAAGATGTTAGTCTTTCAAGTCTCATGCAGTTACAGTCGCCGCCTGAAAGAGAAACACGCCCTGGTTCACTCCAAGCAGAGACAAACACGTAAAACACATACCCCTTAAGCTGTGCATGGAAAGTGATTCAGTTCCCACAAGCTCAACTTTACATGTGAATAAGCCTCAGAAATAAGCATACACAACAGCAACAATGTGGCTATAACAAATTCCCTGTTACACTTAAACCAGATTAATACTTTCCTGCACACTGCATTGGAGTGAAACTCCACTGTACATTTTCCACTGCTATTAAACAGAACGACATAATAAAAAAATAATGAACAAATAAATCAGACTAATGCTTCAAAGACGTATGGATTCATACAAAAGTACAGAGCACAAGAGAGAGAATGTACACTCTGTAAAAACTGTACATTATACAGGGTGCGGTTTCAAAAGTTAACAAGAAATTTATTTCTCACCTTACATGGGCACAACGTACACCGTCAGCAGTGGCAACTGTCCAAGTTTCTCATGCGTTAATCACAATCCTTCAATGTGTGCACCCTGGGTCACACGACACACATCCACACGGTAATCAAATTCATCCCAGACTCGGTGTAGCATGTCCGCTGCAATGGTCTGCAGTGCAAGCGATATCCGATCGCGAAGTTCCTTGAAGGACATGGGCAATGGTGGTACGTAAACGCTGTCTTTAACGCTGTTTACGTACCACCATTGCCCATGTCCCTCAAGGAACTTCGTGATCGGATAACGCATGCACTGCAGACCATTGCAGCAGACATGCTAAACCGAGTCTGGGATGAATTTGATTACCATGTGGATGCGTGTCCTGTGACCCAGGGTGCACACATTGAAGGACTGTGATTAACGCATGAGAAACTTGGACAGCTGCCACTGCTGACAGTGTACGTTGTGCCCGTGTAAGGTGAGAAATAAATTTCTTGTTAACTTTTGAAACCGCACCATTCTTTTTACATGCTTGAAAGGAACAGAATTCCTTGAAACTGATTTGTGGAAGACACAGCAGTTAATTCCGTTCTAGCACTTCAGTACGTCATCACGGTGAGACAATGAAGTCATTTTATGATTCAGTCCTATACTCCACAACAAGTATTCGTTATGAACCACATCTCAAACTACCCTTCATATTCAACTTCGATTTATACGAGTATATACAGACTTCAGATCGAAGTTGGAGAACTAATGGCACAACACTGACAGTAGTCCTCATACAATGAACAAGATAATTGTTAAGTGCAAATAATAATTCCACAGCCCTGTAAAACTTAATGAACACATCTCTGTATGCAACAAGGTCATGGGAGTAATGCAGATAGAATAAGCAAAATATGACTATGCAAGTGTACAGAGGCTTCTACTGCTGCAAAATCTGAGCCCTTCAAATTAAATGTAACTGAAACCCTAACCCCAATTTGAGGGTTGACATGGATATGGCAGTTGCAAAATATAACTCTTTGGGCCAGAGTCACTGCCCATTTATCTTACTTTACAAAGTCAATGCCCTTAACATAAAATATAAAATGGAAGATATTGGCCTTATTTCTATATTCACATTATATATCCATAAAATACTAATCCACAACAGAACAGGCTATACTAATTCTCTCAGCAATACTACAGCTGAGAATGATATCATCTCATTACTAAGTGCCAGCAGCTCTCATTTACTCATGCAAACAATGGAATGAAGAAATGGAATAATGTATAATGAAAGTTAAACTGAAAAGAAACCTCACTAATAGTAGGAAGGTATAAATTGCTATGGGCCGAATGACTGTGGAATTCAAGGTTCAACTCCTGGCAAGGGCAACAGATTTTTCTCTTATCCAAAGTGTCAAAACCAGCTTTGGGAACCATCCAACGTCCTATTTAAGGGGTACCAAGTGCTCTTTTCCCAGAGATAAAACAGACAGGTCATGAAACAGTGCCTCTGGCTAGGGTCAAGCTACCAAAAAAAAACAGCATAAAACTAAGCCACTGTTAATTAAAAAAAGTCTGCATATTATAAAGAAGGTAGGTACTTCTCCAAATGTTCATCACAAAAAGATCACTGAAGCACTTGCATTTGCGTGTGCAATTTAAATACAGTTATATTAACCCTTTAAAGACGAAGCGCATCTGTTTTATATAAGGACTCAGAGCATACCGCACTGTAAACAATCTCCACTTCGGTTATAAAAACCTATCTCTTAATGTTTTATAAGGCTAAAGTTGCTGTTTGTTCTGAGATCCATACAAAACACATAAACGCCATGTGGGCACCACGTAGAATTTTTTAAGGTTAAACCTGGTGGTACGTAAAGTTACTGCTAGGCTTTAAAAGGTTAAATCAAGACATACTATACCAGTGGTCTGTAAGTGAAAAGCTTAGCCACAAAAAGATGAAAACAAGCAAATTACTGGAAGGCAGAATTCATATTTATAGAGCGGTTATGATGAAAATGGGAACTTCATGTATCAGTTATGCTTGCAAAAGAAAATAAATAAAAAAAACACAGGTTGCTCTGTGATCAGGAGTGTGTCAAAATCACTGAAGAAGGTAAGACATGAAATGCAGTTTGATGGTGAAAATGAATCATTTAACACAGAATTTATATGGAACAACACTCCAATACAGTAAATGTCAGTTCCAAAACTAATATTTTCAGGCTTATCCTTTCAAACCATTTTCCTGCTTAATAAGCCTGATTTGTTGAATTTGTCACTGTATATGATGAAATGCACCAGTCAATTTAAACACATCAAAATGAAAAGTTAAGTGGCATGTCCCTCTGTGGTAATTCTCTTGATATGAACACTTCAAAAGGCCAGCATCTCCCATGAGACCTATTGTATGTTTCTTGCGTATGATAAAAAGTTTATGTATGTACTCACGAGGGTATGAGTGGTGGTGGCAGACCAGCTGACTGTGGTCGTCCTGGCAATGAAGGTGGCATGCGCTGATTTGTATCGGGCCCTGGGCGGTTAGGAATGGCAGGTGCTGGCCGTCCAGTAGCTGGTGGTGGAGGAGGTACTCGAGAACCAGCAGCTGCAACAGGCTGAATAGGCATCCCTCGGCGTGGGCCACCTGGTGAAGGAGGAGACAACCTGCAGGGAAGAGGTAGCAGGCACAGAATAAGACACACCCATTTCTCACAGGTTGACAGGTGTTCACTTATTGTGATGTCAGGCTTCCACCACGATGTTGATGAGAGCTGCGCTCTTCTGGGTTATTATACAGCATCAAATGGTAATCCTTTACCAACATTTGTCCCAAAATGTTAGTAAAGGATTATCATTCGACACTGCGTAATAACCCAGAAACGCGCAAATCTCAGGTGTTCACTTTGTTAGCTCTTGCAATGTGCGACAAGAATGTCAACTGGATACATATGGAAATGTGTCCACGCAAATATATGGATCTACAGGAGGTGGGGTGGAGAATGGAGGATACTGTATATATTGCATAAAAACAGCTTAACTGTTCATCCACTATTATTAGTGCAGTCAAATATAAGTCACGATTGGTTGGGTATATAAAATAAATCAAAGAAACAAGCACACAGAATGTTGGTGCAGAAACCTCTTTTAAAGTAAACATCTGGAAGACTGTGTAGTGCACAGACAGATATTATACTAAGAAGAGGAAACTGACCTTGGAAAAAATTAGGAAGTGTGCTGTATTTACACATTATGTGGGTCTGCTGCCAAAGCACATACAATGCATTGTAAACTAAACACATTGCAGCTAGATGGTAGGACAACAGAAGGAACTGCACACTACTTTCAATGACACAAACTTCCAATGTATTGCTATTATTATGACGGTGATTTTCCCAAATCAAAAACTTTATACAAATACTGCATAAGGCATAACAAGTGTACTTGATGGATCTGTACAACATCTTGTCCCAGAAAAATACAGCTTCAGGAAAGGGATATCTACTGAATATGTTCCCTTTCTGCTAACAGATACTGCATTCAAACCTACTGACCAAAAAATGCATGCTGAATGACATTTATGTAATTTGGCCAAGGCTTTTGACTGTGTAGATCATGAAATATTTCTGGCTCTATTGCATTTCTATAGCATTCAAGGAACAGGCACACAATGGTTCAGGTCCTATCTGACACACAGAAAACAAGCAGCCGAAGTAAAGTCATCTTTCTCCCCCAAGGGTCAATTTTAGGACCTTTACTTTTCATGATCTACATAAATGATTGTCTGTATCAGAATCCATAATATTCACTTATTGCACTAATGTCATAAGTTCTAGCTGGAATTATGATGGTTGCTGTTCAGTGTCAAACACAATTCTATCTCACATGAATAAAATGGTTTACTGCCAAGAAGTTGGCCCAAAATCTAGACAAGACAAATAAAATAACATTTATAATGAATAATTTTCTACAATAAGCATTAAGTATTGGTTATAGTGAAAAGTACATAGGGGCCAGCAAATAAAAAATTCCTTGGTTTGCAAATTGATAACCACCTGAAGTGGAAAAATTACATTCATCAACTAATTCCGAAGTTACCTTGCACATGTCATGCAATTCAGTTGACAGTTTCCATCAGCAGCACTGATGCTCTTGAAATAACTTATTTTGCATATTTTTAATCTATAACGAAAGATGGGTTAATTTCAGGGGGTAATTTGTCTTGTGTTAGAAAACTGCTGTATCAAAGAAAAAACTGTCTTTGACACAAAACTAACAGAACTCTTAATAATTATTGTTAGAGTTATGTAAGTGCAAACTCTAGAAATTCAAGGTCTCTTTAAAAAATTAAGAGACTTTACCTATTCCATGTAAACACATATCTTCATTAATGAACGTCAGTGTACATAAATAAATAAATAAATAAATAATCCAAACAAATTCATCTGTATATAGCACTTACAACAAATAAGTACCATCATCAGAGATGAACTGTCAACCTTTCATGATCTCAATTTTCCACAATCCATCACAATTTTTCACTCTATTATCTGGGTCATTTTCATTTCAGGGGACGTCAAGAACTGTTTTCTATCATGGCAGCACCCCTGGCAGAAGCATATCCAATAGTCTAAGAATGCTCGCTTCAAAACTAATTTGCAGGTTACTCACAATTCTTAAATTAATGCAGACTATACAGTGTCACATGGTTGGGTGATTAGCAGAAAACTGGAAAGGATTTGATGGAAGCAACTGTGATCCTGTATGCGGTTCCATCCCAGAATTAAGTGGAAGAAATGTGGAAGACCATGACGAAACTGAGGCAGATTTTCTCTGTTGCAGCTGATAGCTGAATTGGGCACCTTCTGAATACAAGTCAGATGTGTTATTGCTTGAGCCAATTTCCTCATTTTCATCCTAAATTTTTTGCTCTGTCCACATGGCAGTTTACTATAGCACTCTGGGTGAAGCTGCAACTAGGACATTTGTCACTTGATGGGTTCACGTACAACAAATTAAAATGACATGGATGCCTCCTTACACGATACAGTATTCAATCACAAACAGACCGATTGATTACCTTGGATTGTCCAATCCTGATGCCAGCCAATCATTTTTAACGGGAGGTGGAACTGGAGTTGATACTGTAGCCATTGATACATCACCAATTATACGAAGGGCCTCCTTACATGCATGGTACATACGCAGCATCTCCTCGCGTTTCAGAGCTTCTTCCGGGCTCTCTTCCATCATCTGTGCCTATTTCAAACAGAACAAATTTTGACAGTTACATGACTACAAAGTAACATTAATGAACCAAAAATTCATAGCTAGTAAAATAATTATACCTTTTGACATATTAACATTCTTCATGTCTCTCATATTAGGCAAGGTATTGATTTCTGGCTCCTGCATCTAGAGACTGAAATTTTATGGAAATTCTAATGTGAGGAAAAAATGGATTAACAGGAAATAACCAAGTCACAATCAAATTGGTAAATTTACTGGAATAAACTAACTAAGAAGTTAAAATAATTCATGTATGTGCTTTAAAATCAAATGCCACTGTAGTCATAACCCACTACATGCAGCACCTTAATTAGGGAAAGAACGACTGAGTCTGTGCTGCTGTCTGGTATATTTTGGCAGCCTCATAAACTTGTTAACACGTTTTTTGTTCCAGATGTCAACAAGTTTGGAGACATGCATGGAGAGAATGCACACAAGGTTTTGGTGGGGTAACCTGGATGAAAGAGGCCTCTTGAAAGATCTGGACATAGATGGCTGGACAATATTAAAATGGATCTTAAAGAAACAAGATGGGAGAGTGTAAGCTGGATTCGTCTGGCTCAGGATAAGAACGTGTGGATGGCCCTTGTGAATGTGATAACGAACCTTCAGGTTCAACAAAATATGGGACATTTCTTGAAGAGCCGAGAACTATTAGCTTCTGAGAAGAAACTCTTCTCCATGGAGTTCGGCAGTATATACATTTCATGAATGCAAATTGTTTTCACCAATTTCCTTCACTATCCCATTACATTCTCACATCACACATAAGACAAGTGTGTTTACGAATGGTAATAAAAGTTACGCAAGTGCCTGATAATTACAGCTAAAAGTGGCTGATTTTTTAATAGCCCAGAATATGTCCAATATTCGTCAATCATTAAACAAGCTGGTAAAAATATTTAAAGGTTTACTTTACCCAAACAGGACACCTACAAAGATGTGTAATAACCTCAATTATATCAGGGATGCATCCAGTAAGGTTACCCCTACCTGGTCTCCTGAAGCATATAGGTGTGCCAGAAGTTCACCATTGATGAAGTCCTTTGCATTGTTAATGATTAGCATCATAATGGTCTTTGGTACAAGGTCACGCGTGGTTTTGGTCACAATCTTCATATATGAGTCTACAAGATTACGTATTGTTTCCACTTGACGTTCGAGTTGTGGATCCATTGATGAGCTACTTTCACTACCACCCTGGATAAATGAATAGAAAGATCAGTTTAACAACACATTCACTCACTTCCACCTTCAGAGCGGCTATTGGTATACCTGTGAGTAACAAAAACTGTGTGAGACACACTACTATAAACTGTACAGGAAATCATGATTCATATCCTCCCCATAAAGGTTGCAGAGACATCATGAAGCTTTTGCAGCAATAATATTCAAGAAAATATTCTCGAGCCAACAGTCGCATTGGGATGTGGATGCAGCTATCGGTCCAAGAATATTTTATGAATTTTGTTACTGCAAAAGCTTCAAGACGTATGTGCTAAAAATCATTTACCACTAGGGGTCAGTAAATCGCTAAAACTGTTAATTCATGAGACATATGCACACACACTTTGCTTCTATCTTCAAATACATAACAAACATACTGAAAGTGATGCCACACCAAATAATGACTGAAACATCAAGTTTACCAGTGTCTTTACCTACAAATATCTTGAGCAGTGTTACTTTCAGTGCAAGCAGCTACAGATCAATAGTGCAACAAAAACAAAATCCACTTCTTGCACATCTATAAATGCAATTGCATTTACTGATAATAAATCACACGTGAAAAGCTTTAAAAACAGCATCATATGAAGTGGGTTCCAATTTTTGTCAAACTGCTAACAAGTATGTAAGTTTGGATGTGACTTAGAATGTTGTTAAATAAGAATTTTTTCCAAGATCAGAAAGAATTACCTGATATCCCAACTCCTCTTACACCATCCTTAGGCCTTTAAATTTTCATCTGTGTTGTGCAGCCAGTCCCTGGCAAAACCCCAAGACTCAGAAATTATGGTTATAAGGAAATGTCGAATTGAAAAAATAAATAAACACAAATTCACAGACATGATCTGAACCCAGAACCTAAGTACTTGCTCAGCCTAAGATCATATGGACATGGGGATTGGCTTAAAAAAATGCGTATTTACAATACACGTCATACTTAGGACTTTAATCTTCAACAACATAACACTTCTGTGAGAACCTAAAATCCCACAAAACTAAAGAAATGTAATATCAATTAAATATTTCATAAATTTTAAAGACTTTAGTGATGTCCCGATATTGTTTTGAATCAGTAACTCTCATAAAAGCCTTAAAAACGGAGCTGGTACATTATTCTTTCTGCTACATCTACATTTCTTTAAACTCAGAAAACATATCATCTGGGATGGTGTGATTTCTTCACACATAGAAACAAGTAACATTCAATAAAGGAATTACGGACTCAAGTGTTTCAGGTCTAAATGTACATGTGCACACAAAAACCTGGGATAATTAGCATTCCAAACAGAACAAGGCAGCCAACTGGAAGTAAAATCCAGAACCATTCTTTAAAAAACAGGGTAGATCCAACCCCAGAAGGATAAAATATGAGTAATCAGCAGTGAAAATAACACTTACAATAGACAAATTCTGTGACAAGTTACCTTAGTAGGTATAAAATTCATCTTCACTTAAGGAAGTTGTAATATGAATTAAACCTACTAAAATTCAGTATACCATCACAGCTTGTTTTATATCCCCCACCTTTCCAACACTGAACATTCAGCATGTACATTAGCTCGATGTACAATATTTGCAAGGGGATATAAAATAATGTATATTAATTTACAGTTCATATGCAGTACTATGACAATGGCTTTTGATATTCTTGTAACAGGCAATAAATAACTCTATTACAATTTAAAAATCACTAATACATCAAAATGAGCTACTGTTTGCAACAAACAATGTTCACATTTGTATAGTATTTACAATACCTTATTAGTTCAGTGTTGCTACTACTAAAAATACTCATGAATATAACACTGGAACAACAAAACATGCTACAGTTTAAGTAAGCATTTTCTGGTGTGGGAATATGGGCATATCAGGCATTAAGCTGTGACAAATACAGGAGAATAAACAAGTTAGAAAATGTAAATATGGCATAACAATTTTGACGTGTTTGCTCCATCTTGCACAATTACTGTGAAAAGTGCAAGATGTATAAGAAAAAGAAAGGGACATGAAATATGTTTCTTTTTTCATTACGACTTCTCTTCACACCATTTTCGAGTCTGATATACACTTATCAAGTTATGCTCAGTATGTGCACAGAAACAGCAGAACACCTTCATATAAAAAGTCTGTTTATTGCTGCCCAATTTAGTCAAAAGTGGTATGGGTCCACAAACTGTGCATAGTAAACCACCCAATATTATATTTGATGAGAATCTGTTCATCAGTTCTTGAGTTGTTTACAGACAGAGAGAGAGGCAGGCAGACAGACAGACAGACAGACACAGGCAGACAGACAGACAGACAGACAGACTGACTGACTGACTGACTGACCGACCGACATGGAGAAGCCAAATGGCATATTTTTGCAACTTGCTGTTGTGAACTCACCATGAAGGAAGAATGCATCTACAGCAACACACACACAAACTGGTGAAATTGCTCCATGTGGCACACCAGCTTATTACCAGCCACACAATGTTGCATGACTAGGAAAAGAGCAGCAGCACACAAAGAAATTCATACAACCCAAATTCTTTGTAAGAATTATTTTCAGGAAGATTTTTTATATATTTTTGACACACACACTACAGGACTATTACAGGAGCTACTGATGTACCTGGAGATGTACTCTAATTGTTGGGAGAAAATGGCCTCAAACTAATGACACAACCGATCAACAACATACACGAAACTAGAGAGTGGACCACGGATTTCACTGAAGTTACAATGACTGCCTTAAAGGAGGAGGCAAAAGCTACAAAATGCAGCAACCACCGCACAATCAGCCTCATTGCACATACAGCACAGATCATAGCGAGGGTACTTGAACGAAAGATTGAAAGTCCTTGAGGAAGTACTTGGAGAAGATTAGTTTGAATTTAGAAGAGGAAAGGACTCTAACTGCAACTGGTATGCTGAGAATAACATCACAACGAACTTTGGACACAGATGAAGGATTGCATGCTTGCTTCATAGACTGGCAGAAGGCATTTGACCATGTCAACTGGGCCAAATTAATGCAGATCCCAAGGGAAACTGGTATCAACAGTGCAAAAGAAAACTATCAGCAAATTGTACATGGATCAGAGTGTTAAAATATGACTCAACCAGAGAGAAACAAGACGTGTGAAGATTGGAATAGTAGTAGGGCAAAGATGTTGTTTGTTGCTGATTCTATTCAAATTATACAATGAGTACCTTACCAAGGAACTCTTGAAGGGGTTGAACACTTCCAAAAGGAGAACAAGTAATTCACACTGTGAAATATGCAAATGGCTTTGTACTACTAGGTAAGGAAGAAACAATGCTACAATGCATGACTGACAGACTAACTGAAATTGGAAGATATTATGGCATGGAAATGAATGTGGGAAAAAACTAAGGTACTGACAATCTCCAGGCAACCATCCCCAATACAGATCATGACAGATAAAAAAAAAAACAAAGATCGTCCAATATTTCAAGCATTTGGGTAGCATGTAACAAATGAAGAAAGATGTACACAAGAGAATAAATCCAGGACTGCCATGGCAAAAGCAGCATTCAACAAGAAGACGACTTTTCACAAGCAACTTGGACATAATTTAAGGAAGAAAATATTAACTGCTACATTTGGAGCATAGTTTTGCATGGTGCTGGAGCTTGGACACTTCAGACAGTAGATCAGAAATACCTGGAAGGTTTTGAAACATAGTGCTGGAGAAGGATGCAGAAGATTCGTTGGACTGATCATGTAAGAAATGAAGTAGTATTACACAGCGTCAAGGAGAGGAATATCCTACATACCATAAAAAAAGGAGGAAGGCTAACTGGACTGGTCACATCTTGCATAGGAACTGCCTTCTAAAACATGTTATTGAAGGAAACATAGAGGGAAGAAGTAATGGGCAGATGCAGAAGAAGATGTAAGCAGCTACTGGATGATCTTAAGGAAACACGAGGACACTGTAAATCGACAGAGGAAGCACTCGATCACCCTCTGTGGAGAACTTCCTTTGGAAGAGGCTATGGCCCCGTTGTAAGACAGACTACAGAACGAATGAACTGTTTAAAACTGCATAAATTTCATTTGAGCCTTTGGAAAATTAGAGATTATTCTTACTCTGCAAACTACTTAACCAAATACAGTGCATTCAAAAAGGTGAGGTACACATCAGCATTCACCACAATGAAATGCACAGCATACCCACATAATGCTACTAAACAAAATGCACACTTGCAAACTTAAAAATTACACATTACACCTTTACATAGTGAATCCATTTGCTTTGGAGAATTCTTACATAATAAGCACGCTGTCAAAAACAGGGGTGGGTGAGTGGGTGAGAGAGAGAGTGAGGAAGCACATCATGTGAAAGCAAAGAATCAGTCACGTAAGTCAAAGTCACACTCCCATTGACTAACCATAGCTCTAATGGGACTTTCATCTGCATGGCTCACCCTACTAGGCTGAAGATGGAGGCAGCAGACTGCTTCAAAACAGCCACACTATATAGAACCATGTGTTTTTTTCTTTCTATTTCCTTTCTTCACAGTGTTAGAAAGCAATGGCTTCTGCATCTGTTACTTGTACTGCCTAATTCTGTATGCTTACAATTGTCCATTCAGTAACTCTTATATAAAATAGGCTATAATGCAACCCCATACCATGCTGACAACTTACTATCAACATACAGTCAATTAATGCACCCTTCCATTGTGAAATATTCAGCAAAACACGTATTTCAGTATTTTACGGTCACACAATGCCTCTTATGCAGAAAATATTGAAGACACATTGTAATGGTGCATTTAAATTTATAAATAATGCATGCAAGCAAACACCACAAAAATATTAATGAAGAAACTGCAGAATCCAACAAGAAGTCGGTTTCCTAAAACACAAAATTGTTAAACGCAAGACACTTGGCTCAGTGCACACACTGCTGTGGATTGTAAGAGTTTATTGAAAAGTAACAGCATTTAATATCAACTACAGTATCTTAGAAATTTGTCATGCTAATTTCAGGACACTTTCCCAGCATCTGCCCCCAGAATTTCAATTCAAGGACAACTGATCTCAGGATCTGTTGTACAAACATACAAACATAAATCTTGTGATCAACTGTATGCTGTTAGGCTTGCATCTCCTGTTTCTATATATCAGAAATTATTAGAAGAAACCAGAAAGACTGCCACAAGCCTACAAATATTTACAGGCTTAAGATGAAGCCAAGTTTTACAAAGAAATAAGAATCATGGGGAACTCAGAGTTTAAAAATCATCCTTTCCAAAACTCAGTCCACAATTCATTAGGCCGTTAGTTTTAATTTTATACCCTGCAGAATTATTCAGTGCGCGTTAACTTCTAACCTTACCCACATATTTTTCCACATAGGAAACACTTGCGTAACAATTCAGATACAGGGAACTACAATATAAAAATCAAACTGACTGAAGAAAATCCATCACTAATTTCAATTTCACAGACAAGCATATAAGTAACCTTTGCAGATCACTACTCTTTTTAATCAAATTGCAGAGCAAACTTCCCAAATGACTGACAAAAACCCTATATCATAAAGGCAAAACTGTAACAAAAACAAGCACAGTTTAAAATTGCAAATAAATTCTGGAGAACTTTATTATGTATCAGTATTTTCACTACAAAATCATAACCTGCACACGTCTCACTAGGGTCAAGGCAATTCAGGTCACACAGTATCTACTGTAGAATACAAGTTTTATAACACTATTTCTACAATATAGCAATCATTTAATGTCAGCTGAGACTTCCATACCACCACTCAACTTTTACTTCATGATTCTGAAGGCACATGCTGGGATACTGAATGCAGGCCCAACAGGTACAAAGGTGCATCATGCTACAATACTGCAGTGTTTCTATAGCCTTCATTACTACTGATAAAAAACATTACACCTGCACAAACCTCATATCCCTCCTGCAAGAGTGACATTGGTAAAAAAACAAAAAAAAAAGTCTGTCAGCTTCTTTGGAAACAGACGGTTAACACACCACAATAATGGCCTGCAGCCATACATTTTTTCCTTATATACATGTCTATTGTGTGCAATGAGGAAAATAATTGGACACAGCAGTCATAGCGTCCACTGTTCACAACCCTACTGGTGGCAAGTTCCACCTCTAAGGATCCTCACTCAACTACACACATCAATGTTATGGGCTCTCAAATGACCGATTTTTCTAAAAACTGGTATGTCAGCACATCATTTAGTTCACTCCATCTTCAGTAAAATGACAGTATCGCAAACAGATAAAAATATCAATGTGGCATTCAAACGCTCCATATATTTTCAAAGCACTAAAGTACTATTATGGTATTGCTTTTCAGGAAAATTGTGAATAACACTGCAACCTGGAAATATTTTGCAGTTATGATAATCATTGATGAACCAAAATAACTTGGCAGGTGGTGATGTGTTTATAAACGTATGTAATCACAGTCTGAGTTCCTTTACTTTAGTTCATTCCTCTTTTAACCTGTTTATATACTTAAGAACCATGCCATGGCATGTGCTGAAGTGGGTGTGACCCTACACACATTCTTATCTTGGCACTACATGGAGATATATAGTCAGCTGCACACTCTACATGCTTTATACCAAAAACACACTGAACAGCGGGGCTGGTTGGATCCCAGCACTGACACAGACATGGTAGCAAGCAGAGGGATCCCTATCTCGGCCATGAATCAGACCTCAGCTGTTTAGCCCGTAGCCAATCACAGATGTATTACAAGTGGTAGTATAAAAAACCCTACAAAGTCTAATAGCAAGAAAACCTACAATGCACCACATGAACAGCTAGTGTGATTAATGCTGTGTTCATCTGGCATAGGATCTAGTAATACATACCACTAGCAATAAAACATGGTCGGGGTCAGGGAAGCATATTTTTTAAGAAGTGACAAGTAAAATACAAACTACACAAGGGATACAGTACTTGGAATAACAATATGTGATCCGTGCACTAAACATTTTCTGCCTCCGCTGCTCTTCTCTTGTAGTCACACATAACATTAACATTTCCAATTTAACTCAAGTATGCATCAGTACAGGTTCGAATGTTATAGATTACTACAGTCAAGGAACAGGGTTATAAAACACTGCATAACTAGCTATTATGTTGAGAGTTTATGCAATACCTAAATATCATCCCAGAGACGACTACATAAAAGATATACGACCAGCAGATGAGTGACATACTGAACACATGAATATCACTCTTCACTTTTTGCATGAAGAAACTCACCCTACTAAACCAAAGAGATGTTAATAAGAGACATCATAACATTCATGCCACTACAGAGCATTCTGTTATGACACGTATATGTTCATGAACACACATTTTAATAGCAAAAACGACAATATGGTTAGCAGTTACATGAAAATATTTGAATTAGAAGATACACATAACTTCTAACTATGCCAATGCACTTTACATTTATGTTCCTGGAAAAAGTTTTCCATAACCACTGCATAATTAAGGAACAATCATTTTATATTAGTAAGAGTTCAACCCAAAGTCTATTAAAAATTACAATATTCTGTAACCCTAGCAACTTATTACATTCAGAACTGTAGTATCAGCTATAAAATGGAGGAAATTGTTTATGAATTTCAACACAAATTAAAACACACAGACACTGCATATGAACAGACCTGATTATACAGGCAGACAGTTATCAAACTGTTATGCACATAAATTAGGTACAGTAAACTAATCAGGACTGGTACCACGGTCTACAAGGTCCCAACGAATATAAGCATTTAAATATATTTAATATGGCAAGTAAGTGAGGAGTACTTGTATTCTCCATTTGGGAGGTTCAGGGTTCAAGTCTTGGCTGAGACTGGCTATTCTGTGTCTTTTTATGGTTTCCATGGTCCCTCCTGCCAAATTCCATGGTAGTGTCTCAAATTAGGCCATGATTACTTCTTTTCACATCCCTTTTTCTAATTCACTATTCAATAACCATCCTACAATTTGAGGCTCTATGGTCTGAATTACTGAAATAAGTGTTGAATGAATGAATGAATGAATGAATGAATGAAAATAAATACACAGACAGACAGACAGACAGACACCAAATATAAGACAGAAAACATCATTCCACACTTTAAAAATTGAACTAGTAGCTATGAGAGGATGGTAGAGGATGAGTTTTGAATTCACCGAAATATAAGAAAAGAATTTTTTTCCCTAATGCATCATCTGAAGTATGGAGGCGGGGGGGGGGGGGGTTCACCCTACATCCATGCACAAAGTTAAACTTGTCCTCTACACACTTTCCTCAAAATCAAAGAATGGGGAGGGAGACTGGCTTATATTTGGGTAAATACAAAAATCATACTTTTAGGCTGAGAAAGTTTAACAGGTACTTTAGTTCTGAAAAGCAAAGATGCAAAATAAATCCAGTCAAAACACAACAATATATTTAGTTCACAATCACCTACATATTTTGACCAAATGTGGTCATCATTAGGCTGGCCACAAGAAAGAGAAGACACAGGCACACACCTGTACTGGGATTGAGATCTCAATGCCTTACATATGTTATTACATTAAAAATACACACATAACTAATATTTTTTATATAATAATGTATGTAAGGCAATGAGATCTCAATCCCAATACAACTGTGTATATATTTGCCTTTCCTTTCATGTGGCCAGCCTGATGATGGTAACTGTGTTTGGTCAAAACATGTAGCTGATTTGTGAATTAAATATATCGTGTTTTGATTGGATTTATTATGCATCTCTGATTATCTAGGAACACAACAGAGATGAAACATCTGAACATTCTGAAAATTACTACTTGAGACAGTCAGAGGAATGACTGCACTGTGACTTACCATCTTATGCTGAAGTGTAATGCCAGACATGTACAAGCCCACCAACCTTGAAAACCACACACACCACTCCACTCCACAGCACACCACAGCACACCACACCATACCATATCCCATGCACAAATGTTAGTTTGACCTGCTGATAGTTACATTTTTCAATACTAAAATTTAGTGTTGCACATTCAATCTGTAAGAACTGCAGAAATGTTACTGGAAATATTACAGCGATTATGATCTGTTCTAAATAAATGAACAGAACAGACCTGATAGCTGTATTGAGCAGCAGTATTTTTGAACCCAGGATTATCAAACTATGTTTCAGTTTCCACTGCAATGAACAAACTTCCACAGTCACAATTATAATATTCATAACAGTGCCAAACTAATTTCCACAGCTCTCTCACCTGATTTCCAACCAACAACATTCCTCTACCTTTTCATAGTAAAACTGTATGTCTGTCAAAATTACTTGCACACGCTTTTGACTCAATCAACAAAAAAAAACACATCCCAAACTGAAGACTACCATTACTGTGCTACAGAGAAGTCCTCCTTTACTCAGCTTATATCATATGTTACTGCTAACGAATCATTATATTACAGAATAAAATTAAACATTTCTTCCAGTAATATTGCAGGAAGAATGCAGTGTTAAAGCGATTACTGTACCACAAACAAATACTATACACAGGGTCTGAAAGTAAACTTAGAACATGCAATCAAGCTTCTAAGGATGAAACAAAAATCACGTTGATCCATACAATGGAAGTAACTCTTATACTTGTTAGATTCTGTTTTGTAATGAAGAGCTATATAGCAAGGAAATGCAAGGTCCCACAACAATCAACCTATGCATACGCCTTACGAACAGGAAGGAAATCTGTCAACTTTAGAGAAAACAACAAAAAAGTTAACTGCCTAGAGGAAGGAACCATGCACATACACACACTGATAAAAATTACTTCTGAAGGAAAGGGTGACATGTTAGCTTGGCTGTGATTACTTTCATGTGTATGTCTATGTGACCTCATTCCGGTAGAAACTTGATACATGTTTTCCCTAATTACATGTTAGCCTATATTCACAGTTTAACAGAAAGAATGTGTAACATACAAACTAACAAAACAAGCAAAACAGAAACAGCACCGAGTCTGATGATTTCTGTGTTGACTCACTGCTCGAACCCTCCTCGTTCTCTGAGACAACACTTACCCTCACCTACAGAAACAAATCAAATAAACCCTCAACCTAACCCACACAGTAAAATGTAAAATTATGTGATGGGGGCAGAAAAAAGATTGGCAGTAACTTGTGAAACAAATGAAAGCAGGAAAAAGACAAGGCAGCTATGAATTCAGGGAATAAGTCTCAATATTCTAAGTAAAATAAAAATTACTTCCACAAAAGCCAGACCCTGCAGAAAGGTGACAGAAAACATGCAGTTTGTCTGTATTAACAACATGAAGGCAAAGATCATTCAAGTTTGTTTACACAATCCAGGGCATCAGCTTTCTGTTTTCATGTCACTGTTTTACATTTCATGAAATGTTGGGTCCTGCAAATCCAATACATAGCCTATATATATACAAAGAGGGAGGATGTCCCACACCCACAATCCATGGAAACATGACACAACAGAGAAATTTTTCATGGCAGAAAAGAACAGTTTTCACAACTTTAAATATAATTCATAAAAAATTTGCATGTGACAACTGTCTGCTGGCAATTTCTACCCCATTTGTTGACAATATTGCCATATACATACTTAAACGTTCATTGAACAAAACCATACTATGTCTTTAAAAATGAAACATATGGTCAGATAATTGTACTGAATCACACACATTATTTTGAAGGACATTAAATACATTTGATGGAAGCAAGTTTTTCTGGACATCTTCTATACAGTCCCATTATTTACCACTCCTCTTAAATTCTTAACAGAAAACTACTGAAAATATTAGAATATATTTCTTCAGCATACTGTAATTAATTTACGTATCACTTATAATCTATAATACACAAACTAAATGTCAAATACACGAATTAAATTGACTGAAAAAACATAAAAGAGAACACAAAAATTAAAATATGAAAATGAGGACACTTACCAACACCATCATCACTATCTAATCTCTGGGTAGTTTGTACCTTAAAAATATGCCTACATGGGTTTCATACTATACAGAGTTACATGGCATATAAAATTAGTAAAACTATGTATATATGTATATACCAGAAAGTAAACCCCCAATTTTATGTTCCTGCATTTTGTGTTTTCCATGATTTTATGCACATTTTCTATGGTCCTGACCACATGCCCATAATGCCTATAAGAACTATGTTTCCTGATTTTATGCAATTTTTAGGCAATCCTCACAAAAACGCAAATTGGGGCTTGATTGTATATACAGGTACACAGCATATGGCATATTTTAAAATTCTTTTTATTTCCTCATTATCCATATTCACATCTACTGGATAATGAAAGTTTGTTCCACTGGGTCTTTTCACGAAA
The DNA here is from genome assembly GCA_013340265.1 of Coptotermes formosanus. Taxonomy (NCBI): domain Eukaryota; kingdom Metazoa; phylum Arthropoda; class Insecta; order Blattodea; family Rhinotermitidae; genus Coptotermes; species Coptotermes formosanus. The sequence continues at coordinate 1,203,926 of BLKM01000369.1, forward strand.
TAGGACTAATTATTTTAGACACCTCATGCCATTGTACCTACAGTATATTTATTTATAGTCACCACACTGTATTTTATGCTGATTAATCAGACAGTTCTATCCTATTTCTTATGTCACTAAAAGTTCTTTCCTTGTTAATAAATTATATTCTATGTCTGGAAAATGAATAAATTTTTTTACCTCTTCCCCATTGGCCTGGTCAGTTGACTTTTCAGGATATACTCCAGCACGTAAAAATGAGGCTTTCCATGAATCTACATCATCTTGATTTTCACAGCTCAGTTCAAGTTGCTTATAATCCTACAACAAAAACAGGTAACATGAATAGATAAATCAAAATAAACATGCCCTTTTAAAACCGATCTTCGTTACACTTCATCTGCACAAACTCCTTGACATCAGCCCCTCTACCAACCTCCAACCAGTCCCAGATGAGCAGCAACAGTGCTGTGATTTATGCATCCGGAATAGCACATTCATACCTCCCAACTGCAACCCACAACACCAAAAAACATACATTACCCCAAGCACAGTACCCTTAAATAAGCCTAGAAAATCCCCTGTGACTCAGAAAAATGGTCACCATTCTACCCCACAGCACCCCCCCCCCACCCACCCAAGGTCACAATTCAGGTTCCATTTTTTTGTACCCGCCATGACAATAATCAGGTAAACTGAACTTGACAACAGAAAAAGCAGTACATAGGTTTGCCATTACTACTGTGTAACAAACTCAGGACAACACAACAATGCTCTCTACTCAAACTGTCAACCACATGAATGGGCATTTACAAGAACTATATCACAGTGGAACTGAATATGCAATATGCCGTAGCAATACAACTGAACACACCAAGCCACAGCAGCAGAACTGAACACACAATATGCCACAGCAAACAATATATCCACCAACAACTGTGCTTAATAAAATGCAATTTATAACAATTTTTAAAATTCCTACATGTTTTGGCACCGGGATGCCATGCTCAGGGAGCTATAAAAACAAAGGAATATAAGCCAAACACTTTAGCCTAGGTATTCCACTGTCCATACTGAAATCTTTAAAATGTCAGAATTCTAAAATATATATCTAAATATAAAAATTACAATACTGTGATATTAAAATTATACAATAGTGAGCAGTTCCAGGTATAAGTTCACAGTAGTTTAAGTTCCATATACAGTACACATACAAACATCTGTCTCATTCTTATGTGATCTGATGGGATCTCATCCAGGTAGAGCATGTGATGTGTGTCATACCTGGCAATGTAGACTAATGTGTTGGGTTTACATTCCTTTGTTTCATAACTCTCTGAAGATGGCACCCCAGTGCCAAAACATGTAGGAATTTTAATAATTGTTATGAACTGTATTTTATTAAGTGCATTTGTTGGTGGATACAGTGATTGTAAGAATATGCATGGTATGAACATAAAAATCCCCCAGCAAGTCCAAAACATAGGTAAAATTAAATCCTCAGAAATTAGCAGTCAGTTCAGTGCCAGCTTAATACATATGCAGTACACTTTCCCTTGGTTCAAATAAAAACTGAATTAATGCATGAATGCAACGTCCAGCCAAATTCTTTTACCAATCACATACCAACTATCATGATGCCTTGTAATGTCAACTTCAAATCTGGACCAACAGTGCTAATAACAGCATCAAAACTGGGCCCTAGGATTAATGGGTCAACAGCAAGTATTCAGTTTGCCTACATTCCTGGGCTCACAAATAGTTTATCCCACACTGGTATCCTTTCCTCTAATGTTACATAATCTTGAGGCCAGAACACAGGAAACACCTACAGAACCATGCAGCACAGTCCTTCTTAGCAAGCTGAGTCGCTTAGTTTGCCGTGACATTCATGATCTTCCATGTGACCCACAGGTTGTCAGCTACTTCTAGAAGCACTCACCACGCACTCACCACTAGACCCTATCATCAGTCAGCTAAATCCAGTCCACATCCTATTTCCTCGAGATCCATTTTAATACTGTCTTCCTATCAAAGTCTATGCCTGTCGAGTGTACTATTCCCTCCAGATTTTACAGTTTAAGTTCTGCATGCATTTCTCACATCTCCGTGTACATCTCACCGCCTTATACTTCTACATTTGATCATCTTAATAATGTATGGTGACCAGTACAAACTGTGAAGCACACCATTACATAAGTTTATGTGTGCTCCTGTTACTTCCTCTCTGCCTTAGGTTCCGAACATTCTCCTCAGCCTGAATGTACTGTACGCAGGATCACCATAAACTTCAGTCATTTGGAATACAGGATGTACTTCTAACCTTCCTTCAAAGATTAAACTTGCTATATAAGTGTTACCATTCTATGGCATATACAAAAATTCCCTGCTTTCACAAACAGAGGGAATATGAAGGTGATGACGGGGTTAAATTAGTTTATGTTTGTACACATATGTGCTCACTAGAATAAGATTAATGACATCTTGTAACAGAAATCTTGTTATCATTTGTCCTTACCTTGTATACATTTCTTCCCTCAGGATTGAAAAGGGCAAAGGTATGCCTTCTTGACATAAAACCCTGCTCAACATCACGCAGTTTTAGCCCATCGAGAGGCAACATATATTTCTTTTCCCGTTCCTGTAATTCAAGCCACAGATTTATTACAACCTTACAAATACATCAGTCTAATAAAGGAAACTGTGTTTTCTGCAAAGACAACACATTCAAATTACGATGTACTCTGCTACACAAGAAATCAGTACACTGAACATATTGCTCTGCTCAACAAAATGCTGATTCTTGAAATAAAAGAACAAAAGTAATTAGGCTTTTTTCAGCTCAATGTTGTGTGAACTTCATGACCCCAGATTACAGACCTGGTGGATTCAATGCCAATGAACTCGTTCCCCATCCTCCCCCACTTCTGAATATGAAACTCCAACATGGTTTGGAGTCCAACTTAACCTTTTGGTGGCCATATTTAAATACCCACAGACTGCCTTCGTGTACCACATTTTTCTCCGCCAGCCATTTAAATTTTTCACACGGTTTACAAAAAACCTTTATATTATGTGAACCAAACAAGATTACATAATGAGTTAAGTGGCATTTTGTGGGCAATAAGACAGAGATATTTCTGCATGTCTGCAAGAAAGCAGTGAATATTGTTATTTCATAAATACACAAAATAAATTTACAGAATACTCAAAAATTTCAGTTTCTTTCACTTACATTTCAGTATGAGCCCCCAGTTTTGCTTAGGTGGCCTCACCTGTGGTTCTTACAGTTGTGCCTTGGTGTAGGATTCATTAAAACATGTTCTTACAGTCCGACTTCATACTCTCGGCACTTTACGCAAACTTTTCGTGTTACACCCCTGGCCGTGCTTACGCGACACAAGACGGCACAGGCCAGTGTTTGCTGCTGCTGACTCCGAGACCAGCGACATGTGCTTCAACATTTGGTGGTCTACCTAATGGCCTTGGCAATCTCCTTTCTGGTGCAGCGTGTGCCAACATATTCCTCACGAGGGTCAACTGAAAATCTCAGTGTGAAAGTTGCTTACCCCTCCTTGAGGAAAGATGAATGGAACTGTTGAGAATATCCAGGTCCAGCAGGCAGAAAAACAATTTTTTTTGTCCTTTTGAATGAGCTACTGCTGACGGAATAGCTGTTTGCCATTCTTTCTCTCTTATCCACACAGCCGTCATTTACGTGTGACGCTTCATAGTCCTTTCCTCTGCGGCCCCATGTATAGGCTTGTACTATAATTCTCTGAGGGAAAGAGGGGCATGTCCATTGCAGGGTTGCTGGCTGTTGTGTCTATTGACCTGGCTCACTGTCACCATCATCCTCTTCACCAGAGGCACCAGACAAAATTGAGCTGCTAGAGTCGTGACAGGTTAGTGTCTTGCTGTCCAGTCATTGTTGTGACGGGGGGGGGGGGGGGGGGGGGGGGGGGGGG
>BLKM01000369.1:1207903-1384012 GCA_013340265.1 Coptotermes formosanus
ACAAAATTGAGCTGCTAGAGTCGTGACAGGTTAGTGTCTTGCCGTCCAGTTGTTGTTGTGACACCCCTGGTCCCCGTTCACCCCCCCCCCCCCCAGGCCCTTCCAATATCTGTAATGCCGTCACTTGACATCCTAGCTTCTTTGCTCTCAGTGTCAAAAAGTACTTCAGACATTTCTCCGGGCGTCAGTGACCTTGGTTGGGTCCATTCATTATTTAGCCACCACTCACACCACTGCGAAATGCTTTCGGAGAAGAAATAATAAACTCCCTCAGCAACATTGTGTAAACTCGGCAACCAGTCTGAGAAATGCAACGCAGTGTCCCGAGCTCTGAATGGGGACTGTTCAAATGAAAAGGTTGCAGATAAAGGTCTGCTTATTGCCACAATATCTTTGTAACCCTAGAGCTGTGTAGCTGTGTATTGACACTCTCCAGACTAAATCATTAGTCATACACAAACACACCCAATGAACACAGCAGGAAAAATAAAGCAAGTCCACCGCCTTGCCACAAACTTCCTTACAGGCCGTAGGTACAAACTGCATTATATGCACGGGGATAACCGGGTTCTATCCTAGAGTAAATAGGCCGGAGCATCAAGCTGACCAAAGAAATGTCTACTGCGGTGTTAAAAATGCATGAAGCTATATTTTGATCCTCTATATGTTTCCATGGCATGGAGAGCAACGTATTTAAATGGCTGGCATTCTCGCTGTCCCTTATAAAGGACGCTGGAGCCTAGAGGAGGTTTAAATGCCGTCCCGTATAAAGGACGGTGGTACCCTAAAGGTTAAACTAGAAGTCACCTCCATCACTACCCTTTCACTGGCAGTAATTTAATTCTACAACAATAACAAGCAATAACAGGCTGAAGTGAAAAATTTACAACTTACAATTACAATTCAGACAAGCTGAAAGATTGTATCAGTTGAATTCAGACACAACGATTCATTCAAAGGCAGTTTCAGAAATTCAGTTTTACAGGAAATACAGTAACTACATTCAAACTCTGGAGTTACTGGGAATAAATGATGCAGGAACTAATCCATAACTATCACTGAATTTGATTTAGTGCATAATACAAAATAAAAGACTGAGACACTGCTGGAAACATATTGTGTAACCGAAGACATCATGCGACAAGATAAGATACAATAGCTCCCCTCTTACCAGACACAAAATGACATTCTCACTACAAAATCATGTTGATTTGTGGTTTTTTGAGTAGTAAAATTAAACTCACTTCTTCGTCCTTGAACCATGAAACATTTTCTGATGTAAGGACAAACCAGTAGTCCCGTGAACCACCTTTCATTATGCCCAGATTATGTATGCACATGTAGCCCTTGCGGATCACCTGATTCCCCAACTTACGACCAGCCTTCACCGAGTTTTCTGACGACTGCTGCGCACTATAAGAAAACAATTACATACAGAAAATCTGAAACTTAAAAATTCTACATCATTATTTAATCTTTAAGCCACACAAATACAGAATGTTACCTGTTCTTTTATATGGGCACCCAAAGCGAAAAGCACAGAGCAAGGGTCTGAGAACACAGTGTTTAGGCGAACATCTAGACCTCACAGACAGGAGATAATAAGTGCTTGACAGCATATAACATATGTGAGCCTATTATATATACCAGGCTGCATTATCACTATATGAAGGTGACAAGGAGGAGCCTACGGCCTCCACCTTCCACCCTGAAGATGGCAGCAGTAGGCTTCTCCCAAATGTTGCTAAATTTCTAACCCATTACATGCCATCACATCCCAGAAGACAGTATTGCTCATTTAACATACACTGCATGGAATTTCATGCTCTATGTGCAGTGACGTATTTCTGAAAGAATTCTTGCATTAGTTCATGATTATGAAGCTATTAAACAAATGCTTCTACAGCCAAATGTAGTCTTCTGAGTTTATTGTATAAGTACAACCATTCAACTTGTGAGATTTTTGGCTTGTGCTGCCATGTAGTTGATGCCTTCACTCTTCTGGGATGTTACACAGCATATGTCGGCAGTTGTTTACTGATGCTTTAGGACAGCCTATCAGCCCCAGCTTCAAGGGTTAAGCAGTGTAACAAGAATACTGGGCAGTGTACAGATGTGTTAATACAGGGAGTGGTGTGTGCAGTGATAGGTGTTTGGGGAGGTGAAGGAGACAACCACGTTTCTGGAGTCTGAAGTTGCTACCAGAATGCTGGGAAAGAGAGAAAAAATTAAAAGATGTGCAGGAACGAGACACCAGTGTAAGAGTGAAGTAAATGAAGAAGAAGGGGCAGAGGAACTGGGGACACTGGAGTAAAAGTGAAAAAAGAAGAAATGAAGAGAGATGCACGAACGAGGGACACCAGAGTAAGGTGAAGTGAAGAAATGAAAGAGGGCATGGAAATGGGAGAAGTGGAAAAACAAGGAAACAGAGAGATGCGTGGAAATGGGGGCACAACCAAGTAAAAGTGAGGAAAAAGGAGAAATGAAATGATGTGCAGGAATATAAGACAGCAGAAGAAAAGTGGAAAAATAAAGAAATGAAAACAGGAAAAATTCTGGCCCTCAAAAGTACCATAAGCAAATCAACCATCCCTGGCGGGGTGGTCTCCATTCTGTAAGAGAGCAAATGAGATGTTTCCATAACCCACTTAAAATCAGGCCACTCTCCCTGTTCATACTGTTTAGATAACAAGATCGCTTCCCTGATGAGATCGTCCATACAGCTCACTTTGGTAAACAGAATTTTGGTGTCCAGTGGTGTGCATGGCAGTCAAGGTTTAACCTGTGTTAGCTACTGCCTATTTATTGGGCCATCCAGCCCCCAAGTAGCAGTGGTACTCCTACACCCTGATCCCAATGGATTGCCAGTCTATCTCATTTACACCTGGCTGCACTCACAAGAGATGCTGTACACACTTGGAATCTTGAACCCCAGGTTGTCCATACACAGGATGGACAGAGCTGGAGATCTTCCAGGGCAGCAGGCTAACACTTCTCACGTGCTTGGCCAGCATTCTGCTGATGCAGCTGTGTGTCATCTGGACATACGAGGCCTGTTCAAAAAGTATCTGACCTTTGGCTGGGAAAAATACATTTACACACCTGGAGGTCTGCAACTCTAATCCCCTTCGAAGTAGTCTCCTTGTGACTGAACACACTTCTCCCAGCGGTTCTGCCATTGTTTGAAGCATTTCTGGAATGCCTCTTTGCGAATGGAGTACAGCTTGGCCATCGTGTTCCGTATAATGTCATCTCATGAGTCAAATCGAGTCCCTTTCAGCTGCATTTTCAGGTGGGGGAACAGCCAAAAATCACAAGGAGCCAAGGAATTCGGGGTCGCTGTTTGCGTAATCTAGCATGTCCTGCGAGACTTCCAGACAGAGTTGCTTCTGCTCCATCGTTAGCAGCTTCGTTAGCAGCTTCAGCACGAATTTCGCGGACACTCTCCGCACTGCCAAATCATCGGTCAGAATGGAAGGTACCGAACCAGTGCTTATCCCCACTTCCTCCGCAAGTTCTCGGACGGTGACACGACGGTCCTGCATGACCAAAGCCGGCACTTGGTCGATAAGCTCGTCATTTCGGCTTGTTGAGGGCCCACCGGAACGAGTGTCACTCTCCACTGACGTGCGGCCATCTTTGAATCTGTTGTACCACCCCTTAATTTGTGTGATGCCCATGGCATCTTCGCCAAAAACCCGCTGAATCTTCCGAATGGTTTCCACTTGGCTATCGCCAAGCTTCTGGCAAAATTTGATGCAATACCACTGCTCGAGTCATTCCGTCATTTTGGCAGAAAATTACAATGCGACGCTTGCTGCATATACACTCTCACTCACACACTGGCTGCACGTGCTGAGGCTGTCTGCTGGCGGAAAAAAATCCATGTATGTGCATGAAGGTCCCCTCCACCTCCCTACCACAGCACACCTCCCGTGCTTCATTAGTTTCCGTGGAAAAAAATTACGTCAGATACTTTTTGAACAGGCCTCGTACAGTAGGAGGGTGAATGAGGCGGGCTGCCTGTTGGCTTACAGGTCCTCACAAGTGGAGTGACAGCACATCGTATCTGCTTTTGGCTGCAACCATTTTCCTTGAAAGTGGCCTTGAGGAAATCAAACTCATCATGGAGGCCAACCTTGTCACACAAGGCCCTGGCCTTGAGCACAATGGCGGGAAGAATGGCTTGTTTGCTGGAATGATGCTGATGTGATCCAGGGTTCAGGTAGAGGTTTGTGTGGGTAGGTTTCTGGTAGGCCATATGGTGCAGACAGCCATCTAGTCTCCTGCAGATGTCAATATTGAGCAAAGAACAGTGGCCATCTTTCTCCATCTCCACGGTGAAAGGGATGTTCACATGAAGGCTATTCAGATGGTCCATACATCAAAGCTGACCATCAAGACCTCCAGTCCAACTTAGAGGCAATACAAAGTGAGAACGAAATCTGTGAAATTTTTTTATATGGTTAATGTCCCTCAAATGGACTAAGCATGCCTGCCAGATGTTTAGACAGCTGAGAGGTAGAGGATCCAGCATTGCTCACAATGGCCCTCACTAGGACACCCTTTTCATTAATCTCTAGAAGTCTGTTAAGCCTTGGAGACTTTGTTCGGACGCAGTCATTTGCAAACCTCCTCTGCCAGTGTAAACTTCTTAAGAAGAAGTGCAGTCTTGCATTATATCAACTCTTCTGATTATACTCCACCGTGCTTAGTACCACCATGGCATTGCTCATATCTGCTGGGAAGACAGTGAGGTCTGCATTTATCCAGAGGCTTTCGCAACTTCCTTTCAGTGCCACTTGAAGTTGTCTGTCAGTCGTAAAAAGCCTTTCATTCCCCAGTTTTTCCACTTCTACTTTGATGTCTTCCAGTCCTGTGCCACCTTTCATTTATTCGCTCTTCCACTTTTACTTTGATGCCCCATTCTGATGGCTCACTCATTTCATTTTTCAACTTCCCCCATTCCTGCTCCCTTTCATTTCTTCGCTCCTTCACCTTGCTCTAGCATCCCTTATTCCTGTGCCTCTCTTCACTTCTTCTCTTTCCATTTTTACTCTGGTATCCCAATGCCTGGGTCCCTTCTCACTTCTTCATTCTTTCACTCTTAGTATGGTGCTTCCTTCCTGTGCGTCTTTTCATGCTCCCCCCTTCTTGGTAGCACCTCCATGCTCCAGCAACCTGACTCCCCCACCTTGTTGAGAACCAATCTTTGCCCACACCAACCACCATAATAATGAAATTATCTGCTGTGGGGCATCATGCTTAGACTGCTTAACCCTTTAAGATGGTACCTATACACTGTCCCAAAATGCTGGTCAACAACTACCAATATATGATGTGCAACATCCCAGAAAAGTGAAGGACCCAGTATTTAACTTACTTGGCAAATCCAATGAAATCTTCATGATTGGTGTTCATGTAGGCCAATTCACAATCATTTATTAAGATAATCTGTTCCTTACATAACAGCTCTCTTTGACGTATATGTGATGTTATAATTCGGTCAGTCACCTCCCGTAATTGTGGGTACCTCGACATCTGAAACAGATACTTTCCCTTCAATATATATGGTACTTCCTGATCAACTAGGCTTCTTCAACAGTCTACAAAATCCAGAATTGCCCCCAGTCCAAAAAACAATACTTCTGACACATATAAGGGAAGGGACAGCCAAAAATGCACAAACGACAACAGTTCACTACAACCAAAGAACAACAGAGCACCACATGATCCAACAGTTATAATAAATTTGCCTCTACATTTACAAAGATGATAAAAGAGAAATATGCAGATGATTAATTTGTAATTGAAAAATGACCAAGCATTTTTACAATGGATTTCCCGCATGTATATCAGAGTAGCAGCAGTTCTAACCTACAGCGACATTCTGAGAATGTGCTGAATATGCCTATCTTCAACAAACTACTACGAGAATGTACGTTTCATAATGAGAAGTTCATACTGGTACTAATCACAAAATATTATTCTGGTGACCAGATCAGGGAGGATGAAAAGGGCTGGGATTCTTACCTGGTATGTGACAGAGTCCCACTGCTTGGTGAAGAGCCACTGTATTCTACAAGGCAGGAATTTGACTGAGTGAGTGATGAGTTAGGTTGTCACGGATACATACCCTGTCTGTGCATACTCGTACCACATTGGACAGTTCAGCAACTACCAAGTCCACGCACTTTAAGCTGGGTTCCTTCAAGCGGGAAATTTGCTTCTTCACAATAGCTTCAAAAGCCATGTCTGGTGTGAAGAGGCCAACTCGGATACCTGAAAATTAATTACTTCAGTCCATTTATAAGTCTTCCCTGCTACTATATGGACACTGATTTTGTAAAACTCAGAATGAGCCTTGCAGAAAGAAACCATCTACACCTTCAAACTTTCCTAACAGTTTAAATGTTTCTTACAGTAATCATTAACACTTTCCGTCCGCACGGCGTACTAGTACTCCGCAGCCTCACACGCCACCTGTCCGGCCAGAGTACTAGTACTTCCCGACTTTCATAAATTCGTTAAAAAAAAACTATTGGAGATACTGGCTTCCCATGTGTACCATTCGACTCCTCCATGACTGTAGTTTCAGTGGCTATGTGCTGCTTCCTGCAACACTCTGCAGTGTGCCCGCTGGACTCTTGCGACAGAACAGTTGCGCAACAAACTGTTTTGACGTTTGACTTAAAGCATGCCTTTGTTTCATCGCGGCTGAAACGTGAGACCAGACGCAATGAATCATGTACCCCTCTCCCAGCATGTGGTTCGGAAAAGTATCAATTAGCTGTGCTTGTAGTTTAGCGCGCCTCAAGCAAAATGGAGAATCCTGGACCGAGTTCTATTTCAGAAAATTCTTCACAAAAAATAGTTTATCGGAACTGATAAAATAAATGAAATTGTGAATGATTCGGACTCAGACGATGGTAGTTTTAGTGAACTTTCTAATAGTGAAACGTACAAAGCAAATTCACCCTTTAGCAGCAGTAGCAGCGCAAAGGCAGAGGAAGAAACTTTGCAGCCCGAGCCAGACAGAGTCAGGAAGAGAACACGCAGGGCAATTCCTAAACGCGCAAATACAGATTTGGAGTTAGGCTGGATAGAAAATATTGGCAAGATTCAGAAACCTGCGTTTTCCGGAGTAGCAGGGATAAATAAAAATAACCAAATAACTCAAGACAGCTCTCCCTTGGACATATTTGAAATATTCTTCAGCACAGACCTGTTTTTCTACGAAAAAGTTGCTGAAGGATTGCTTGCTAGTGCTGGCACAGAACCTCAAGTACAAGGTCCGGCCAACAGTCCAGCAGGCAGACTCATAGGGAGAGACCATTTTTTATATAGGATTCCTGGGACACACGCTCAGCTGAAAGGAAAGTCTCAGCGCTCATGTCGCGTGCATGCAGAGAGAAGCAAGCGCCAAACCGGGAAGACTGTAAAAAAATGCACGACAACGTACTGTCGAAAATGTGATGTAGGACTTTGTATAGGGCAGTGTTTTGAAGTTTACCACACAAGCCCGAATTACTGGGAGTGAGAGTAACGTTCATTTTCATGGGTCGAGCCACAAAAACCTAATCTCTGTGAGATTTGTAAATTGAAGTGGCCTTCTAGTGGCTTATAAAATTCGCGATTCCGGCCTCAGAATTTCCGCCTGTGGTGTCGGACTCCAAATCCACGTAAGAACTCCATTTTTTGTGCACGAGATACAGCAAATCTTCTGCGATGGCGTGAAAAAATTTCGTATTATTACAACAAAAAATGCCGTACTTTTAAATTTTTTTCAATGCCCTTAAAATCACCCGGCACGGGGGATTTAAAAGTTTAAATGGCAGCTGGAGGGAAAGTGTTAATATACTTTCAAATGTCTCAAGCCTGATTTGAAGGAAATATGATCTCAGTACGATTACAAGTATTAAACACACACTTCTCCTACACCAACCTGAACATATGTTACCCATTAATAAACAGATTTCATATTAATAAAAGTCATGCATCAGTGTTCCTTCAAATACAGATGTAGACAGAATTAAACCCTAAGTTTACACTGCTTACATTTAGGCATATTAAACTGCCTGCAAAACTTTTGCGCTCTCTCTCGTTTTGTCTCTCTCTCTCTCTCTCGCTCTCTCTCTCTCTCTCTCACACACACACACACACACACACACACACACACACACACACACACACACACAAGTAATAAAGCAATAACATACACGCTATGAAAATACATTAATAATGCCTCTTTTGTTTCAATAATTATTTTTCAGAGTACAGAAAGGAGACATAATGCTGACCATGAATATTTCTGATTGCAAAAGCAATTTCTTTCCTCAGCTCTTTCTCATCAAATTCCATCTTCACAATCTCAAATGGGAATCGTTCATGGAAAAGTCTATTAATTTTTGCTCCACCAGACAACTCCATTGTATTGATCTGTGCTGATCCCGAACCCTCAATTGTACGTTCAAAATCTGACTGCAGTTGTTGTATCATCCTGAAAATACATTCAGAACAACAAAACAGATTTTCACAATATTCAACACTGCTAGTACCTGATGATATCACATAGCATGAAATGAAGAAAAGATGATCAGGATCCGTAACCAAAAAGGAATGGCCTAGAACTTCATTCCACCATTTGTTTGCCAAGAAAATCACAGGTGGAGTTTCAGGTATACATATATAGTCATAAATCCCTTTATAATGACAGGTGTATCTACCTAACTTGATCATAGTTTTACGCAAGTAAACAGAGCATTCATGCTTTCCTATGCTACAAAATAACATCTTCGGAGACAGATTTTGTCAATTCTGAAGTACTGCAAAATACAATCACCACAATATATTCAATTTCAGAAACCAAAAGCACCCAACTTCATAACCTCAAATAAAATACAATATCTGCAATATTAATACTCATTTGTTGATGGTGGGTTAACAGATACAGAAACCAAAATGGCACGGTTTACCAGTAATGTGAAAAAAAATAGATTCATATAAATACTTTATGTACAAGAAATAAAAGTAAAATCCAAATAGCATTATACAAGTTTTACCGTAACACTGCTGTCACTACAAAGCATTAGGGGGACACTTGAACAATCACGCGGAGCACTCTTATTACTCACAGATGTTGCTTAACCCATCTGTTACCTCTCAGCGCTTTTAAGTGTTCTTGTAAATTAATATTCTTCTGTGAAGTTTAATATTCTGATTGCAGTGATTACCAATATTACTGCCTTTTAGGAAGGGGCCAAGATAGTGACTTGCTGTGGGCTAGATGGTCCAGGGTTCAATTCCCAGTAGGGGCAAGGAAGATTCAAGCACACCTCAGTGCTATATTATACATACATTTCCTACCTTGTTAATGCAGACATTCGGCTTGTAACTGTCACACAATTTGCTGACATTGCCACAAGACAGATGCCTTGTCTTACAGCTTATATGAAAGCCTGAATTGTGAGAACTGCATTGTATGTTACATCCCAGCAGTTGGTAAAACCATTTAGTCCATAAATAAAAGCTATGCAATTCCATCTCACAGATGGCTCAGTAATTCTCTTCCCTCACATGTCCCTAAAAATCACAGGGAATCTTACACGTGGAAAAGTAACAAAAAAGAAACATGCCTACCGATATTTCATTTTGTTCATTACATAACATGGCACCATTTACTTACAAAATAAATAAATAATAAATAAATTGTTAAATTAATTAACAATAAATTTTGCTGGTTAGAAAACACAGAACTTAAAAATACATTTTAGAAAAACATACTACTTAATTTCTTCTTCCTAAATCACCATGCATCATACACACAAGGAAATACAGTACAGTAATTTATATGACACTCTCTACCACCAAACTGAAATGACTATTTTACATTAACATAATTTAAAAAATGCAAAATTACTTAGACACTGTGTTGGACTTGGTAAGTGATACAATCAGATGACAGAAAGCAAGTAACGGTCTCTCAAACCACTACACACATTTCTCTCAAACCACTACACACATTTACTTACGATTACGCAGTTTGGTTTGCAATATTACATCAGTAAGTTAAACTAAATACAGTAAAAGCCTGTTAAGACTTTTTGAAAATTCCAAGAAAATTGTTAACAGGGTAGGCCCGAAAAGTTATATTTTTTTTAATTTTTTGTGAACTTATTACATATGTATGCTGAATTTGTACAATTTGCACCTGTCTTACCACATTCTCACTTGTATCTGACCATAACCATTTTGTCTGTTGACCTTGCCATTCACAGTTCTATTTACACCTACACCTACACTGTCACTGACTTTTCATTCATAAGTTCACATTTCATTCCAGATGTCTACTTTCCCGTGAAATATTTTTCAAGTGTGGGTTGTCTTGCTCTTTTTTCAAAAACAGTAACAGTATACATTTTCAGATTCCACAGGTTTGCTTTTAGGTAGACCATAAGGGGTGGTCAGCAGTTCCAGTCACTTTCACTAACCCTGAAGTGTCCTGAATTTATTTTCTGGACTCGCTGATGTAACCTATCTGCATATGGTCACCACAAATGTTTCACAATCATGCTACGCCACGACGTGCTTATATTACCGCCAATAAAGTACATTTAAACAAGTTGTCGCAATCGACCACCCACTGATCTCGCGTCAAACTGCTATCCCCCCAAGAGCATGGAACACCGTGTTACTTCGACTAGCATGCACCTGAACTTCTTCAAATGTTATTGGCTGCCTTCGTTTCCTCCAAGTCCCTGGCAGTTGAAGCAGCAAGTGAGGTGCCACATAAGCGTTGCCAAACGCTGGCTTATGCAGGTCATGGAGCAGCTACAATCAGTTTCCGGCCGCCTGATACAATTTTTCAGTTGCCGTGAGCTGGGTGGGTTCTGGAGTCGGAGTCGCAAGGAATTTTAGGTGGAGTTAGAGTCGGAGTCAGTAAAAATGTACCGACTCTGACTCTGACCTCAATCTAAAATCTTATCTACATACTCCAACTCCACAGCCCTGATAGCTACAGTAACCATTAGACCTATACTTAAATACAGGTTATAAGTCTAAACAGTAGCCTGACAATTTACTTAGTTGTGATGAAACATCTTGTAGGTTTACCATTATTAACCCTTTCACTCCGCGATTAAATGCCCTGGCGCAGGTCCCCCAGCCGAGGTTTTTCTCTGGGCATTTAATTTCTAACGCTTGCTCTTAGATAAAAAAGCATATCTCATAGACTTTTCGTTCAAATTTAATGAAAAAAATTTCGCAGTGTGTTTATGAATTGGTGAATTCGGGAAAAAATATTCACGAATTTTTACAGTAAATTTAGTCCTGCAAATTACGTGCATTATATAAATGTGGGGTAAATATTTTATTACTCACATAATTCTGGTTGCTGCACAAGATCCGTGGCACCTTTGATCACTCTTCTATCATCACACACATACACATTAGCCCGCACTATTTACACCAATTAGTTTTCGTGTGAAAATCCGCGAAACAAGGTGCCACGCGTGTGTTGCACTCGTGTCGTCAGAGCCGCAGCACGAGTCTACGTAAGTACACTCTCATGTCATGTGTATAACCTGATTCAGCACACAGTTCATAAATTTCGATGTCGAAACGTTCCCTTTTTATGGAAATGTACTGTCTGAATATAACCCTGCCTTTGTATTTTACAATTACTTTGTCCACTGCCAAATGTTCCGAGGGGTTATAGAATTTAGCGTAAGCCTGGTTGAATGTTTCAAAAGACTGTATTTTCCATGGTCAGTCATATACCTCGCCTTGGTTGGGTCTCTGTGAGTCTCTAATGGCTTGGGTTATCAAGCCTTCGCGACCACGGCAGAACGTCGGAATGTTTGTGTATCTAAAGACAGCTGGGGCAATGTAAGTCGTATGTGGGAAACATTGTACGAGTTCATCTTGTGAAGGTCATTTGTTGGGCTGGGTTACTACCTCGTGGCTTCACTGTGAAAAACAGCGGACGTGATTATTTCCTCCTCCTCCTCCTCCTCACCCGGTCCGTCAGTTTTATTATTGCTACTGCTTGCTGAACACTACCCTGGTCTGTTACAAAGACGGTTTTGTATTCCTATGCCCTCATAAATCTAATACCCTAACGAACGACCGACTTACATGATGAGAGCAAAACAGATCTAAGCCTACAACGTAAATGCTGTGAAAAATTCCACGTATTTCAAGGGTGAACACGACATTTTTACTACATTAGACCGCCGTGTTACACATTTCTGCCACACAAGTCCTACAGAATACCCCAGAACTACAGCAGACAGGCCTGTGAGCCGTCCTGTAGCTGTACACATAGATTTTCATGGATATCTCCGGTATTTTTGTATTAGTTCGGTCTGAAAATACGCGGTACAGTACGCCACTGAAAACCATTCAGCCGTCAATTAGTAACTGGCTTCATAGCACACTGTTGATGTTCAACCCACACACGACTCCAGTGCGACTGATAAACAAAACACTCCTTCTCCACAACGGTATTACTCAGCAGAGAATTGCGCAATTCACCAATGTGTTGACATACATATCGGGACTGTTGGAGGCCTTACAGGGGTGGACAGGGAACATTTATAACTGCACACACCAGCTCTCACCTTCAGGGAATATACCACACAGAAATCCTGAGCGGTACGTCGGATAGGAGCGAAAAAAATGCTTCCAAATTCGACACAATATTGACGACGACTCACGTCGTCATTCGTCCCAGACAGACTGTTTAAATGCCCCCAGCGCGACTACGACAGTCGCCATTCGTAGTGTAAGGGTTAATACACTGAGCTTTTATGAAGGAGTCAGAGTCAGAGTTTTAAAAAGTGAGGAGTCGGAGTTGGAGGTTTTGTGTACCGACTCCACAGCCCTGGTTGTGAGAGACCGAGTAGTGGGGACCGACTGACTGCAGTCTCTGCATCGTGGAAGAAATATGACAGCCCTGCATCGGCTGTGAGGTTACATCATTCTGCAGCGTGAAACATGGCAGAAATGACCGGGAGATTAACCTATATGAACTGACCACGCCACTTGATTTTTGTGTTTTTGAAACGGAATGAATGGAAACTCGGGGAAACAGAAAAGTATTAAATAGGTAAAAAAAAAATTGTTTTGTTGTCAAATTTGTTACTTCTTAGGCAGGAAATTTCCTTATGCGGGAATGTATTAAAAGGGCAACATGTGATGTTAATCAAATGGGAGATTTTTGTTGCTTTTTATCCTGACTTCTTAGGCAGGAAATTTTCTGAACCGGGGACATCTTAACCCTTTAAAGACGAAGCGTATCTGTTTTATATAAGGACTCACTGCGTACCGCACTGTAAACTCTCCACTTCGGCTATAAGAACCAATCTCTTAATGTTTTATAAGGCAAAAGTTGCTGTTTGTTCTGAGATCCGTACAAAACACATAAACACAATGTGGGCACCACGTAGAATTTTTTAATGTTAAACCTGGTAGTATGTAAAGTTACCGATAGGCTTTAAAAGGTTAAACGAGTTTTACTGTACTATTATACCTAAACCTACTGATGGCTTATGTTACACAAAAATTCACAGTAAAATGAACCTATGGCAAAAATAAAAATTATTTAAATCATAAAAATAAATTGAGCCTTATTAGATGGACTTCAAACAGTCCTGCAAATTCAAGGAAATACATGCGAAAGAACCACATTCAAATGAAATTGCACAAAAATGTTACAGCAATAATGAAAAATGTTTCACTACAGGTAGTTCTTGTTTTACACAATTTTGTTTGGTACAATTTCGCTTTAATGTGACTTGAAAATTTACATCACTTTTCACATTTATGTGATAATTTTCACTTTAATACGATTTGGCACACTTGACCTGTGGTTGTGCTTATCTTCTGTAGCAGGCTAGCAGGAAGTGATATCACTCTCATGCCATCAGTCACGCATAGGGATAAATTACGTTAGTCATATAACCACGTAGCTCATTTAGTTTCCTCTTCAACAGCATTAGCTTTTGTTACCAATATGAGTGCGAAACATAAATCTGCATCTCCTAGTGCAATCCAAGTAAAAAATCAGCGAAAGAAAATTGGTACTGAAGAGAAATTAGACATAAAAAACCGACTTGAAAAAGGTGAATGATTTGTTGATATATGCCACAATGTCAGCTCACTCACAGTAGCATATCTACAATTTGTGATAATGCCAATAAAATAACAGAAAATGCTAAGTCAGGAACTGAAGTGCTTGTTTGTGCAGCCAGACTACCACAGTCCTATCTGAATGAACTGTATCCGAAAACTATGGACGTGTCTTACATTTTATTGCATTAGAAATAAATAGATAAATATACTGTATATAAATGTATGTATACTGTATAGAAATGTATATATACTGTACACACAGCACATACATACTCTACAGGTCCATATATCCACTAGACGTATAGTCATACACTATACAGGATGAGGTTGTCAGTTCCCTCACCCCCAAGAAATACATTGTTTTAAATGGGAATTTTGTGTTCAATTTGCACGATTTTTTCAGGAACGTAGCCCTGGCATAACACTGAAAACTACCTCTGTGGTGGGGGGGAGTCTGACTGCAAACAATAATCCTACACAAACAAATAAACAAATGCATGAGACTTTTAACTCTCACATGTAAATTCTGACAACAGACTTGCAAAAGCAACAAAACTAACTTACAGCAACCATTCACAATCTGAACAAAATTTTCAATTCTTAACTCCAAGCATTTTTATGTACACTAAACTGCCTGCAAGTCATATCTAAAGTTACTCACTGCAGCATAGCCTTTGTCTTAATGGCTGGATCATCTGGCCGAAAATTTTTGTACTGTTCCACATCCTTCTCCAGAGTCAGCAGCTGCTTCTGTATACAAGAAAACAGAAATCACACTGTTGTAGATTTTAATGTCAAACATGTCCAGTACAGGAGATTCAAGTCTTCTGGGATTTTGCACCATGTCAGCTGGCAAATGGTAACCATCTACCAGCTGACACAGCATAACATTCCAGAAGACTAGAATATTCAGCAACACCACTGTGAGAACATCAAATCTCCCATGTACAATACAGCATCAGATGAAAAGACATAATAAAAATATAACATGCTTCACAAAACACCTCTCCATCACACAGCACTGCTCATTTGTTTACTAGCAGCCTCTCCCTGTCTACTGAAACTGCCAGACAATGCAATATCACGCAGCTCCTCTAAAAGATCTGCTATACAGAACACCTCACTACTGATTTGCATCTGTTTATCACGACAGGATCAATCTGATTATTTTGTTTGATGAGAAGTCCAAGTGTATTCATGACTGCTGTAATGTGTGGACACTGTCCTGTTGAAAACTACATTTTTTGATACAGCAAAGTTATCTACTCTAATGCCATCACCAGTACTGCTGACAACGCCACCACTGCCGCCACTGTTGTTGTTGTTGTCGTCATCGTCATCATCGTCTCATCGTTGGTGGCGGCATTAGCAGTAATAGTCGTTGTCGTCATTGCTGTCACTTCATATGAACTCTCACTGCCTTGTCATCAATTTCAAAATGCCTCCTCTCCCTGCTGATGCATAGAAATTTACCGTACAAATGACATATATACATGTTTTTCCTAAGAAACTCGTCTGTCTTAAATGCTTACAAGATACTGCTTTGTACGAAAAGTTCTGTGATTATGTGATGAATAGCCATGTGCACAGGAAGTGCATGATTGTATACTGGTTCAGTGCTTGGGTAACAGGCTACATCAAATTTACAGACATGTAATGAAATTTCACATTTTACTTCATTAAAAATAGTGTTTCTCTCAGGGCATGTAGTAAACAACAGCTTCACCAATCTTAGTCACATCTTCACACTTCACTTTGACTGTAAATCTGCTTACCTGTAACTTGTCTCTGAGGCCAGGCAATGTGTCCCGGATGTGATTAGTAAGCTGCTGATTCAACACTCGTTGTAAGTATGGTGTACCCAAACGATCTGCTATATGTCGATATGATGGATGACTGGAAAAATAGGATATGAAGTACACATTTGTCAATAAACAATTCCACCAAATTTTCTGCATATGAACATTCATGCCCTTCAGCGTCTTCATTACTTTACCATTGCACTGCTGTGAAGAAAATGGGAATGAAGTGCACAAAAAGTAAATTTCAATTTATTTCAATGAACAGGCATAAAGAAGTTCATAAGTGTTTAATATCATACACAGAATGGCAGATGTTAGAATTAGACTGAGCAAACAGGTCACTACCTCAGCATGGTCACATTATGAAAGCCAACGCACATCTCTGAATGTTAGTGCACAATGGACTAACAAATAAATACCTTGCCATATATGGTCACAAATGTACCAGTAAATATGACAACACGCAGATATAACTGAATACACTGTGAAGTAACAGACTCTATACAGAGGCTTCTGACAGAAGAAGGGCAGCTATTTGGCTACTGCCTTGACTTCTGCTATTATCACTACCCCTACTGCTGCTGGTGTTGTTGCAGATGTCAGTGTGCCCACACAGATAAGCAACTACTTACAACTCTGGTATCTAATATCTGTCGGTGCACCAGATATTGGTCATCTCTGATTATGGCCATCTATGCACCCAGGAACTTATTTTTGACAAAAGGCATGCAACTAGAATCACAGAACTAGTAAGAGAAAACACAGAGATTAAGGACACCATTAACTGATGCTCCAGTTCTGCAGTTAGTGTATATAACGTAATGTGGATTGTACAGAGAGCAGACACTGCATTTCACTGTCAGGTCCTCGGATGCCTGCACTGTACTACTACCCCTTCCTCCCTTAAAAATCGTGTCACAGACTGCAAGCAGTAAGCTTAGGGATCCCCCAGGTATGGTTTAGGGACAGCCTTGACAAAATTATGCAGTGCTGGTGGCAAAATACTGTCATAACATAGCAATGGGTTTTTAACATACAAGCTTCAACACAAACACACTCTGGAGTTCATTAATAGGAAATGCTCTATTCTCCAAACTGTCTGGCACAAAATAAAGTGTAACAGAAATAAAACTGCAAAGGACATAAGAAAATAGAATATCATGGTGAAGAAAATCCCAGTAACATGAACGTAAGGTTTCTCTATACCTTATATTTCTCTTTTCTCAGAGCTAAGCAACCAAGTACTAAACCTTCGGAACACAGAGCTATGTTGGTCTTACTATTATGTTGCTTTAGCAGATGTGCAACATTTTATAGAAGCTTAATACCTCCACCTTAAGGACAGAAAAGCCAAGAGTTCAGTCTAGAAGTGGGTTCACAGAGAAAACAGGCAGTCATAAATTGTACTATTCCATTCCCCACACCTTTCCAATCAATAAGCCACGATTCTATGCTGGTTTCCAATATAAGTCTGTCCCTACTCCAACACTACACAGCACTGCAAGTCAGATGATTCTACAGCATAGTATTACAAGACAGGAACGTCAATTTAAGGAACTTACTAACACCAATTATGACAGCAAGTACCAGTTTCTCAAGCAGGACTCTGTTTGACCTAGTTAGTTGCAGCTACATGGAAAAACCTGCTTGCAAATAATTCACGAAGCATTCACACTGTTAGCATCTGAAACATCACGGTCCTCACAGCAAGAACAAAAATCTCTGTGTCTTATAAAACTGTCATGCATTAATTTAAATACAAAACTATTCTTTTACCTTAAAAAGAATTTTCTTTCTGCAGCAAGAGCGGCTTTGATGTCTTTACGACCCTCAATATCTTTCTGACTACGGTTTACGACACCAATGTAACCCCTTCTCAAAGGTAATAACTTGTTTTCAAGGATATCACGAGCATCTGTGCCTTCGTCCATCAAGTCCAGCTTTGTGATAACACCAATAGTACGTATACCTGTGACACAACAAACACAGTTCTGTAACTCACTTAAGCATAAAATACAAAATTACACAGGAGTATCCTTGCTCAATACTTGCAAAACGGTCCAGCTACAAAATCTCCTGTCTCACGTCACAACAGAAAGTACTATAGTTGTGAAAATATGGGATTCTAGCCAGACAAGAAATGTTTCTATACCATCACATGTTCATACACCACTGCAGTAAATGATCACATTCCCTTAACACAGTGTTTCTCAAAGTATAATAACACTGGCTTATTACCTGTCTTTTGTGACCTCAGTATCAAATGCCCTATAAAATTAAGCAAAATTCACTGACCAGCTGAGTAACAACGAAGTTCTCAAGAATCCTCCTACTTGGAATGTCTTAGTATGATCACTTTAAACTTTCGAGACACACCTGTTACCATGCAAAACTTTTAAGCCTACTTCACACATACAAGACTGTGCTCCTGCCATGCACCTAAAGTGCACTGCACAAGCCATGTTGCTATAAATTTGGTTGTGTCATTCCCATATGAATTATGCAGTGAGGCCACATTCAGTTCACACATACACGACTGTGCTCCTACCATGCACTGACAGTGCACTGCACAAGTCATGTTGCTATAAATTTGGTTGTGTCATTCCCATATGGATTACACAGTGAGGCCATGTTCAGTTCACACATACAGGACTGTGCTCCTACCATGCACTGACAGTGCACCGCACAAGTCATGTTGCTATAAATTTGATTGTGTCATTCCCATATGAATTACACAGTGAGGCCATGTTCAGTTCACACATACAGGACTGTGCTCCAGTTGTGCTCCCATCGAGTTGCCGTGGGCCGTTCTGTAAGCAACTTCTCACAGCCACAGTCTGACACAGCACAGTACAGTCGGGGCACAGTCCTGTATGTGTGAATTAAAATGTGTTGGTCTATTGATGGTCTGTGGGTTGTCTGTAAACCGTCACAGCCTGCCGCGCAGGTTCAACTTCTTCCAGACACACTATGGACTATCACTGTAGTTATTTCCAGACCTTACACTATTCATCTCTGTGCTTTGATATTAATTTTTATAATTAAAACCAACTAAAAGCACAATTTTTACATAAACTATCAGTCTATTTTATTTTATTCCTCCAAAATGTTTCGGTTAACTACTATCTTCAGGGAGGTTTACAAAAATTCATTACATAAAACCTTAAATCATTTGACAATTAAAATGTGGTGTTTGTGCTCACCTCACACAGATACCCTGCACCTGCAGGTGTACCACACATACAAGACATGACGACATGATCTACCAAGAGCAACGACCCTTGTATACACTGCCAGCCCAATGCCAGCACACCTCACACTTTTAACGTGAACATTTAACAATTTATCCATTTTACTGTGTGTAAAACTAGATTTGTGTATCGTGCCTTTTAACGGTGCTGTCCTGGAGAGTGAACTGTTCTTTAGTTTAACTGCAATGATTTGGGCGAATGTGATTTGTCACAGTCTGGAACACTGGACTACTTCTTGGATGTAATACTGTGTGACTTAGATGCAAAACACAGCCTGTGACCTTTGGTGCCCCCTGATGATGGTTGTTTGACCACTGAAATATGTAGGGGTGACACTGATACAAATATGTAATTGTAAACAGTGTGCGTATTTGTTGGTTTGTCTTAACAGTGTATAAAAATATACATGGTATACAACACATAAAATTTGGTCTTTCATATTACGGCAGGAACAGGCTGAGAGTGGTCGAGAATAGGGTGTCGAAGAACATATTTTGGCCTAAGAGGGAGAGGTAACAGGCTGCTCCAGAAAACTGCATGATTATTATCTTCATGATTTACAGTGTTCGCCAAATACGATTCTGGTGACATCACAGGAAATGAGATGAGTGAAGCATGTGGCACATATGGTGGAGAAAAGAAAAACAGAGGTGGTTTTGGTGGTGAAAGCTGAAGAAAAAAGACCACTTGGAAGACCTAGGTACAAATGGGATTGGAAAATCTGGACTGAATTAATCAGGCTCAGGACAGGGACAAGGAGCATGCTAATGTTAACATAGTAATGTGCCTTTGGAGCGCATAAAATCTGGGGAATTTTTTGACTAGTTGAGGAACTATTAGCTTTTCAAGAATGACTCTACTCTACTGAGTTACATGCCAGCTACACAACACGGTCAGAGCACAGTCCCATATGTGTGTGTATTTAGCGTGGCATGACACAGTCAGCAAATGATCAGTGCACAGTAGGAGCACAATGCTGTATATGTGAGTTAGCGTGACAAGACACAGTCAGCAAACAGTCTGTGCAGGCAGGAGCACAATCCTGTGTGTGTGAATTAGCCTCTAACATTCACTTACTAAAACATTACCATATGTAAACCAATTTACTTGAAATTGAACTTTATATCTAAACACAAAACTGACAAGAAATGATAAACAGCACACAGTGTAAACGCAAGCAGGATGTGCCAGCAGAGTAGCCCACAAAGCTCAATGGAAGATAATAAAAGCACACACCATATCATGCGCCACCAATTTACACAAAAAATGCATACATTCAGACACTGACTAGGCAAAATGATCAAACCAAATTCCTAAATCAAAATACAGTTCAAATTACAATTCCTGTCTTAACACCCCACGAATCAGAAAAGCTTCAAAACTACTGGTCCGAATGGTGCACAAAACAATCCTTGACGTCTTCAACATTTATACATGTGCAATATGTATATTTCATGGATACATGTTTCATTCAGAAAATTCTCCATCTTTCCCTACTATTTTCTTACAGTCCTGTAATGCTACTTACAAAATTCAAATGAAATTTGTACAGCTGCGGACCTTGGTTATTACATTTCTTGACGATCACCATGGAATTTGCATGATTTGTTATTCCTACCTGCAGGGTCAACTTCTTTGGCCATTTTGAGTGCGTCACTGTTCGCAAGGTCTGTATTTGCTGGTGTAACTGCCAAGATCAGAGAGTTATCTCGTGTAATGAACTGCATGATCATAGTACGGATTTGCTGCTCAATATCAGGAGGCTGATCTCCGATAGGGACCTTTGTTAGACCAGGAAGGTCAATAAGAGTCAGATTCAGAACTGAAACATAATGGAAACAAAAAAACTGCTGCATCTCATACAAAACTACAGTGCAATGCAAACTTGCATGCAAAGCTTATGTGCTTGACACAAACATCTATGGAAATCTTGTCCAGAATATATGAATGCATGAAAAGCACTAGCTGACACAAATTTAAAAACAAAGGATAATAAAGATATGAAACTGACAAGCACAAGCTTGCAAACTACATGTATGTGTTCATTCCTAAAATTTAAAATTTCAAATTCCATACTACAACACAAGACTTGCAGACAAATGGCCCATAATAATTATGGATAAATAACTGGCTACAAACAGAGAGGGAGAACACATGACCTATTTCAAGGTTTTACACCAGCACTTTCTTGGAGGTAATGATAACAACTGAAAATGGGCTACACCCAGCCCTTGTTTTAAGCCCACTTGTTTTATGCTTTTTTGCTTTGATGCCCCTTGCCAATTTACAGCACTGCCTAATTTGCACTCTGATGGGCACAAGGATAGATCTAATTACACATTTGAAGTACAACAAAAGTACATATGAAAATCATCATTAGTCTTCACAAAATACTCATCCATTACATGCAATCCAAATATGCTGGACTACAAACTTCCAATATCAGTTCACAGTCTCACTAAAATGCAGGCCAATGAGAACATTAACAGTCACACATGGTGCCATGTCTACACAGGTAACACCAATAGTACTGTCAATCATCATTCCAATATAACAGAATGGTGTGACAGTCCCTTTACCATCAGGATCAACAGTCTTGGCAAGCTGCAGAGCATCGGATGTAGCAAGGTCAGTGTTAGCTGGGGTGACCGCCAGGATCAGACAAGTTTCTTTTGTAATAAATTGAAATATCATGTCTTTAATCTGCTGCTCAATATCAACAGGTTGGTCACCAACAGGCACCCTGGTCAGCCCCGGTAAGTCGATAAGAGTGATGTTCAACACTGTTGGCAGGTGCAAACACAGGCTAACATACCTACATTTACAACTGGTATGTATGTTTTCAAGAAATAACAGTGGCCAACAATGTAAACAACAAACAGCATTTCTTCCAACATATGCAAGTTCTCTTTGAAAATCAGTATCACAGCTTTGTATATAAAATACACTTCTTAATACTATGCTAATGTGTCTTCATCTTAAGGAGAACTCATACCTGTCTCTATTCACATGCAACACCAATTTCCTGAACAAGGTTATGGTCGTGGGGGTTATGACATCACACTGTGGTCATCATCTTTTTGTATGAACCTCCTGCCCCTACCTTTGGTACAGTAACGAATACAAGCAGCAGGTTCTGATGAAATGACCATAACCACCACAAAACTACAGGCTGTCAAAATCCGGGGGCCACCACAACCATAATTTTCACCAGTGTAAAAACCTCAACTCTCATCTAAATTATGTTCCTCAGAGTGCTAATTAATACTGCGTACCAAGTTCTGCATCTGGCTACATGGAACGTCATTATAAACAAATGCACTTGTATACTGGTTACTGCTATGGCAATGAAAATGAAGTGTTCATTCACTTTCTGGTAAAAACACAACATTCTAAAAAAGAAAAGTTTTTGTGACTGGCTCTATCACCGCCCTCATGTGGTTTAAAAAAAAAAAAGGAAGAACATATTCAGTTAAGCCCATTAGACAAAGCTAATCTCCAACATTACACCTAGAAGCAATTCGAACAGGTGACACACAGTGTGATTCATGACTTAACGTATCAACATCAGCACCTTATTCTAGGATTTCCAGTCAGAAATTGTGTATAAAGGTAGGTCCAGTTCTCAAAGGTTATGGCTTTATCATTACCTGCTACGTGCACAAGCCATCTGTCACAAAAAAAAATGTTATTTCTTCCATTCTATTTTCAGTGTTAAAATAGGGGTAAAAGAGGACTCCAACTCTTTCCCTGGTGATGGTACAAGGGACTGAACGTGTGCCATGCAGTTCCTCAGTTGAGTTTGAACTACCTACACGAAGACTTGCATGTACAGTAGAAATCCTTTAATCTGGAACCCATGGGAATGGACATGCGCTGGATTATCAAATACTCCAGGTTATCAGAGAGTGCATCAATTTTGCAGTCAGCTCACACACGATGTGCACCTGTCAGCTATTTTCTTAGCTTTTTCGATTATCATACGCCCAGTCACGGGGTTTCCTTTGGAACACATCGCTGTAAACCACTTATGCATCACCTTGTCCACTTTCACAAGTTTAGGCAGTTTCAATGTCTATGGCTTGAGAAGACCCTTCACACTTTCATGACTGGGCCTAGTGTTTCTTTATGTCATAAACAGTTGATGATCCAATGCTGTAGGAAGCCAAAAACCACACTTTCAAGCCTCTTAATTATTTCAAATTACAGAGGAATCAGTAATGTTAAATGTTTCCCCTTGCCAGTAGTACATTCGTTACTCACCTAGGAATCTTCTGAAGCCATTATAATAGCTCAATGGGCTCAATAAATTCCAAACACAATATAAAGTTGCAGAATCAGTCACTGATGGCAAAACCTCAATCACAGATCACACAAATCACAGTCTCTGGACTATTTCCGTCAAGTGACAAACCATCATCGTTTCTGGACTATCGGTACACAGGTTAAGGGAATCTTACCGTACAGCCTTATGGATATTTTCTGAATTGACAGATTCAGTTAATCAGCACCATTATGTGGAATTTTTGAAACATTTATAGCAGCGGTACTAATTACAGCCTTTGGTGTAGATGTGTGAAAATTTTTCAACCTTCATCAGATCAAAAAATAGAATGGGAGGTCAGTCAGTCAGTCAGTTTCCACACAAAGATTCAGCCACAGCCCTTACAATACCTTAAATCTTTTCATTCAATGGACTAAATAAAAATGTATCAACATTATCTGTACATCCATAATGGAATTACATGGCAGTAAAACACGCAAATATCAGAAGAATATAACCTCAGTTGTTTGCTGTTGCTGCGATTGTTGCTGCTGCTGCTGTTGACGATTATGATGATTGTGGTGGTGATGATAACTGACAACAAAGCAATAAATTCAGTTCACATATGGCACACATCTGTCACGCCATATAATACACATGAAAAAATCTAACACTACTGCTTTAGTTTCTACTCTTCAGCACCACCTCACTAACTTTATGCAATAAAATGTGAAACAAAAGTTTCTTCAAGCATTCCTGTTAAGAAAACAGCATCACTTCCATCATCAAAGATTACCACAGCCTGTAAGAAAATACCAAAAGATAATCAGGAGTTGTTTCCTTTGCTGTCCTCATTCTGGATCCTTGGATGGCATCATGTACAGTCTATGTAAAACAACACGATGTCATTCTACCTGTTCATGATGTTCTTACCGAACTATAAGTTATTACATTAACAACAGGCATGACACAAAAAACAATACATAAAAAATGTTTACAAATTCTAACTTACCATTTGGGGAATAAACTCTCAAGTTGATTGGAATGTTAGATATGCCTTTGTTGGAACCTGTGACACGATCTGTTTCTGCTTCAATTTCTTTACGGACTTCGTCAAAATCAGCAAACTTCTTCCCTTTGCAGTGCAGAAACTCAGCATACTCTGCCAATCAAAACCCATATTAAAATGTCAAAAATATATGAAGTACATGACACTTCATCACTGTGATTCTAATAATTACTGCTTTGCCAGCTACCTCTATGGGGCATCCTCCTCAAGAACCTACAAGTTACTCAGCTAGTCAACAAATTCCCTGCCTTTGATGGAACCTGATGCATTAATGCCACGTACACAAGAGTCTGCCACCAGACTCCAGTCCACACCCTCACATTCTAGTTCCTAAGACCCAAAATATTATCCTCCAAGCTGACAGGGGGCTCCTCAGAGGCAGCCAACATATGGTATCCTACAGCTCATGGCATGGACAGACAGTAACAACCCTTCATTACACACACACACACACACACACATATGCATGTACGTACGTACGTACATACATGCATACATGCATACATACATACATACATACATACATACATACATACATACATACATACATACATACATACATACATACATACATACATACATACATACATACATACATCATGTTATAAAACACAAATTTTTGGCTAATTTTATGAAACATAACATAGACTACCTTATCCCCTTTGTCATACTATAAATCTGTGAGAATGAATTTTTGTGGTCACTATCACAGAAAAGGATATACTGCCAAAGGCTCAAGACAGCACGTAACATGGCTAAGCTGTTCACTAAGAATGCTCCAAACATCTGCGGCATCAGTATAACTGAATGTAAAGTTAGAAGGCATGAGGATTGCTGTCTTCTGTGATGTGATGCCATGTAGTACGGTAAAAATTCACTCACATTTCGGAGGAACCTGCCACCTCCATCCTCCCTACCCTGAAGATGGAAGAAGCAAGTCCTTCCAAAACATTGGGAATTGTGTACCAGACTATGTGATGTCAGTCACATCACAGAAAACAGCACACTTCGTAGTCACTGTCATCAGAACATCAAATCTCACATAGGAAGGATGTGGCTCAGATAGCCTGCAAGTAATCATGCTCATGCTAGTTTCATGAAAACTGGTCCATTGACCAAACACACACACATACAGAACAGCATGGTGATATCATAAGCCTTCTCTTCCTTCCTTATGGCAAGAATGTACATGGAACATGCCACCAAACTCATAAAAGTTTTTAACAGAATTTAATCATACAAAATTCTGCAAGTTAAATAATGCAGAGCTGCTGATAGAACTACACCAGTTATCTAGCTATAAATATTGTAAAGTTACAGACCTGCAGTGCTAGTCATAAGCTGCAAAATCAGTGGTCTTCTGGTAACTATTCCTGAACCCCGCGGAAGGAAGTCTCTGTAATCATAATTACAAAATGTAGTCACCCTTCCTAAAAACTCCAACTACAACTTACAACGGAACACACACTCCTTACATACCCTCATGTGAATATACAAACCGGACAAATGATCATGCCACATTCCAAACATTTAGCAACACTAACTGTACTTTGACAGCCAATAGTCACTGCAACAGCAAATAAATATTTTTAACAAAAATATCACATAAAAACATAAACATTTACCCCGAACAAATGTCACAAAATTAGTGCCATGGGTCAGAAAAGAAATGATCACACATGCAATGACACAAACTGACAATACACAAACGAATTTCAAATTATGACACTCTGAATGCAAATTCAAAAGCAAGGTGGCTAAGATTAGTTTGGCACCAGTATGAATGTCACACAATCCCCTGGTGAGTCACACACAAAATATCACAAATCAGTCAGCTCTTCCTCATAGCAGACTGCACAGTAACTGACGTGGTCTTGATTAAATCATATGCTAGAACCTCGGTCTACAATATATTCCACCACAAATATCACCAAAATTTCCTGATGTTCACGTAACTTTCAAGTTGATGATGGCTAGCAAAAAGATTCTGTAACACAGAACCAGTGTTGCACATAAAGAACTGGTGTACTGACAGCAGAAAAATGTTGAAAGACAAAGTTTATGTCAACAATCTGCATATGGCAAAAACAGAAGAAAATATTCTATGAGTCATTTCAAACATTTCCCAAGAAGTGCTTCATCAAGTAATTTTAAATGCGTTAACAGAACATGACGCATGCAAGCAAGCAGGACTATCATTCTTGGATACTTTTTCTAAGATAAGAATAATTGATATAATATTGAGTAGTGATCAGGAATACTCATAGCCTGATATATTAACCAACTTCAACATAAATGTATGCCAGATTTATTTCAATTTAAGATTTGAAACTTAAAATCTCATTAGGCGGGGTCCAACATGTCTCGATGGGCAGCCCATCATCATCTGGGACACGAGACACACCAGAGAAAGAAAGACAACATTCTGGTGGGCTAACATAATTAAGTTAGCCCACCAAAATGTTTTCCTTCTTTTTCTGGTATGTCTCGTTTCCCTGATGATGGGCTGCCCATCGAAACATGTTCGACCCTGCCTAATGAAATTTTCAGTTTCATATCTTAAATTGAAATAAATCTGGTGTACATTGTGTTTGAGTTGGTAAATGTATCAGACACTGAATTACCAACGCGGTACGGAAAGTATTAAAATTAGGAATACTCATAGTTCGCCAGCAGGAAGAATGGCTCAAAAGTTCTCAACTGATGAGCTGGGTTTATCAGAGGAAAACTTCTAACAGGCATGTGTGTGTGCATGTGAGATCCAGCATTCAGGAAAACTGTAATTCAAAAGGCCTGTGACTCAGGTGAGACGTGTGGAGCAGATTCACCCAGAAAACCCACATTTGTTGGCATGTGCGAACATCAATATTCTCAAACCACAAGTAAAGTTCATTGTGCAAAAATGCAAATAAGATGCACTAGTAGACTGACTTTGTACTTTTAAAAGGCCCTAATACATCATCAGAAATTATACCAGTTGAGACATTTATGGAAAATTGGTAACAGTAAGTGCATGAGGATTGTTCTCAGCCCTCAACTGGCTGTTGGAATTAGTTCAAAATTCCATCTTATATAAACCTGGCCTTATTGGTTATGAACAGTCACATGACACACACATCATTACTGACACACAGTCTAAGAAACCACTGACAGTATGCTAATGAATTTATCATGCTGTTCCATATATTGTACCCCCTGCAAATTATAGAGCCAGAGACTGTTTTACAGAGAATGTTAGAACAAGGGATGTTCATTTGTCAAGATGCGCTGTGAACATGCTGTCTTGAACTGTGAACTACGATACCTAAAATTTATTCTGCTCCATATTCTAAGGATGTCTGTAATTAGCAGTGTTAGTAACAAAAGAACATAATTCTCTGAATCTTCGAACAGTTCAAGAAACCATTTTGTAAATTCACTGCCACTGATGGCAAATTTTTTCCACATAACATCTCACAGTCGCACAAGCATTTCCATCTATTCCCACTATAGGCCAAATGCATATTGCCAGTTCATAAAATGTGATTCACACACACACAATTACTCTAGTGTACATGCATCTCATAACAGCACTGAGCTACAACAGAACGAATACAGTGAAACTCGCTTAAGGAAAACCCGGTTAAGAAAATTTCCCGCCTAAGAAGTCAGGATAAAAAAGCACAAAATTCTCCCATTTCATTAAAATTACCCTTTTAAGAAATTTCCCGCTTAAGAAGTAGGATTTTCTTGGAATTTTCAAAATTTTCTTAACAGGGTTTCCCTGTACTATGTAGATCTCAACAGAAACAAGGCATATTGTAGGTAAGTTTAGAAGTGCCCAACCAGTCATTGATTCACCATTTAGGGACATACATCTATGTACACAAAGAAACATACAGTATACTATGTTTATACTAGTATCCTCATTCACAAATACTGCTTTATAGAAAATAAGATTATTTCAACTTGGTAGTAGATAAAGAATTGTGAACAGTTATCTTTGATTGGAAATAAAGCGTAATTATTTTACCTGACAACCATCATTTGTCACATCCCATGACTACTATGTCACCTTTATTGGTGGTAGGCTGAGTAGGCCAAGTCAATGCAACATGCTACCTGACAGGATGTGGCAACCAATGGCTATGAGATAACATAATTACCCAATATATGTATACCCATTTCTATGTTAGTGCAAAATTATCTGCTCCCACAACCATCCACTCAATGAGTCGGCCAAATTATTAAAAAAATCACCAGTTGTGAAATGTGAATACAATTAAGATCAAGTATATAATCACTGATGAGAATTTAAAATAGCCCTTCAAACTTAATCTCCACTGTTAATTCTGGACATGTACACTGAAGGTATTCACATGCTGCATATCAAAGCACATCACCTTAAAAATGTATGCTTGCTATCTTAAACAATTACAAATGTCTAAGTGTACAGAACATCATAATTATCATGAGTAAGAACACTTGACACAATTCATTCAGAAGAGTAACAAAACTGAAACTCAGTTTAAGTTAATCACCAAACTACACTTCAAACACAATACTCTAGTTTTATTAATATATCACTCCTTGACAGAGCATAATTTGCTGGGACACTAACACTTTTTCATTTAACCTAAAATTTCAGAAACGTAACTTCCGAAACACACGCTACCATTCCATAGACACAAATCTCTTTTTATGACCTTCCGCATCCCTTTTAACAGGGAGGGTATAATGTGTGCTAAATTTAATTCTGAACAAATCCAAATACTAACAACTGACAAACGCACCTGTCAAACCTACGATTCAACAGTCCTTATTAAACTGGACACGCTGGATTTTGAACATTCAATCATGGAATACCTGAATATATGGTAGATCAAGGAATGGCATGCTTCAGAAAACATGAAATCTGAGTCCGTTATCACAACACACTTACCTTCCAACAAAATTTTCCAGTACTGAACTTTTCCCCGCACTTTGTCCGCCCACAACTGCAATTTGAGGAAGATCCAGTTGCATATGAACACCCAACTGTGTAAAGGCATCTTGAAGTTTATTAACGATTGGGATGAGTTGTTCCATCCCAGTATTTCCAGCCATTTTATCCAGTGTTCAGTATACCGGACCCCAAACCCTAAACGACTTCAGCTTCTTACGCAGGGGTGGAAAACCAATATGGCGGACTACCCATGATACTGCGCGGCGTATTGCCGAGATCGAAGTTGTTCACGGCTGTCTGAAAATTATTGACGCGTTGTATATACAATACATGTGTACATGTAGTTAAAATATGGATGCAAAACATACACGTAATTGGCATGATTATCATCTTAAATCTCCAAGATTTTATGTATTTACAGGTGACACAGTCCCAGCATTTCCTTGCTTCGTTAGAGAAAATCAATGCGAGATGAGAGGTTCTCACAGCGGTTTTGTACAACATTCAATTCTGGGATGTTAACGGGGTGTCACTGGGTGAACAGTTCCCGATGTTTCGATCGACCTAATACCTTTCATCTTTAGAATCAAGCGACCCAAGAAGAGTAACCGCCTTGAGCCTGACGCACGGGTACGGCTACCGGTCAGTCAGTCTCGGAGTCGAGCTCCGTTTGGGAGGCACGAGCAGAAATTAGTCTAGTGAAAGTTACTATTATACTTTCTTGAAGCGTCCTTTCTGAAGACATAGGAGGTTCGTCTTTTGTCGGGCGTCGCAGCGTTTGTAGTACACATTCGTATTTACAGAGTATGTGCAGATACATCGGAATTTAAAGTTTTCGACAATGCACAACATATATATGATCTCGGTCACTGAACACCTTTTACAGTAGTGAGTGCCTTAGCTTTGATATAACGACAGTCTATTCATTTGAAAGGTCTTACGCTTCACCGCTGCCAAGTTGAGACTCTGATACTGTCAACCGCCAACGTACGTGGTATGTAAGGAAGGATAAGACAGTTGTCTTATCTATCCTTACATACCGCGTAGGTTGGTGGTCTCCAAAACATTACATACCAGGGCCCGTTACACAACAAATGCTGACATCTTAACTCATTGACTTTCTATGTCTTCTTAATGCATACATGGTTTGCTAATTCGGTATTGTGAAGCATTACTTTGATATGAATCCCAAACGGGATCGAAATATGTAGGATTGATCAAGAAGATATTGTACTATAAAATAACTGGATATAATATAATGCACTAAGTTGGACTGAATATTGTGATGTGATTATCGACAATGCACGATATGAACAACATAAAATTTAGTATACACCACTTCGCCTATGTAAATGTATTTCAATCATATTACCTACTCGGGTGTGACCACGGAACATCTGACGCGTGATACGCGGATAACATTACGGCCAGCACGGATTACTACATACTAACAAATACGGATTAGAGTTCGCAACCAATCAAAAATGGCCGACATTGACAAGTGGATTGATATAGCAAAAGAGTGTAAATATCTTCCAGAAAATGACTTAAAGGTAATAAGTTGTAGTATTGGAGTTATCGTTACGCTGAGGACAAGCAGCGCATGCGCAAATATGGGTGCAACTTATGTAGTTATATTGGACGACTAATACAGTATGTGTCTGTTTAAGAACTAACCTAGATGTTCTTTACTCATTCAGAAACTTTGCGATATGGTTTGTGATCTTCTCCTGGAAGAGTCAAATATTCAGCCAGTTTCAACTCCTGTGACGGTATGTGGAGATATTCATGGCCAGGTGTGTACGTGAATAAGTTGTAAGTAAATTTGCACTTACACCCAAGTGCATTTTTCAAATATTTTATGCCACAGATATATGTGTCACGTGTGATTAGAGTCGCGGTTATTTCTGTTTGTACGGTCAGCATGCTGGGAACAGCTTTACAGTAGTACTTACACATATGTACTTGCTGTGACCAGAACTATCTTGACCTTCCCCATTGCCTCTGAATGTGGGTATAAGTAGGTGTAATTCACATCATTTAGACGTCACTAATACAGTTAGTCTCCATGTTGTGTAAAGATATACCGATTTACAGATGTTAATCGAAAATTTAATGGCCACAGAGTTAAGTGTTATATTGTTCATTGCAGAACCTTCTGGTTGCATATGTGCCCTTCATCTTGAGGAAAATAAATTTTTGCGTTTATTAGGACAAGTTGAGCAGGGTTGTAAAAAAAGAGCTTCCAATGTTTAATGTTGGATTATCAGATTCATTTATGTAATTTCAGACGGTTCATTGCGAAATGTTAATCAACTCACAAAATGTATGCTGTGCATGTGCCCTAGACTCTGAGTGGCAGTAAAATTGTGTGCAAAATGCTGTAAGTATGATGGCATCCATTCAGGATGAAGTCCATTACATCCATTCAGTGGAATTTTTGATACCCGTATAGAAGAGAACTTAAAGTGCAAAATCAATTTGTCATTGGGTTACTGAATTTAAGGAAACAGGAAGACCATACACAGATGTCGGGAGATTGTTGTTTGTGAAGTCCAAGAAATCTATAACTGATCACAGTTTGTGGCTTTGTATACCCAAATATTAAAAAAGGTACTTTGTCTTTTTTATATTTTATGACTTAGTGGATCTTGAATGTAGGGAGTTGTTTTTTGATTATTGTTTCATTTTTCATAGTCCTTCCCTCTTCTACCTACATGTTTACAGTAGATGTAGAGGGTTTTTATTTTTTCACTTGATCACACTCAAGCACACACCACACTTGGTAGGACTCCTCAGGACAAGGGGTCGGCCCGTCGCAGAGACCTCTACCTGACAACACAAACACTTTACAAGAAACAAACATCCATGCCCCTGGTGGGATTTGAACCCATGATCCCAGCAAGTACTTGGCCACAGACCTATACCTTAGATCGCGTGGCCACTGCAATGAGCTTTTTGATTATCCTATGTATAAAATGTGACTCTCCTGCTTGCTTTACTGAACCTAACAGAGAACCCGAAAGATGTTTAAAAGGTGCTGTGTACTCATGCCAGTTTGTATGGCAGCCACACCTATTGAAAGTGATTTTCAAGTATTGCAGTAGTTTTCAGATGCCATTCAAATCATCATTCCTGTTCTATTTTTTTTAATAGCATGAGTAAACTGTTTGTAATTGTAGTACTGTTCTTAGTTTAAAGTTCTAGCTTGTATACACTGTGATAAAAGTAAACAGTCATATCTGTGAAGAAACTGCAAACTGGTCTAAATTATGGCTTTTCAGATGCAAAAATATTAAAAATACTTTGTCTTAGAATCTGATGTACAAGGTACCCATATATTTAGCCAGACTGTCATAGGTAACTATTTGAAGTTTTGCTCTCTATTGAATACAAGTTGATGTTTTGCTTTTACAGTTCTATGACTTGGAAGAACTCTTCCGTAATGGTGGACCTGTTCCTGATACAAATTACATCTTTATGGGAGATTTTGTAGATCGTGGTTACTACAGTTTGGAGACATTCACAAGGCTGCTCACCTTGAAAGCCAAGTGGTCTGACCGCATCACACTCCTTAGGGGAAACCATGAATCTAGACAGATTACACAAGTGTATGGGTTTTATGGTGAGCTGTATGTAGGAATAAAACTGGATACCAAACATATCTAACATGTTATAATATTCATCCATTATTTTATGAACCTCTCTTTCAGATGAATGCCAAAATAAATATGGAAATGCAAATGCTTGGAGGTATTGCTGTCGAGTATTTGATTTACTGACTGTTGCTGCGGTTAGTATTCCATATTTTACCTACATTGTATCTGCAACAACTATTACTTTCAATTAAATTCATGTGTAGTGTGTGTCTATTGTAGAAGAACTGCACTCCATGTTATGTGGAGCAAGAACAACTGAGTGCAAACATGGACCAGTCTGTGCTTGAACTGTCCTACTCATTTTGTCCCAAAAAAGCAGTAATAGAATGCAGTATTTTTCTGACATGCACCAGGATCATTTTGTCACCCACATTCAATACTTACCTCTCCCTGTGCCACACAGATGCAGCTGATAGTAAATACAGTATAGTGAATGAACTCCAATTGAGATTGGTATGTTAGTTACTTGGAGGTGTTGTGCAACAGGACTTTCATTATGGAAGAGCTGCTAGCTTCGTCAGACTGCAAGAAAGGGATAAATCTGTAAACCATTTTTCTAAAATATTTTAATTTTTACTGTTACACAGATAATTGTCAGTAAAGTTACCATTTTCAATCCACTGGCCTTCCAGCTAAAGGTTCATTTACTTGGATTTGAAATTTTGCTTATGCCACTGACCCCAAGTGTCAATGTAAACCCCTGCCCAGGGCGCTAGTGAGGTTTTATTAATGCTACTTGTTAGTATATTTTTACAACTGAATATTAAAGAGAATGGGTTGCTTGCACTAGCCAGTGGAAACAAAAAGCATGGTTCTGTGGTTTACCTTAGTTGTAACGCTTAATGGTACATTTCTACTGCCACAGATGTTGGCAGGTCTCAGTTTAACAAGCAACTTCCTTTGCCATTAGAACAGGGAATCTCTTCCTAGGCTTTCATAGGTGCACTGAAAGGGCAACGGTACATACAGTTTTGCCATACAAGTTGTTTCAAGTTACACTGCAAAATGTGTAATGTCTTATCATTTATAATGTATGGTTATACTACAGAGAGACAAAAACCATGCAGATGGCATGAAGAATTCATGGTACTTTAATGCTTAAGACCAGGAAAGAAAAACTGATGAACACTGCCTGCAGATTAAAAAAAGTGTTAACATTCCAGTGTTGCATCTGATCACCAAACAGGTTGGCACAGAAGTAACTTGACTCGTATGTGAGGCATCTGGTTCTTATCTCAACCACGACACTGGCTATCCTGACAGGTCTTTTGTGGGTGTGCTCAATCTGTCCAGACCAATGCCAGGATAGTATCATGATAAGCAGTAACTGTCTCCAAATCCTTTCACACTCATCATCTAACAGCCCACATGCCTATGATCACATCTGCTTTACTCACAATTACTGTAATGTGTGACTGATGTGGGTTGCTAGAGATATTAGCTGCACCCATCAGTAAAAAACATAAATACAGTTAGAATGATAGAAACTTACGTGAGGATCCGAGTCTTCCAGGATATGATGCTATGTTGTTGGGTGAGTGGATCCATATTTTGCAGGATCACGATGCCTTCATCTTCAAGGGTCTTGGGAACTCCTTGACTCTTGAAGATAAAGGCATCATGATCCTTTTAAACTTTGGGAACTGCTTACTTAGCAACACACCATCACATCCAGGAAGACTCAAATCCTCAGCAATATCACTGTGAGGATGTCAGATCATGCAGGAATTGACTTGTACACAAACACACACACACAAGTTGTACAATTCATATGAAGTGTAACACTGAATAGCCCCATAACAATGAATTAGTGACACTGCATTACTGAGCCTGTAGAACCCTAAAGGAAATTACACATGGGTGGACACTTCTTAAGACTTCCTCCCCCCAACTTTCTTTTCTGTGAAATTGGGTTATGATGAACACACTATTCTATTCCTGAATTGAAATTTTGTTCTAATAATTGGATCAGTCATTTGACATTTTTATTTTTGTCTTTTTAGCTAATAGATGAACAAGTTCTTTGTGTTCATGGAGGTTTGTCACCAGAAATTCGAACTCTTGACCAAATACGTAGCATTGAAAGGAACCAGGAAATTCCACATAAAGGTACTGTACTAATTTCATCATGAAGCCTACTGATATGTGGAGTAATTGTGTCTCCTAATGTGTGTTACAATTATTTTCCAGGAGCGTTTTGTGACCTTGTGTGGTCAGATCCAGATGATGTTGAGACCTGGTCTGTAAGTCCCAGGGGGGCTGGTTGGTTATTTGGTGCTAAAGTCACACATGAGTTCATGTTGCTCAACAGTCTGAAACTCATTTGTAGGGCACATCAGTTGGTGCATGAAGGTATGTATAACTTAGCACATCTTTTAAAATAAATAACATCTGGGAGCTGTCCAGACCAGCTGTGAAGCTCACCTAGCCTTCTGTCCAGTAGGTAGTACGACACTTTCTTCAGGGGGTAAAGTGGTCAAGACACGGAGCTGACCACTTACCTTAATGTGATGTCAAAATTAAAAATGCGTGGAGCTGTATGTTCATTCCCATGTGCTTGTACGAGATGATGTTTAACCAAGCACAGGGTAACTTTTTAATAATGAATGTTAATCAGAATTATTTCAAACAGCAACAGTGGTTGTGATGACCACTTGTGTTCTTCTTTATTTATTCTTGGAGTCAGGAGAGATGAATTCCTTGATATTGTGGCATTTGGTGGGCCTGTTGAACCATCTGCCTTTCACAGGTGAATGAATATGGAGCATTGGTGGAATGACAATTGACAAGGGCAAGCAAAGCAAATACAGAGAAACCTGTCCCAGGCCAACATGTCCACCACAAATCCCATGTGGACTGCCTGGGGATTAAACCCAGACCTCCACAATCAGAAATTGGTGACAAACTGCCTAAGCTATGGCGTGGCAACGTCCGCATTTAATGCAGTGCTTATGCAGCAAAGATTTCATGTCTCCCATTCATGAAAATATATTCAGTTTGTCTAATTATCTACTGTTCAATGAAGAACTTGTCATTGGGGCATTAAGTGGAGGATACAGGAGGGTGGTTTCCACTTCCCTGACAATTTGTCTGCCTAATGTCTAGTGCTGCTGCATGATGGGCTATGCTTCCACATGTTCCCACTATTTAAAATATTTTTTCCACATGGTTTCTTGTTTCTGATGTTCACAACATTTTTTTTTCAGGTTTCAAGTATATGTTTGATGACAAGCTGGTGACTGTATGGTCAGCCCCTAATTACTGCTACAGGTGTGGCAATATAGCTTCAATTCTGGAATTCACAAACATTGACACAAAGGAACCAAAACTCTTCCAGGCTGTGCCTGATTCTGAGCGTGTTATACCACCTCGTACCACCACCCCTTATTTCTTGTGATAACCTAAGCCCATCAAGTGGATGGAACATACAGACATTCATATCAATACATTTGTCAATAGAAGAACATTGTGATATTTAAATTGTCTTATGTAGACAGCATTCTGAGATCGGTATTTTTAATGCCCATCTCCATTTTGAGATTTTCCGTAAATATGTATTGAGTGATATCATGACAGTATGCAAAAAACACTGCTTCATCAGTGTGACCGTAATTGTTTTATATTACATTTCAGGTCATCACTGTTGGTATGTATAAGAAGCAGCTGCCAGTTCCTTTCATAAGTAATTGAT
Source organism: Coptotermes formosanus (assembly GCA_013340265.1). NCBI lineage: Eukaryota > Metazoa > Arthropoda > Insecta > Blattodea > Rhinotermitidae > Coptotermes > Coptotermes formosanus. The sequence goes on from BLKM01000369.1 coordinate 1,244,697, forward strand.
TTTGGAACCATAGTGAACAGTTTCTAGAGCTTTGAGATTGCAGTGATCTTTGTGTTCAAAGGAAATTCCATATTATTCATTTCAGAAGCACGTATCTGACCTTGGTAGCATCACTTAAATATGATTATAAACTGCCAAAATTTGTAATTGTGTTAAAGGAAGGATATAAAGCACATTTAGAAGAATGCGTGTTTTTAGCATCTTGCCTCTGTTGAACAAGAAAACCAACAAATGCCTCCATTAAACACAAGTTGTGTTTGATGAATATTTTTGTTGGTTTTCTTGTTTTCTAATGCAACAGGATAAATCACCTTAAGGTAACTGTCTACACTGAAAATTGAATTATAAGCCCTAGAGTTACAGATTTCTGTTCACTATACAGGAAAACAGGACTCTTACTGATTTTACCAGATGTGGACATCAGAAGTTGTACGAGGGCAAAATGTTCTAAATTTGGGACGTACATATGTGTGTGTGTTTTAAAATTGAGTAGAGTTATAAATTTTTCTGAAATGCTTTGATTGCTTCATTAAGACCAATGCAATCAGCTGTTGATAAACAGTGTACACATGTTCTGGAAATAAATGCATGAGCATATACAAATACTTCAAGTGGTACTGTAAGGTAATTTGGCTTTGAATTTTTTAACATGTGCTGTACTTGACTTACAGTTTGTATGAATATAAAAGTAATGTGAAAGAGGCCAAATATAGAATTTGCTAAAAAGAGGATCCAGATATGAACAGTAAATTGTAGAATGTGAACTGTGTGGAAGGTAGCACACAGAAAAATGTGAAAAACATGAACCACTGTTATATACAACAAAATACATAAATGTATCATATTGAGCCTCTGCATTATGCTGACTTGCAGACAAACTGAATGTGTACATCATTTTGCATACATTTATATTTTCTACTTATTGTAAGGATTTATGGTCCCTACAATATGCACTTAGGCCTAGAAACAGGTGGGCAAATTATGGGAACCTGTATGCATACTGCATAAGGTAAAGCTACCCCTCTGCATGTCTTGAAGGCATATTAAGAAAGCAGAGGTGTAGCTCCACTCATTAACGTTGGCACTAGGTGGAGTTAAGCGGTCAGCTTCACACACCAGCTGCTTGTTCCCAAGGAAAAACCCTGCCTGAGTACCCAATGAACAGGAGGCTGGGTAGGCCCCTGAGCCAGTCTTAACATTTCAGAAAGGAGAAAAATTCTTGTCCCTGCAAGGAATCAAACACCAGACCACTCAGCACACAGCCTAGTCACTACAACAAAACGTGATGGGTACCATAAATTTAGAATACATCTGCTAAGACCTTCCAAAGGATTTATGCTGTGTAGATGGTTATTAAATTCTGTAAATACAGTGTGGACACCATGGTCGTTTAGATTCTTTCTAAACATCCCATAATGTTTAAAAAAGTAATCCATTAGCCTTTTAGTCAACATAATCTAAGTAGGCCTACTCTCTCCTTACATGCACCATTTACATTCCCCTCCCTCCAATATTAGGCATTTACTGCTGCTGCTGCTACTACTACTACTACTACTACTACTACTACTACTACTACTACTACTACACTGTGACTTGCTGCCACCACCATCACAACCACCACCACTACTGCCACTATCACATTTACACTGTAGAAATTACTACTTTCAAAAATGAAGAACTGCAAGTGCAAATTCATTTCTTCTGGGATGTGATCCTGTGTTGATGGGTATATAGTTCCTTACATTTTGAAGGCACCACCAGTCTTTGAAATCTCAGGCACCTTACACCAAGTGACAAAACACAACATTCCAAAAGAATTTAACCTTCAGCAACACTGCTGTGAGAACCCCCAATCTTGCAAGAAGTAAATGGGCCTGCTGTTGTGATAGAAACTATCATGAGTCATGCTGGTTTTCTGAGCTGTTTCATTGCAACCTGACGGTGAAAATAGAAGACTTCTGACAAATTGAATCATTTGCCATGGTGCATAATAATTAATTGCAAGTTTGTTGTTATGGTCCTGACATATCTTTGATTTTAAAACTACTAAGGTGTTAATAATTATATCATAAATAATTTAGGGGTCATACTAATAGCTAGACCTGTAAACTATTACTCATATTTTACAATTTGAGATGGTAGCATTCCAGTCCTCAGAAAACCACGGTTTCATTGGTCCATGGATCAGAAATGACTGGGAATCACTGAACTAAATAAATAAATCCAACTTTACAGTTGTCTGTATAGTGACTAGGCTATGGCTGGATGATCCTGGGTTCAATTCCGAGCAGAGGCAAGAGATTTTTCTCTTGTCCAAAATGTCAGACTAGCTCTGATGCCCATCCAGCCTCCTACTAAATGGGTGATGGAGATTCTTTCCCTGTGGGGGCAAAGTGGCTGGGACACAAAGCTGACCACTCGCCTCCTTCATGGTGTGTGCAGGGCAAAATTTAGCTTAACCTTTTCCCCTAATGTTAAGACTTCCAAAACAACCAAATAAAATCTCGTGTTCACTAATAAGACTTTCAAACAATTACAGTACATCTAGATTATACTACCATCCAGGGCTGTGGAGTTAGTATACAAAACTTCAGTCTCCGACTCCTCAATTTTTAAAACTCCCGACTCCTTCATAAAAGCTCAATACGGATTAATAATGGTAAACCTGCAAGACATTTCATTACCACTATGTAAATTCTCAGGCTACTGTTTAGACTTATAACCTGTATTTAAGTAAAAGTCTAATGGTTATTGTAGCTATCAGGGCTGTGGCACTGGAGTATCTAGTTGAGCTTTTAGATTGAGGTTGGAGTCGGAGTCGGTTGGATGACCAGTAAATAGGGTTTGATTCCTGGCTGGGACAGTGATTTTTGCCTTTGAAGAAGCATCCAGACAAACTCTTGGGGCCACCTGGCCTCCTATCGAATGGGTACTCCACTCACCTTGACCTAGTGCTCATGTTAATAATAGGTAGACCTATACTGCCATTCCCTGATATGTCTTCATGGTGTGGTACCTAATTATGCACAGGGATAACTTTACCTTCACTGCAGTTGAGGATATTACATTATAGTTAAGGATTTAAGTGAGGAAGAGTCAAGTTTTTCCTGTATCAGGAGTCTCCAATTCCTCAACCATACAACCTGTAGCCCATTCAAGCTACCGACTGAGCTATACAAATCACCAAAGAGTAAAAAAAAACCACCCATGCCAGTTACATATTTTGACCGTGCATTTCTTGAACATGAAAAACGTGTTTTTAATTTGCTCTTTTACTGTGAATTTTAAAACAAACTAAGAGATAAATCTGAGAATGTGTACACATGATCAGAGATTTTTGTCCCACACTGTATGTATGAACACAGTTAAAATATGACATTCCTTAGACAGACAAAATATTAAGCACAAGATCTTGTATTTTTATGCAACTGTTGCCACAACAGGATTCAGATGAGAACAGTTTTGTGAAGAGCCCTGACCATCAATAATGCATATAAATAAATACTAACGCAGTAGTTAAAATCCAGTATTTAAATACAATTTCAAAATCCAGGGAGTATTTCAGGTGTCACAAACTGTTCTCACTCATAGAGCCAGTACTGTATATTTATCAATGTGTTTCTGTAACTGCACCACTGCATTTCATACTCCGTACTAGTTCAAGTCACATATTTCACTCCGAATTAATATTAATTCATTAACAGAATGCTGGTAAATGCTTTACCTATGTGCCATCATCGGCAGTTCATCACTGTAGTCTGTCATTTTCTTTATTTATATGATGTGTAGTTTTCCACCTACCCATGGTGCAGAGTTGCTTGTGTTCAGTGCCATAAGAACTGAGTTTACTTCCCATTTGTGCAGGTATTGTGTTTCACACATATGTAGAATTCTTACGTCAAGGTATCTGAACTTCCTGGCTTGTGCATTCACAGACAAGATGGTCTGTGTAAACAGACACGCGTGAAAAATCCTGTAGTTTACATGTAAGTCACAATGAAGCAACAGTTAAACTGTGTACAGAATAAACCAAATTCTGTTCTACAGGAATATGTTGTGCACTTAATAATTCATTAGTGCATTTATAATTCATTTTCAGTGTAATACTGCCATATGTTATGTTTATTAGCATATGGCTGTTCTTATTACACACAAAATTAAAGAAATGTAAAAAACACAAACACCAGAGTTTTCATTTCATTTCCAAGAAGGTGCTGCTTCTGTCATTTATATTTATTACTAGGGGTGCGTCAGTTTCTTCTGAGATACTGTCCAGTCTCATATTGTCATACATTTTCATGTTTGAATGCATAATGCTACTCCTACTGACTGACACACTTAAATGTCAACTGCATGCTGTTTTCCCATTCAGATGAAAAGGATGTACATTTAATGGGACATCTATTTGTACATTAAAGGTTAATTCGGTTAAATTCACAGTGGTATGGTATCATTCGAAGTACAGGTTTATTTCGAGGAACCATATGCAACAATTCTTCTTCAACAAACCATCTCTGAAAGCAATATTTTTGGTAGAAGGGCACTGTGCGGTGTTTTGTTTATTCCAAGCTATGGTTGGAATTATTTTCTTGCTTATGGGTATGTAGCAAGGCACATTACTGAGCACTACAAGCCTATTACTTTCAAGTAGAAGAACAATGGAAAGTCAGTCTTTGACAGACCTGGCAGTAATTTCTTCATGGTAATCTCCAGCTTCTTCAATTAAGGATACCAGGGGTTGTTTTTCCAGGAGCAAAGTAGGAGGAGCATAAATCCAACCACTCCCCTCAATCAAATGCTACATTATGAATACGTGGAGCTTTACCTCCACTCCTTTGTATCTCTTTATAGTCTGGTGCTACAGGATATTCTTACCTTTATACCATTAATGGTTAATTGTATCAGATATCCAAGCAAAACCAAAAAGAGCCACTGGACATGGTCCAGGAATGCTGCCAACAGATATTAAAGCCACAGTCATGGTGACACAGTGGACATATCATCATTCCCCATGTTATTCATCATGAACTGGTCAAACTGGGAACCACACACAACCCACATTTCCCCATTTTATTCAACATGAACCAGTCATACTGGGAAGGAGAAACAACCCACATCTGTACTAAAAGATGACTTTTATTGTCCAGAAATACAAACAGAAAGATGTGCCACCCACTACATGTTACATAGGTGAATACAGTCATTAATTTCCTTAAGTATGGTCCATGTCTACTGACATTTCAAATTTGGCAAGTTCACCCTTATGATTAATGCTACATATACAAAAATGCCTCGTATGTTGTCTGCATAACTGACAGCAATGTTTGGACCATGTTCTTGATAATTTCCATGCTCTGTCCTAATAAGCATGTTGTTTATCTTGAACTCTCATCTGTAAATATGATTGAAATTTTGAAATTAAGTTTATTATGTTTTTAAAGTAGCATGTAGTTTTGTTAACTAACAGAACAGTGAAACACAGCCAGCAATTACTTGTGTGAATGTTGTGCCAGCATCACAACTGGCAAATCCACGATTTCAACTGGCTCATTCATTCTGTAGTCTGTCTTATGACAAGTCCACAGCCTCTTCCAAAGTGAGTTCTCCACAGAGTACTATCTAATGTTTCTTCTTTCAATTTCCAGTATCCTCTCATTTCCTTCAGGTCATCCATCAACTGGCTATGTCTCACTAATCCTACAGTTGGCTTTTAGAGGGTGAAGATGAAAAGAAATATGAAATGACACTGAACTGAAGAAATGTCCTGTCATAATGCAATAAAATATTATCTTTGCTCTTAGCGCTTTGAGTGTGAATGTATGTAACTGGTGAATCTGTTGAGTTGGCAGGTTTTGTGGAAATCTGAAAAAAAAAAAAAAAGGCAGGGGGAAGGAGGAGAAACCCTGTAAATTTTTCCCTAACAAATACACAGTAATACCTAACTAACTCCATGGAGCACAGGCCTTCTTGAGAAGCTAACGGTTTCTCAGATAGTCAAGAAATTTCCCGCATTTTATGGAACCCGGAGGTTCATTACCACATTCATGACAGCCTGCCACCTGTCCCTATCCTAAGCCAGCTCAATCCAGTCCATGCCCGCCCATCCCACTGTTTGAAGATCCATTTTAATAGTACCCTCCCATCTATGCCTGGGTCTCCCAAGTGGTCGCCTTCCCCCAAGTCTCCCTACCAAAATCTGGTATGCACCTGTCTTTCCCCCCATACGTGCTACATGTCCCGTCCATCTCATTCTTCTTGATTTGATTACCCGAATAATAACTGGTGATGAGTACAGATCATTAAGTTCCTCTTTATGTAGTCTGCTCCAATCCCCTGCCACCTTGTCCCTCTTAGGCCCAAATATCCTCCTCAGCACCCTATTCTCGAACACCTTCAGTCTTTGTTCCTCCCTCAATGTGAGAGACCAAGTTTCACACCCATACAAAACAACAGGTAAAATTATAGTTCTGTATACTCTAATCTTTGTGTTTTTGGATAGCAACCTGGAAGACAAAAGATTCTGCACCAAATGATAGCAAGCATTCCCTGACTTCAATCTGCTCTTAATTTCTTCATGAATAGAGTTTTGATTCGTTAGGGTTGCTCCCAAATATTTGAATTCTTCCACCCTTAAATATACAGTAATACAGTATAAAAATGTTTCCACATACTGGACTCATAAATTACATTTCCCTGTATAAAGACAGGCATCACAAACTTCACTTGTGATTTTTTGGCTGTTTTCCCTATTCTGTGCTTAGACTGTCCAAACACTTTGCATGTTCATTTAAGGGTGTCCTTTCATTTTTGTTCATGCTGCCAGAATTTCTTTCATAACTGAAGTAATTTCTCCCCTTCTTAAAATGTAACCAAAAATAACTGTTTCAGTAATCTGTTGTTTAGCATTACTGTGTCCATGCTCTTGTATTACATGCCTGGAGGGGGCTAAAGAGTTTCGGGCTATAAAGCTAGTACATGTTACGCCCCTTATTTTTCTTCTGCTGACAATAAATGCAGTGACGAGCTGTCAGTAATGTGGGTGTGACAGCATATCTTTACATGAATATATCAACCAACCTACGCACATAATAAAACACATTTAGAAGCAATTATAAAACTCCTACATGTTTCACTACTGGGGTGCCATCATCAGGGAGTTACTCAGAATGAAGGAGTAACAAAGCCAACTGCTAGTCTAGGTACTGTGTCTCTGTTCATAAAATGATTGAAATACAGTATTAAAATTCTAAAACATATGAAGTTAATAATCATAAAATTACAATGTTGTAAATGAACTGTTCCAGGTACAAGTGTCCAGTTGCTTACACTTTATACGGTGCATGTATACAAATATCTGTCTTGATCTGTACGATCCACAAGGTCTCGTCCTCTAAATATTTTATCATTATGAATGTTAGATAACTGAGAATGTATGGTAAGATTATATACAAAATGAATGTGAATATATGTTGTATAATGGAAAGTGTATAGCTCAGTGTACATACTTGGTAGAGTGTGTGAAGTGTGTCATGTCGGACAGTGTGGTATACTGAATAAGTGCCCCGTACCATTGTTTAAAATAAGTGTAGTACCTGTATGCCTGCCTATTAAAGAGTTTGAGTCATGAACAACGGTAAATACACAATTTATTTCACCAATATTTTGTTCTTCTATTAAGGATCCTTGAAGTTGATGCTGTTTAATACAGAAGTTTTCAAGACAATTTCATATGCCAACCTTAATTACATGTTTTTATATGCCACATTTTGGTACCACACCCTTTCCCTTGTGTGTGCGCTACACACAAAGCTCCATTCCCATGACCGATATATTTGACAAACATTTGTCACTTGTGGATACTTGCTACACTGTGGGAACAGTATGCTTGTACAAATACTGGCCACTTTGCCATTTCCCACTGACTATCAGTAACAACAATTGTTTACTTATGAAGCCAAGGCTTGCTTTTGTGTTCACGTGACTCACTCATACTTAACAAGCAGACAAGTAACTCGCATGTGGACAATCAGTACCACCTGGCATATACAATTGTGAGGGTTTTTTTACTAGCATATTTTTGTTTTGAAGCATGGAAAATATTTTGAAAAATGGAATGGTCAAATACAATGACATTAGAATTTTAGCATTTATGTGAACAAGAGACCACTATTTAGAGTCCAAAAGAACCCTTAAACAAAAACTACAATGCAGTTGCTGATACATGGCTGGGGGGGCGGGTAATGACGGGTCATTAAGGATGAAGTGTTAATGAAAGAAAAACATAACAATGCATCACTTTTTTGCTCACTTTTAAATAAAGGTAAGGCTAGCATGAAAACACAGTGATGCAGATGAATCACACAAGCCAAAACAGTTCGCCTTCAAAACCATGCCAAATTTTTACGTGGAAATTATCGGCCAAGAAGCACTATGACAACATGGGTATGTTGTATTCTTATACACTAGCGCTATACATTAACTACAATACTATATATCATCATCATCATCATAAACAATTAAGGTTGTGGTCCATTAAGGCCCTTTCCTCTTGATCTTGAAGGTGTTCCTGGTCTTTCCATCTTTGTTTTAGTTTCCAAGATCACATCATCTGCTCCCGTGATATTGGCAAGTCAACAGTGGGGATGATCTTCCATTCTTGCCACTGTTTCCTCCATTTCTATTAGTAGTCAATGGTGCCTTCAGCTATGTAAGGTAGCTGTCATTTTTCACACATGCTTCTGTTTGCTTGCTTGCTTGTTTGTATGTATGTAAAGGCCTGTTAAACCTAGAAGTGGCCTTAGCAATCTCATCTGTGCTGCTTCTAATTTCCCTGTTTATCTTTTATTTCAGTCCAAACTTCAGAACCATATCTAAGTGCTGCTTCTGATGTGATGTTATGCAGGTGTGGTTTTGTTTTAGGAGTTACCTGTTCACCAACATGTCTGTTTATTGCACCATTTATTCTGGATTGTTCTGTTCAGTTTCTGATATCACGTTTCCATGACAAAACTTGGCACCTGTCCCTTAAATTTTTATTTTTACTCTGTGTTTCCGCCCATATATTCTTCCCATTGCCTTCATTTTAGTGACTGGAATTTTCATGTCATAACTGATATGCTGCTAGTTGTAGCTCACCTTCTGGTTTAGCAATCAATATCTAATCATCAGCATAGTAAGTTTTGGATTATTTTATTATTTGTATGTCTGATTCCATTTATTGCAAAATAATTCCACTGTTTCATAATTTTGTTTACGTAGCTAAAACGAACAGGCAGAAGTCCACATCCTTGTCCTATGCCTTTGTTTGTATTTATGGGGTCTTACACCTCACTGTTTGAAATTCTTATTTTTATTATTGAATTCTCATAAAGGCTTTGAATCACTCTGTGTGGGCACATTTTCCTCCCATATTCTGTAACATTTCTTTATTTAAATTATCATAAGCTTACCCAAGAGGATCTGAAGATATATTGGATTGATACATAGGTAATGACAGTGCAAAAGGTGTAACAGTAAAGGATGTAAGTTGCCATGTGGAATCAACACAAAAGGGGGAACTAATCACATACTAACTATACGATAAATATAAATTAAGAAACTGTGTCTTGCCATGGTACTTGACCATTGGTTGCAAAGAAACTAGCAAATGCATCTCTAATTCTGTTGGCTGCAAACTCTGGTTTCCCAGGCATTTTACGCAATGGCAAAAAAGAGGACAGGTCTTTCTGATCTTGTCGCCATGATCCTGGAGTAACCTCTCCCTCTTTTTCTGTATCAAATGTACCTAGGGGCAAATAGCTTGAAGATGAGGTTTTACTTGAGCTTAAGAAATTATGTAGTAAAACACAGGTCATGGTGATATTTGTAACCTTATCTGGTTCAAGTAACATTGGTTTTCTGAATACACGAAACACAGAGGCCATTATACCAAAAACATTTTCAACTAACCGGTGAACACGTAAAAGACGAGAGTTGAAAATTCCATCCACACTGCCCTTGTCATAAGTTCCAGGATATGGTGTCATTAGATGTGAGCTTAAGGTGAACACATTATCTCCCACAAACACATATGGTATAGGTAATCTTTCTGAGGGCAGTGGTTGATCTGGTGGGAGCATCAGCTGGTTTTCATTAAGTCTCTTGAATAAAGTAGCATTTCGAAAAATATCACCATCACTTATTCTGCCTTGGCAGCCAACATCGACAAATATAAAACGATAATTCGCATCCACCAAAGCTATCAGCACCACACTGAAGGTGCCCTTGTAATTACCAAATTCAGATCCACTGTGCGTAGGAGACTGAATTAATATATGTTTACCATCCAATGCACCTACACAGTGAGGAAAATTCCACTTCTCATCATATTCTTGTGCTATTTGCAGCCATTCTTGTGAAGTTCGAGGCATCTGGAAGCACATATGAAATACTAAAGTGCCATGAAAAAATTATTTCACTCAATTATTATATTAATTTGCAATATGCTAAGCTGAACAATTTCTATTTGAAACAATCTACCATATGCCTTAGGAAATGGAAGAAGTTACAAGCCAGGATGATAAAAAGCAGCATGAAGAGGAGGGTGAACACTTCAGAGCTGAGGACCACACAGTAAATTATGGCAATGAAATGCCTTCAAAAGAAATATTTCCTAATCCACAGAATACCTTGATGGCCCTGGCAGATACAGGAACTACTGGAAAACAAAAAGGAATGAAGACTGAAACAATTCAGAATGACATGGAGGAAGCATACAAAATTTTTAAAAATGTGTCTGAAAAGCCCAGTGAAGATGAATATTACCTGCATGCAGAATTGCTCACAAATAACTTAAAGGACTTGAGTGGAAATACACACAAAATAATTGTGTATGAGAGCAACTTAATGTCGTGTGCCAAAATGCAGAAACAAAATAAAGTCACCCATGTGGTCCTTATTCTACGACTGCTACCACTGAAATTTATAACTACCATCCACCTTCCTGCCTCCATCAACATTCATATATTTCTCTGTCTACTCCTCCCTCACAACCATCTCACGAAAACTCTTAGAAAACATTTCTCCAATGCAGTCTTAGTATTCACAACTTCCACATGGAAACAATTCCACTTCATAACTTACTACCACTGGCGATCAAGTATTGACAATGTCTAAGGGTAAAATTGCACCTGTAATGGCACTGCAGTTGCCACTTCAATTAATTATTTTATTGAATTAATATATATATCATTTGTGCCACTTAAATAAAATTTATATAATGAAAAACTCCCTACCTTTATTTCATCTCGTAATACATGGATCAAAGCACTGCATACATCAAATATGCATCTTGATACTGTTTGCACTGAAAACTTGAATAAGATGGACAGACTTCTAAAACTGTCTCCAGATGCCAAAAATCTGAGTGTCACTGCAAATCTTTCTTGAACAGGGATTGCTTCTCTCATGTTTGTATCGGTTTTTTGTACAATTGGACCTATTTTATTGAGAAGACACTCAAAATCTGTTGCAGACATTCGACAAAAGTTGTCAAATCTGCCAGAAGGTTCTCGCTTTAAGTCATTTAATATGCCTGAGGCATTATCCCTGCTGGCAAAAAAAAACATGATATATAAGTCCTGCCATGTCTTGCAAACAACATAAACAAATGCTCAAAGTATTAGATAAAAAATTATGGGTAAATGCACGGCAATATCTCCTTTTTGGATGCAGGTGTTTAAAAAGTGAATAAGGTGTAAAAAACTTACTTAGTCCGACTTTTATTAATGGACACCATCCACCACCTCCTTTTGCGTTTGCTTAATTTTTTCATTTTCAAAAATTCATAGCTCATCACCACATACGCAGCACTGGCGACAATCTTCTCCTGCTCACTATTCATTTCCAATTGACCAAAATGTGAGTCCCTGGGACCACCTCACCTACTGTGGCCACGTGTGGGAACACAATCACAATGACCAGGCAAACATCTGACAACTGTAACCCCCAGATGCATGTCTGCAAAATACACCTGCCATGCAAACAGTATTACAATTGATCATTTGACCCCTCGTACAATGTACAAATATTGACACATCTGTCAAACACACCAGTCATGGAAACGCTCCATATAAACATGTCCTCAAAATGCACATACAGCTTCCCTGATGCCAAGTTATTCACGCAGGGGTGCACCCAAGGTGGGGGCTGCTGGGCTGCAGCCCACCCCCCAACCCAAAATTTAAAAAGCAGATTTTGTACATATTATGATATCAAAAGTTTTATGTGATTTCCCCTTCATCCAAAATCAGCCACTGAAATCGGCCGATGACTAGTGCATTAGAATTTTGGGGGGGAAAAAAAAAAAAATTAGCTATATTAAAAATAACAAAACACAGGACACTCTGAGTGATGGAACATGTAGTTCTATTCATATGTATACACATGCAGTTTCAAACATTGTTATGTATACTCACAACATGATTTTTATAACATAATTTTTAATATCAAACAAATTATATATAGCCTCAGAGTCTATAATACGAAGCATTACTTTCACGGGTTAAAACCTTTACACATATTAATAAGAGCATAATTAAGATGAAATTTTACGTATCAAAAAACAATTTAACCATATTGGTATGCATGCTGTATAAAACCCACCAGCGCTCATATCATCCATCTGACTGATCATTCATGTATTCATCTGTTGAATAAAAGGCTTAAGTCACATATTTTTTAAATTTTGCCATGACAGTTTTTTCTGTAAAATCGGTTCAGCAATATCATATGGTAATTTGTTGCAGATTTTTAAGCTTTCATAATACAGCCCTTTCTGGTATATAGTTAATGCAGCTGATGGTTTATGTAACTGTATTCTATTTCGTGTATTGTAATTATGAATAGTAAAATTAAATGTATAAAGTTCCGGACTGTGACATAAGAATCTCATCAGAGAAAATATGTATTGAAACATAAAAATCTCATCAGAGAAAATATGTATTGAGAAGACAAAGTCATTATTCCTAGTTTTCTGCATAAAGGTCTACAAGAAGTTCTAGCATTTGACCCAGTCATTAATCTGCTTATCCTTTTCTGTAGTTTAAACACTTCCACACTGCCAGTAGAGTTACCCCAGAATAAATACCATATTCTAATAGTGAATGAAAATGAACAAAATATATCATTTTAACAGTGGATATATTGCTGTAGGAAGACACTGTTCTAATGACAAAACATGCACCACTTAATTTTTGTACGAGTTTGTCAATATGTTTTTTTCCAATTTAAAAACTTATATAACTCCAAACCTAAAAATTTTATATTGTCGGACTCTTTTATGGTTGAATTGTGATAACTGAAGTGGTTACGTATCTCTTTACTTTTTTTGGAGTTAAACTTTGTCTTATCAAAATTTAAGGTTAATCTGTTAAGACTGAAAACCTTTCGTACATCATCAATCAACTAAGACAGAAGTGCCTCTCCCTTCGAAAATATTTGTGTGTTAAACCTCACATACTGGTCAGCAGTACCAGATTCTTTACACATGCCTTCCAATTCTCTACCTACGCAAATGTACACAGTTCATAGCACTGATCAGTGGTGAACATTAACTCGAACACACGATGGCCTATACTACATGTCGCAGGAAATAGGCGGCATTGTAGTCGTGCATGTATGCACAGACACCCTTCTTTATGTACGCATAAAATGGCATTCACGATCTAACATTTAAATATAATCGTACAACAAGAACATTATTTTACACTTCCCAGCCCCCATTCTTGACACACACCTACACGGCCACACACACCATTTACACCAGGACTGACAACATTGATTGTAACTGTCCTTTCTTCTTCTTCTTTTATACAATCACAGTATGGAATGCACTGATGTTGCATGCCCTGTCACTGTTACCACGTGATTACCACATCGTAACACGATTTTAATGTGGTTGGAGTAACAACGCTTGGATCGTAACGCCGACTGTGAGGCGGTAAGCAAATGAAACGCATTAGCAGCATCTATTGCAGAATTAGTAACAGAGAAGCAGTATTTCATATGAGTTCTGAAAGCGATTTCCATTGTTAAATCCTTTTACGCAATCGATAAGTATTTTAATTACTGATGTAAAATGAAAACTGAAATGATTCTATAGAAGGAATTTTTATCATTGTGAATTTTAGCTTGTTACTTCTCTGTTGTAATCCTTATTGTTAATTGTATATAATTATGTTTCATGTTTTACTGTATATTGACTGTTGGTTGTATATAATCATTTTTATGCTAAATTACTTGTTTCAGACCCAAATGCCACTTTTGCAGTGTCATGGATCAAGGGAATGTATATACACATATGTATGTGTACAAAGGCTCTTGAATGAAGGAGTTGTGGAACAAGCAGTATGTCTTTGCTTCCTTCTTGGATTACACGCACTTTACGATTTTGTTTGACTGCTTCTGAGGGCTGCCAATATGCTGTCTTCACAGCAGAGTCACTGCCGAGTCCTGTCTCTTTTACTGGATTGGCAGTCCGTTACTTTACATTGCTCACCTCCCATAATGAAAGATGTGTTAAAATGGCTTTTGTTGGAACAGGACTTGTGAAACACAGCCAACAAAACTGCAACTTTTCATAACTGTGCAATTGGCCTTTACATATTTGCCTCAGTAAGAAATGGTAATCTGAAATAATAGCACTTAACCAGTCTGACACATACAAACATTTTTTGAAAACCAGTTATTCTCTATTGGAAACTATTAAACTTACTTCATGTACGTATATGATTTAATTTCCAGAAGAGACTCTACGCCCTAACTTCTTGTGGTGTGTCATGCTTTGGCCAGTGAAGAATGTCTGTTTATATAGAATTAATTTAACAAAGTAAAATGATGTTTCCAGTTATAAATTTAGAAAAGTACTCAGTTATGCCACATTTCCATGGAAAGGTCTTTGAGGTGTATTATTCATTTCAGACAAACTAACTAACTACATGGAGCAGAGGCCTTCTTGAGAAGCTAACAGGTTCTCAGCTAGTCAAGGAATTCCCCGCATTTTATGGAACCCAGAGGTTCACTACCGCATTCACAAGAGCCCGCCACCTGTCTATCCTAAGCCAGCTCAGTCCAGTCCATACCTACCCATCTCACTTCTTGAAGATCCATTTTAATATTATCTTCCCATCTTTTCACGTAAACATATGCATCATTCAGTGTTACACCCCCTCATCACAGTGAGATACAGGACGTGGGTGGAGGGATGTATATTAAATCCTCGTTCATTTTGAGGAGGATTTCATGTCCAAAATAAACGGCACAGAGTCAAACCCCTTTCCCCATCTAATATTGCTTTAACAGGCATTCACTGAGAGTCCACTTATTGCCTCTAGACCCTGACAATGAGATGGAATTTCAGTCTCTGCTTGTAACAAATGATAACAGTGTGGTTTGTAATGCCAGCCCCAGTCTCTTTATTTCACCACATCCAGCCACCACACCAGATGGTGACGCAGTGGCATCTGGAGTTTGCACTTTCCAACTTCTTGTTGTTCGTGATTATGTGATACTCAGAAGATCAGGCTCTGATTTTTGGGGATAATAAATGTGTTCAAAATATTATCTTGTATTTTGTGGCCCATTTAATGGTACAAGAAGTGCTGGAAATCATTTGAAAAAACACGCTTGCTAAATTCTCATCCAAAGTAAAACTGATATATAAAAATACACACAAGTTTACACTTAGCTTTAACAGGGAGAGTGGAAAGAACTAAAGAGTACAGACCCAGCAAAGGCATGACTCCTTCGTGTTCTATTGGTTCATTCAGGCAGAACAGGTCCTGCCACACAAGGTGCAACTATCCCACAAGAACAAAGTTCATTGCATAATAAAGTACATGAAATTCAATACTCCTTGAAGGGAGAGCACAAAATAATATAGCACATTGTGGAGTAGCTGCAGCTTGCACACCACAGCCTGGCACTTGTAGCTCCATGCCCGCTACTGGAGATGACCTTGTAGTCAGACTACAAATCAATTCTTGCTGGTAATGCAGATTCCATCATCTTGAAACAGTGTGCGAATACAGACCAATGAACTGCAGGATTCAGATGTTATCTATGGAAGTTAGAGAGTGTTCGGCCACCAGATACATGGTTCAACTGGGGACTTGGCTGGACCACATCAGGCTGGTGAATACTCCCAAACCTCACACTAGTTGGATGCAGAATGAGTGCGGGGACCTATTTTGCAATTTCAGCAGATAATATAAAAGCCAAGACCTGTAGACAAGGCTTTTAGATGTAGTATAAATTTCAGGTGATCTGCAGTATTCTGGAACATTCACTGCAATGTCTAGGTAAGAGAATATTCTAAACTAGAGGCCTCCTGAGTATCCTGGGCATTAGCAGCAATACTCAGGTAATTTAGAAAATGGGAATTACCTCTGAGTATCCTGAGCATTAGCAGCAATACTCTAAGGTAGACTGACACACATTCTGCAGTCCTGTCCATCCACATCTGGCATGGTTTGCTATGCAGCCGTGCTCTGTGGTACCAAATACAACTTGTCACTTCCCTACCTTTCGCTGACAGCTGCACTTGTCAATTCCAGTAACCGGTGACTCCGTAGTCAGTAACCAGTAACATTTGTTGCTACTTGATTTCATGTACCAAACGATTCACACCAGTCATATTTTCCACTTTCACTTTAACTTTCACTTTTACAGTCAGTTCTCAATTCCCACATAATTTCATCACATTTCCAGTAATGAGCAGCACTACAGCCAGTAAACAGTGACACTTGTTTTTCTTGAAGTTCACCTGCAAACCAATTTGGAATAGTCAACTGTTCCACTCTCACTTCCCGTTTTGTGGTGTTCCCCCTGAAATTAGAACTGATATCTCACAACGAAACTGCTTCAGATTGTCCTGTATACAATAAAATTACAGCAGCTGGCCGAGTAATGACTGAGCCAAGTATTTTGTTGAAAGAAAGGAATTCTGTAACCCTGTTTCAGCAGTTTTCAGTTTGCTTGAAGACTTTGTTAGAGGTCAGTAATTTGGAATGTGGGGAAATTTGCTACATAAATTCGGTATCACTGATACTAGAGAAAGTTATCAAACACCACAAGAAAATTTATGGCAATGAAAACTAAAGTAAAGAAAAGTGCACTGCAAGTTACACATATCGAAAGAACTTGCAGAAACTTTTGTTCGCAGTGTGTGAACTGCAAGACTCCTATTGCATGTAGTAATATTACAAATGCACATGCCGTTCTCTCTGGTCATGACACCACACATATTATAAACAAGGAAGGATATTTTCATTTTGACATTGAACTCATACCCCAAGACACATGACAAATATAATATTGATTTTAAAATTAATAACTGCTTTTGCTTTTAAAGTATACATTCTATACAGCAAAACAATAACTTTTGTTGATATAGACAGAAATATGAAGGAGTTTATACAAACTGTCATGTCTAATTAAGTACAGGGAATGCAAATTTGTAACTTCTTAAGGTCTAACAGATCAATATGCATGTGGAATTTTGTAAACAAGATGCACTAGGTCATTTGCTTTCCAAATGCACATAAAATTCAACTCCTGGCCAGCCTTCAGAGATTAGCATCAACTACTTACATTTCATTTCTCACACAAGTTTCTGTCAGATTTCAGTGTGTACTTCACTGTTACCCAAGCACAGTCCCACAACAGTCATGCTTGTAATGTTTTTTGTCAAAGCTCACGGCTACATATTTTCAAAGTGTTGCTGAATCTTCAACGGTCTTGGACGTTTAACAATGTGACATATTTTCATACTGAACTTTCCACCCCCAGGTTCTAATGTATGCACTCAGTGATACAATTGTGTGTCCATGATACTGTTTCTGATGGTCTGCATAAGATTAATAGCATAATTCAGGGCACAGTGGGAACTGAGGGAAATTAATGTATACTGTTGAGAAATCAACAAAGTTTGCAGTTTTTGGAAAAAAAAAAAGTGCTTGGGAAAACAAAATGAATAGAACTGTTTGAAATTATAGACTAATATACTCTGATGCAACAAATGTATCGTATGGTAATGACAAGTGGGTTTTCTCATTGAAAGTCAGATTGAGCCATTATGGTCATCAGTTCTGCACACTGGGCTATGTTGCCTCATAAGTTTAAAATCAGGAGCAACTTTTGGAAAATTGTTGAACCTATATCAAACCTGTGGACACTGGAAAAGAGCCAATGTTGCCTCCTTTATTTCAAATATTTTGTCTCTAACTGAATGAAAGCACTTTGTTTACACTGAAAATGTTGCTGCTCTTAACTGGAACTGGTATGAAGTTTAACTGACTTAGTGGAAACATAAATAGGAACTTTGGAAGGCAGGTGAGGAGAGATGCTGTGATATTATGATGCAGATATAGATATAATGATGAAGGCTTATTAATATGTTACCTGTTGTTTTGTGTGGGTGTGAAACTTGGTCTGTCACCCATATAAAAGGGCATATGCTGACGATGATTGGTTTGAGAACAAGCTATTGTGAAGACTATCCAGACCCAACAAAGGGGATGTAATAGGAGCATGAAGACAGTTAAATAATAGAAGCTTCATACTCTTTATGTAATACTATTAGGATGAATAAAGAGAGGTTAAGTAGGTGGGATATGTAGCATGCATGGGGTAAGAGACATGCATACAAAAATGCAGCTATAAAATGTGAGGGGAAAATACCATCCTGCAAGACCTAGCAGCAGATTGGATAACACTGAAATGAATATTAAAGAATTTGAAGGTTTGGACTGGATCAGGACAGCATCAGTGACAGGCTCCTGTGAACATGCTAAAGAACCTTAAGTTCCTTAAAGGTAGGGAATAGACCAGCTGAATATCAGCTTCTGAAGCAAGTTCCCACTCCACACAGTTTTATTGTTGGGCTGATATTGTTATGCTGCACAACACAGAGATGACAGAAATTACAGGCAAATGAAATTTTGAGGCAATGCATTAGAGGGAGCACACTGCAGTATTGACAGCTTTTACACAGAAAGAAAATAATTGAGCAGTGTAGGGTGGTCAGCTGACAGAGATCCACCATTCAAAGAGTCGATTCCTGCAAAACTTCAAAAATACTCATACTTTTAAAATGGCGCCTTTTCCGCTTCACACAACTACCGCCCACAAACACATTCTGACATGGAAGAAGAACTGCTGACAATCATGTTAAGTGTTTCTGTAATTTATTGTATATTTTATGTACTTACCAATATCATGTTAATTACAGTAAAAACTAGATGCAAGGAACAAAGGTTTTACAGCATGTTTCAAAAACGTAAATCAGTAACTATCTCAGGAGAAGTAATGTACATTTAAGAAGCGCCAAGAAGTGTAACATTGGGTGGTTACTGCAATTGTAGCATACACCATCAGCAGAAAACTAATATTAGACATTTGAACGGCCTGTTAGCTTCTCAAGAATGACTCTGTTCCATGGAATTCTTCATTCTAATACTTACTTAATTTTCGAAATGAGATAAGTTGTTTACAAACGACTGTTGTAACCACATAAACATTTTAAAATACGCTGAAATACGTGGCGTATCCCTGACGACAACTTTTACCGCCGCCGACATTCGTACAACTGCAGACTTCCCAAGGCATCATGGTCGCTTGCTTCCGATACATCACTGGTAAGTGGAGGGGAGAAACACTACTGGCTGGGTAGTTCTGTGTCAGGCCGGTGGCGAGAGGGCTATCGTGGAATTCGCCCGCTGAGAGAGGGGTTGGTGGATTGATCGTTAAGTATTTAACAACATTGTGCGAGCTATGTTGGCTCTATAAGAGGCGAATGAAATGGGGCTTTTTCATGACGTTTACGAAGTGTTAGGAAGGGTGGGGTCGTGACCTATTTGAAGGCACTATACTTGTATTTGTCTGCAAAGACTAAATCCACAAACATCCTCGGAACAACTGTTAACTGTTTCGAGATTTGGACTCAGTAGGCCCCTAATGAGTCACAAGTCTAAAGGTGTCATCGTTACATTAACTTGGACAGTAAGTTGCATTTGGCAATGGAAATGCATGGGAAAGGGGGCCAGTACATACTGACACCAAACTTGTGGTCTGTTATTAAAAAATGTTTACGTCTAGATCGGTTCACGTCAAATAGAAGGAACTAGCATTTACATTAAAGACACAAATCATGCAAGTCCAACCAAATTTAAATAAAACAATGCATTAGAGTCTCAAAATATGGGATTTCGACATTTTGTCATCACGCATTTTTATACCATTGTTTTGTCATTTCGCGACTGGTTCAGATAAGTCAGATTGAGACCACATAGTTAAGAGGTTGGCTCCCCTGGGCACTCCTACCTGTTGTGCTTATTCTCAGCTTAGCGTTGCTTTTCATTACGTGAGGCTGACTGATTTAGTTTTGGAATGAGACTCTTCTTCAATTGTTTACTGTATTTCATTCTTCCAAAAATGTAATGTACTGCAAATAAAATTCCATGCTTTTTATGTTTTTGGCATTATTTGACATTTCTATTACCGGTATTTTGTAAGGTGTTGGAAAAAGATAGGCCTTTTAAATTGAAAATGGATTTCAATGGTCGTGACTCTTTTACTGGTCCCAATTAACAATGAACATCAAGACCCTGTGGTATGCGTATTTAGAACAGGATAAAAAAATTGCTGGTTTTGGTTTTCACTGCAGTATAGCTGAGGTTTCCATTCTCCTGAGATGAGATGCCAGTATTTACTGTAGGGGTGGGCAAACTTTCTGACTAAGGGGCCAGATTAGATGTATGGTCTGGTGGGCAGCAAAGACGAAAATGCAATAATGTAAACATTTGTCTTGAAAAGTAGAAAATCATAATTTACCTAATTATATACATACAAAGGCCAGTACTCACCAGATTAGTGTGGCAGATGGTGCTGGTCATGGTTGTTGACAAGCGCCCCAATATTTGGAGAAAACGTGGAATTTAACATTGCACAAAACTGGACTCAGATGTTCATCTGTCATCTGCATACTAATTTCACATTTCTTCCTTTTCATTAGAGAGGAGCTTTGTTCACAAATATTAGAACATCTTCTTCCAGAGTCTTTCAAATTATCATATTTCAAGTGACTTAACCACCAAAACATTTTGAAGGGCTTCATGAAAATGGACTTACTTCTGTGATGCCCAGCAAGTCAATTAACTTCAGCTGAAGATTATCTTGTGTCTTTTCAATATCAAAGGCAAATGGACAATGCTACTTCTGCTTTCCTGAAATCTGTGATAGAATTCCGCTTACAGCTTACAAAGCATATCACTTTAACCCTTTAAAGATGAAGCATATCTGTTTTATATAAGGACTCAGTTGTACTGCACGGTAAACACTCTCCACTTTGGTTATAAAAACCAGTCTCTTGATGTTTTATAAGGCAAAAGTTGCTGTTTGTTCTGAGATCCCTACAAAACACAGAAAAGCAATGTGGGCACCATGTAGAATTTTTTAATGTTACATGTGGTGGTATGTAAAGCTACTGCTAGGCTTTAAAAGGTTAAACATGGGCTGCACTAGAATATGGGTTAAAAAAAAAGGGTTATTACCCAAGAACATTGCTTGAGATTTTTGTTTTAATGTTGAAAGCAATGTTTGTATTATATACAAAAATTCCCAAATAGCTGTGATGGCCAGGGAAAATCCTACCAGGGGGACCAGATTCAGCCCCTGGGCCACAGTTGTTGATCTCTAGTGTAGCATCATTCAGGTGGTTTAGTGACAGCCTTGCACAGGGCATGAAGTGCAAAGAAAATGCAGTGCATATGTATGTCTGTACAAATTAATTTACGTGACAGTGGATATGAAGGCAGTTACATCTACCTGCTCGGTGACTTTATTTAAATTACACAAGCACAGAGTTGTTTATTTAATCATTACAAGAACTTCTTTCTTAAATGGTTTAATTACTGTCTACAACTACTACATACTTTAGACCCCTTAATCACAAGCCCTTCCATCCAGTGTGCTGGGATAAAAGAACCTGTGATCTAACACAGAATTGAAAACTTAACAACCAGAAAGGCAGGCAATACTCTTCACAATTAATTGCATTCACAGTCTGTCTTATCATATAGATACTGGAAATAGTTTTTAAAATATGTTGTGTTCTCTTTGGTTAACCTTGTTCACATATATAAATTAATATGACACTAAAGTACTATTATTTTAGCCAATAATTATGAGACCCAACAGAACATTCCACGTCTAACAAAATCCAAGAAAGTGGAGTCAGAATGTACATGACCATCTTAGTGCAGCCAAGAACGCAACTAGTAAGGATTATTTTATTATTATAGAGGTGCCGCAATGAGTTATGTCAAATTATGTGAAACATTTGCAATCCTTCAGCAATATCTGACAAATCTCAGACTCAGCAGGTACATTAAAGTCACCTACAAATAGAACAGGAAGAATGGGATGTGCAGGTCCACCTTGAGAAGCAACCAGTGAGACTGAAAACTGGGTCACACAGTGCTGCAGACAAGACATTAATAACTACACACTGCCTCAAGCAAACCCTCTATGCATCAGAATTACATATGCCACAAGCTATTGCAGGGACCTCTGTACTATATAGCAGTGCTAACTGCATTACACACACCTTTTACTTCAGTTTCATCTGTC
Organism: Coptotermes formosanus; assembly: GCA_013340265.1. Taxonomy (NCBI): domain Eukaryota; kingdom Metazoa; phylum Arthropoda; class Insecta; order Blattodea; family Rhinotermitidae; genus Coptotermes; species Coptotermes formosanus. Next base: position 1,267,362 of record BLKM01000369.1, read on the forward strand.
GTTGTACTCATGCACAAAGTATTCAGGTATATATAAATCTGGTTATGCTAAAGACACACGAAGTCTCCAGAGAGAGAGAGAGAGAAAGAAGAAGGTTCAGCAATTTACTGGAAAATAATATAAGAGGCAAAACTTGCATAATAGACAAAAATTCAAGAATGTTCTGTGTACAGAAGATAAGAATTCTGGTTTACTCATGAGTCAAGTAATCTGGGGACAGGCATGGTATTGATACTATAACACATGTAGAGATGGAGGACGAGATGCCTGCAGTAGGCTAAAGACCACTAAAATGAATTCTGTCATAATCCTCTTTAGCAAAAGCAGTAACACTTCCTTTCTTTATCCTACATCTACATCACCTTTCACTTAATCAGTTATGAAGGATGGAATCAGTGTTCAGAAGTTTGATGTAAAATCACAGCCATCATTGATTGTTGATATTCTTTATAATGCATTACAAATTAATATTTATCAAACACACAACATACACATTTTAATGTAACTTCTGTCTTCAAGCTATGCCATTAATTAATGATGGATACTGATCAGTTGTTACAGGAACATATTAAAATAATAACTTGAAATGCAACAGAAATGTAAATCCACCATATCAAATTTTAGAAAGTTGTAAAAGAAATCAGCACTTGTTATGGAATTGACAGTACCTCTTACACATAACATCTGGATATGAAAATAAATGGTAACTTCCTGAAGTTAATATGCCTTAAGCAGAACATGAAGTAAGGTAAAATGAATTTGGCTGTTGATTCATTCTTCATTTTTGTCACATTTTACGAAAAGCTGCATTTGTTACAGCTTATTAAATTAGAAATTTGATGTGGCTAATAAAGAAAACACATGAAACATGCTCATAGACATGAAGCCTGAAATAATGATAAGAATAATTCGTACCTTCATCATTTTGAAAATGACAGTGCCAGAGAACTTCTGAAATATTGATTATTTCAGGATGAAAGTTGAATTCCATTCGATTTCCGTTCAATTGTCTTATTCCTACTCTACAGTTTCCCAACTTCAGGTACTGCTTTAAAGTTTCACAGCTTTTCATTCTACTTGAAAGAAAATATTGCATTATTCTAAAATTTGGCATTTACACCATTGCATTAGTTAACCAAAGAGAACAACAGTTAAACAAAGTCAACTAATGTGCCAATGTTCACCAGGAACTTGAAGTACACTGGAACTTCCAACTCTGATATATCACCAGTCTCTTAGAAAATTTGCTTTAATAATAATCTTTATACATCTGACATTATTTACACTTTAGACAACAAAGACACTGAATTCACACCTGTAGATTAGAACAACACAAGGCAACAATACGAGCTTTTTCAAAGCTCCACGATTTTTCTTTTAAACAGTTTAAATAAGACATGCGAGAATGTCTTTGTAAATTTAAGTTTCCAAAGTTTAGAGTCACCAAAGACTTTCTTTTCTTTTTCTCTTGAGAGACCTAGCACCATGTATATTTTCACTTTCATTTACAGATTTGTAAAAGCCCATATAATTGTAAACGGTTGCTACACCTGTCTTGAAGCAGTGCCATAAACTTTTAAAATAAGAAACTCTTGCCAAACAACTACTGCAACAATGATTACATGTTTCCAAAATCTAGAACTTCCAAATACAGTATAAAAATCTGCAATATATAATATTTAAAGTCTAGTGTCATGAAAATGTTTCTTTTACACTTACAGAAATAATCTGAAAAAGGCATAGTTATGTTTACCAAAGAGGAGAAACAATGATAATTTTAACCATTAGGAATAGCCCTAAAATTACTTTACAATACTGACAATAATTGAAGCATACAATGATGGACACTGAAAGGATTCTTTTCCCCAAGAACACGCCACTTTATTATTTTTCATTTAAAAATCTGCTTTCTTTCTTTCTTTGTACTTCGTCTGTTTTAATTTACAGCACATGCCTAGGTCAGGAAAAATACACGGTAATCATCTCAGAAAGGGTTCATCCCTTTAATACTCTTACCTGACCCTTTCTCTTATTCCCACTTTTAAGAAGTTTAAAAAAATTAAAATTCACAAAAAGCTAATTATACTTTCACACACTGCTCTAATACACCATTCAAAATTAAGTGATCTAAAAAAAAAGGAACATCATGATAATTACACCTGCATTACACTGGTAACTTGTGGACTGATCTGAAAACTGGAATTTTCTGGTATTTTCATTATTTAGTTATTATTGCAAAAACACTTAATTATAATGTAATAATAATTATAATATTACGTAATGCATATATTACTTCAGTTACATTGCACTATGGTAAACATCTCATCGGAGGGATGAAGCCATCTTCAATTAACCACTGCAACTCAGAAAACCTATGCTAGGTGGTTCTTTGTTCAGCTAATGACTTCAGATGTTCAGTCGAGTTTGGTGATGTTGTAAAACATCTTCTGGTAACTTGTTCTATTAAGGCAGTATAAGGATACTTTGGTTGCGAAAAATCGCTATGGTAACACCTTTTAGGAATTATTTGTTGCTTCTCCAATTTTCAACTAGAAACATCTGTACTTTTCTTTTATATTTATAGACTGCTCTGGGGTGTTGACCTGTGTGTTTGCCATATACTGTACATCACCTTCCAGAATAAACACTCTTTACCGAAGTATATACATCTCTTTTTACATCTGTCCTAAACTTAGTCTCACTTTAGCCTTACATGTCCTTCAGCTTAGCACTGGCTAAAATGCTAGGCTGCAAGTACTGTATTCTGAATTTCCATATTTGTTCCACCTGTCTGCATATTGTGCATTGACACTAATCAGTGACTTGGCCCATGACATTACACTTGTACCCAGTCATATTCCACCAACAGAAATGGTAATGGTAATGGTAACTGATCATCCCCTCATGCTGGGAACTTCTGGACACGCATCTGACCATCTGCCTACATAATTCACTTGAAACTTTAAAAACTCGGAGAATACAGTCAAGAATTTTCTTGCATTTTTAGGCAGCAGTATCACATCGTGGCAGATATTCTTTCAAGCCTCTTTTGAAAAGCAAGAATAAGAAGGCTCAAGGTCCAAGTAATTGCCATGTATTCCCACTGATCACAGGGTATGGTCACCGTGCGGTCAAAATGCCATTCTGCCGCCTTCGATTGTCACAGTTCCATCTTAACCATTGGTAGGTGTTGCTACCGAGCGAATCGATGTACTATCTCTGGATTGCAGAATTCAGCAGGAACGGAACATAGAACATTTTGCTATCCAGAAGCAAAGCAGCTGCTGATTGAACCTAAGATTAAATATATGTTAAAATATCAACATACTGTTTGTGGATGGAAGTTTTGTCTTTAAGTATCAATAGAAAACATGAAATATGGTATGTGTAAATGCCTTTCATTCAAAAGAATAAAAGTGTGCTTCATGAATGGTGAAAAACAAATGTGATCGTTTTTTACAGCACTAACAATGCCCCTTTTCAGAGCCACAATTGTACACCTAGGCCCCTCCCACACCTCCCTGAGTGGCTTCTCACCACCTCTGACTATTAGCTATCTACAGCTACTGCGTCTATATAACACAACGCTTTTTCCTGCCTGGCTATTCTTCTTGGACTTCTTGATCCTGAAGATTAAGGCACAACAATCCTTCAAAATATTTTGAATGACTCACCAATGATGCAGCGTCCTATCCTAACACTGCTCTAATAACCTCATATCTCACAATAATTAATTATTATTCTCTAGGTTTTCCCTTTGAAGAACTTTCAGTTGCAATGCAACTCAGTTTGTATCGTTTTCTCCACATTAGACATGGTCGTATGTCTTCTCAGGAAGTAAATTTGAAAGAAACTCTACATGAGGGTAGGGGAACATATGCCAAAATTAAAAAGCAAAGCTAATATATTGCAAACTAACAAACAATAACATCCTATAATTTACACCAGTCACTAAATGAGGGTGAATACATACCCAAGTGCATTGTGTCTTTCATTGGTGTACAAATCTCTCTCTCACACACACGCACGCACGCACGCACGCACACATGCACACACACACACACAAAGGTGTTCAACTGGGAATGTGATGCATGAAGTCAGTCCCTAGGTATAATATACATTTCTCTATAATGTGACAGAATTAGTATATGTTCTGTGGATTAAAGTTATGTGATAAATTATAATAAATTGCCATTATGATTACAATCATACCTCAGGCAGTCGGACTAGCAATTCGTGGAAGCGGGTGGGTTGTTGGGGGAAGTGGTGCTCCTCAAAACTTCTAAGACAAGTCATGTACCGTTCTTGAATAGTTTCAAGTTCACTTGAATCACCTCGACCTGAAAAGAAAAGTAAATAAAAGGAAAAGAAAAGAAACAGATAATAAAATTATGTTTAGACAGTGTTGCCCTGTGCAGATTGATTAAGGATGAAGCCAATTGCAGCAAGGCCGTGTAGGATTAATCTGCAAAAAATTGCCATGAATTTGATGGCTGAAGCTTGCGTGTGTTAAAGATAAGGCATTCTTCCATGAATTGCATATTAGCAAGGACAATTTGTAAATATACCACTACATGAGTACACATGTATATAAAAACTTAAAACCAGCACACACAGATAATTATGATCTTTGCCCTGTTTTCCAGTATTTGTTCAGCTGTTTCCAATTTATACCGACAAGCACAACAAAATACTTTTTCAGCACCTATAGAAAGAGCCTTAAAATCATTTTCCATTAATTGAACCTGTGAGTGAAGACAGGCACTCACCAAGATGTGAGTACTTGTTCAGAAGCCAGTATCACCCTCGTGTCAAACAGAACAGAAATTCTGGTATTAAATTTACAAACTCTTAGATATTACACTATAAGTTTCACCTCAAAATCATGGCATGCAAGCTTGACTGTTTCTCAGCATCACCTTAAGTGGTCATGTGGACATTTAATTTTGATTGCAGCATTGGAAATGTCTTGCAGAGAACCAGTGTGTACATTTACTGCACCAGCTGTGTCATTTTTTTATTCCCCTAGCCATAGTAGATACAAAAACATTCACCATCTTCACAGAATATGTTTACTTTGCATGCACTTATAAGACAACCTCCTTCTTCAATCTGTGAATTACAAAAAAATTTCTGTCTTATAATCAGGTGAACATGGTGTGTCATATTTCAGTGTCAAAAAACAGAAACAAAATGTGACACTGTATGATTGGTAAGCTTAGAAGAAAATGCATACAATTACTAAAGACTGTATTCTCAATAATAGATGCACTGCACTCCAGTTTATTATGCTAAATGATATTTAATCTTCAAGTTAATACATTTTTACCCATGAGATCTGTTCACTGCCCTAAAAGTCCAGAGTTCATATTTGCTGTCAGAATGGACAAGAGATTTAGCATGTGACATGTACCTTGGTTAAGCATGGCAATGACTTTCAGGCACACATACTCTTCCATGCGAAGTTTTATCCTGCGGAACATGAGTGTCACATGTGTTATCTTTTCTATCATCTGACCCACATCCTGTCGCAGCTGATCAATCGAGATCGGTCGCCCCATCATTGATGTAAGACATGTCTGAAGTGTTACAAGGTTATTGGAAACCTGTAACATGATAAATGCTAATGATAAAAGAACCCTTTTGTCTTCTTCAGCTATATCATTCTTTATTTTATATTGTTCATACTGGGCATTGTCAATAATCAAATCACACAACATTCAGTCCAACAAAATGCACTCTATTGTTTTCAGATATTCTATGTTACAATACCTTGTAAATCAATTCAGTCCAACAATATACACTTGTTTTCAGCTCTTCTACATTACAATATCTTGTAAGTCAATCAATCAGCTGACTTACAAGGTGCTGTAATACAGAATATCTGAAAAGAATAGTGTGCATTTTGTTGAACTAAATATTGTGTGACTTGATCATTCTTTATGTTAAAATTATGAGATAAAAATTAAATATCTCCACTGTTAACTTTCCACAGTATGCACCTCACAGCAGAATACATTTTAGATAAGTCTGAAGCACAAGTACCATACATCTGCTTTTGGCTAGCTTTGACTTACAGAAGTCCTTCGTTGCCAAATGTGCTACCTTCATTCTACAGAAACATTACCAATCCAAGAAGAGCTCTGATACTTTGTTTTGGTGCATGTGTCATGTGAGTATACTGAATATGGTGTATATTGGACAGACAGATTTGTGCTGGAATAATATACATGACTAATAAAAATTTATTTTCTTGGACAGTACATAATTTCTTATTCCATTTTAATTTGTTCCTAGGGTATCAACCCCCTTCCCACCTTACCTCTTGTGTAAAATCTGCCTCAGTTCCGTCGCTGCTCGTACTGCCTAACTTGTGTGCTCCATGAATTGCCTGATATGCCGATGTTGTCAGCACCAGCAGTTCATGCCATTTGTGTGTTAGCAACCTCGTATGGACCTGACCGAAAGAAACAGAATACTGAATCCCTGCTCAATAATATACAAATGTTTCTGGAAATATACATGAAGTTTCATGCAAAGCCCCAACATCTGTGAGAAAATAAGAACAAAATAATTTTTGTACGTATTAAATATATACAGTACTGTACCGCAATATGCAAAGCAAACACAAGGGCAAAATTCAAAACATACTTAATTTCTTGATCTGCCATTTGTCTGGGTGTGAACAGAATATGCAGTAGCAAAACACATGCATTAACAACACCAATTACAATTTATGAGAGGATAAATACAACCTTGAAGCGTCTCTTGCATTCTTTCCATTAAAAAATTTGTCTGATTCATCCAAAACTGCCTACTGCACTCAGAAAAATACATAAGACACAGTAAACATCAGTAACTTTGTAACTTTCAAATAACACATGAAAATTTTAATGACATCAAATTATACACAATCAATTACATACCACTTTAATATAGACAGCAACACTAAGCTTTAGAGACTACACGAAAATATTTTACTTAGGTGTCAAATTTGATGCAAAAGTAGTTCTTGAATTTTTGCAAGGTAAATGGAAACAAACCATCTGATAAAAATTGAACTTTATTAGCTTTAATATATGGGGAATGAGAAAAATTTGCAGACTATCAAGGCACATAATTCTACCAGCAGTTCTAAACAACTAAAACAAATTTGAAAGCTTATTTTCAGATTAATGGGTTGGTTCAAGCGGATCAGCTGCCTGGCTACCTCATTCACCACACCTGACACCAATGAACTAAGTTACATGGGGGTTTGCCAAAGGGGAAGAATGTTCAGCCACACTTACCCAGAAATGTGAACTAAAGAATGTAACAATCATAGACTTCGCCCCTGACATGTTACAGTTTGTATGGGAAGAGACTGAATATCAATGGGGTGGCTGCCCAGTTACAGCTGGCAGCTCCACTGACATGTTGTGGTAGCATATGAAACTGTATATCATCACAGTGATGTGTAATTGATTATATGTATCAGGATATTAAACTTTGTACATGTCCTAAACATTGCAAAGTTACTTCATGTGTAGTATGTGTAAACCACGAACATTCATTTTTTGAGGACTGCACATAACATAGTGTTGTTAACTATTTAAGCAGCACAGCAAAAACATTCCCATACTAAAATATTTGAATAGGATTCAAGTACTGAAGGACTCATTATAAATGAAAAGTAGTATGCCACTTACTTCATCTAGAACTGATGGATATTTATTTACATATCAAATATTAACAGATCTTCATTTAGTCTCATATCACACCTCTGGACATTGTTTTTCAGAGTATCACAAGAACTATAAAGGGTTCTATAAAATTATTTGAATCTCACTTATACCTAATTATGGTAGTTAATTTGCACATAACTCACAGAGGATGAAATTGGTAGGGCACATACAGGTATAAAATGTGTGCAAAATGCCAGCACACCTCAGTCAGTATAGTGACTAGACTATGGGCTGGATGACTCAGGAATTTTGGTTCAATTCCCAGCAGCGGTAAGAAACCTTTCTGTTCATGAAATCGTCCAGACCAGCTTTAAGGCCCACCCCGCCTCTTATTTAATGGGTACCAGGGGCACTTTCCCCATGGGTAAAGCAGTTGAGCCACAGAATTGGCCACTCACCTCCATGTAGCATCAAGGTTAAAAACAAGTGAGCTATAGGCCCCCTGTCCCATATGCCTTAATGTCATGTACAGGGTCAACCTTTCACCTTCATGAAATTTTGGTAAGAAGAGAGAAGGTAAGAGACTGCTTGACAGATCTAGGTATAGCTGGAAGGACCCCATTAAGAAAATGTGTGGATATGGTGCAAATTCATTTAACAAAAGCAAGGGCCCAGTAATGAGCATTTATGAATATGGCAATGTACTTTTGTGTTCCAAACAACACAAAAAAATGTAAGGATCATCTGGGTGACTGTCAGCTTCTCAAAAATGATTCTAGTCCACACAATTAGTTGTTTCCATATTAGAGGAGAGAGTGGAAGAGGAACAGTAATTCACTGAACTTTAAAGTGTATCACATCATGTCTGAAAGGGGGAAGGTTTAAAGCTACTGCTCCCAAATTTGGATGCAGTGTCAAGTGTCCACTCTACCAAAGACTCACATAACAATTCGATATTGCGTTTTGTCATGCCCTTTAGTGTTCGAAAGGTAATGTTGACAACACATATTACCAGATCCAAACGTGTCCATGATCAGCAAGTGTCACAGAACAATTTCAAACTGCAGATGGAGAAGGTGGTCTCTTGATGTGAAGGGTCGTTACACATATATAACGTGTCCATGATCAGCAAGTGTCACAGAACAATTTCAAACTGCAGATGGAGAAGGTGGTCTCTTGATGTGAAGGGTCGTTACACATATATTAAATGGTGTGCAAACAGCCAAGATCAACTGGTCTGCAAACAGCTAGGATCAACTGGTCTGCAAACAGCCAGGATCAACTGGTCTGCAAACAACCAAGATCAACTGGTCTGCAAACAGCCAGGATCAACTGGTCTGCAAACAGCCAGGATCAACTGGTCTGCAAACAGCCAAGATCAACTGGTCTGCAAACAGCCAAGATCAACTGGTCTGCAAACAGCCAAGATCAACTGGTCTTCCAGCTTGGGGGGTGGATGGGGCAAACAACCCATCAACACAAAAAACTATCATGTTACAAAATGTTACAAAAAATAGAGTCTAATGGTTGGCTCTGTTGAGTGTGAAAACAAAGTGTTGGATTCTACAATGGTGGGGAATTCCTTGATTAGCTGAGTGACTGTTAGCTTCTTAAGGACCCTGCTTTATTATGTTAGTTAATCAATACGCAGTTTAAAAGAAACACAGGGGCATATCACAACCAAGGACAACGCATTTTTCTGGCTATAATGAATGTGTCTAAAGCACCTACATTACCATAATTTAGATTACTTCTTGATGTTTCTTTCTCTTTGATGAACTAACCAGTTACAAAATACAGGATTTGCTCAAAGTTTATAGTTCAGCTTGTGAAGAAATTCCTACCTAAAGTTAGGTCTTACAAGTGATTTCTTTCCCTGACATTGTCACCAACATTTGTTCATGTATCTTTCAAGTCCTGTCCAAAAGACAATGTTCGGATGGTTAACCTGAGAAGGATAAAATGTGCAAGACATATAAGGGGAACACGAAGATAAATGGTTCTACTAATCTGGGTTTCAGAACTGAAGTATTTACCTCAACAGGCAGCTCCAAGTAGAAGGGTAACCTCTTTGTCCATTGTACCAGCTTATAAACTATAGAATCACCAATCTGGCACAGCTTGTCTGAGAGGTCAGACTTGTGGTCTAGCAATTCATCCAGATTCTGTAACATTGCAAAATTAAATTAGGATATCAGGGAAACAAGGAGTTAGAAATGTAATGTATGGTTTCACCTGCCTTCATTAACCTTTTAAAGCCTAGCGGTAACTTTACATACAGCCAGGTTTAACATTAAAAAATTCTACGTTGTGCCCACATTGCGTTCATGTGTTTTGTACGGATCTCAGAACACACAGCAACTTTGCCTTATAAAACATTAAGAGACTGGTTTTTATAACGGAAATGGAGAGTGTTTACAGCATGGTACGCACCGTGTCCTTATATAAAACAGATATGCCTCGTCTTTAAAGGGTTAAAGAAGCTTAGTAATGCCACATCCCACACCACAGCACATTGTGAAATCTGGAGCACTTCACCACCTAGGTACTGGACGCACATTTCAAGTCTCTGTGAATTCAGCATGTACTGCTTTTACAAAAAGATTAATTTCAAAGGATATTTGGTCACACAAGTATAATGAAGGCTCTCTTCACTTTAGTTACTGTGGAGTGCTGAAGAGAAGAGTGAACAAAACACACACACACACACTCCTGGAGAACCAAAAGATGCTGTGTCAAGTCATCGAAGTGGTTTTGGGTGCAGAATAAGACAGGTGGATACCATGTCTGCAAGTTCATGGAGGTCACTTGTAATATTTACTGTAAACAGCACAAGAGAAGTAAAGCTGTAACATAAGATAAAGGAAATTAAACAGGTGCACATGCTACAGGAATCCTTCTGAAACATAACTTCATCGATTTTCCAACAGGAGCATACATAATAACTGATTTTTCCACACACTAAGACTTACGAATATGAATTTCAAAGAAAATACAATAAAATTACCCTTAATGTAGCTATGTCCTGGAATTCATCGCAGTCTATTAGTGTTTGTATCATGGTCAGTGTCACTTCAATTGGAAATGTCCGGTCTCGTGATGAGCTCACAGCATTATCCAATCGCTGACGCAAGTGTACCACCTAATGGAGAAAAAAATATAGAGATAACACTAGCTGTGAATGTCTTTGGAACTAAAATTAAGAAAATTATGATATTTAAAGTAATTTGAGTTTTCCATGGTGCTTCGGTTATCATCATTACATCTAGACTGTATGAGGACTACTCAGACACCCATGTGATGAGAAATTGAAAAGGGGTGAAGGCCAGAGCATTTAACAACTATTGATCTCCATATACTGGTGCAGTATGAGGATGCATGTACTGTAATTACCAAAATATAAGATTAGAGTTTTGTCCAAATATCCTCTGAAAAATAAAACATTTTGATCATGCATAGAGCTAAACACATTTTGTACATGTATTTTTCTGTGAAATAAAGACTGTGAAAGGCAGTTGTCCTATATGATCAGCAATCTCATATTCAGGCAAGTATGAGAAGCGAGGTGACCTCTAGCACCATGAGCTTCATACAAAGTATAATACATGATCCAGCAATGGCTTCACATATTATTAGAAAGAAAGGCACAGGGACATGATTCCAAAAGTCCACCTGTCTTTAGGAATAACAAAAGTAGGCCAATAAAATACAGCTTAGGACCCTCTAAAAACAAGATAAATGAGACGGGACTGTACTTCTAAAATTCAACAGTGTTTAATGTCACTGTCTGGATCAATCGTTGAATTTGTTTTGTCAGCTCCCACAGATGAATAGTTCTTGCTAGGTTGTAGGTACAGTGAAGTCTAAATAAGTTAGTTGGAGAAAGTTTCCTTCAGCAGAGGCATAAACAACACTACAATCAAAATATAATGTTACCCACACTCGCAAGGAAAGTAGACTGGCGAAAGTTGGAGAAAGTTCATGCACATTCACGTTTGGTAACACAATGTAATGGCATACAATTCACCTTCAAGAACAAAAGAAAAGCTCATAGAAAGTGAAATTGGGAACTTGATGATGGCAAAAGCAACGGTGCTAGACATTTAAACTTGCAGCCACAATGCATGTGTTATATCTGAGACGTCCATATGGGCAGCCATCCAGACTGAAGTGTGAGGGATGATAATATTTCAGTTCCATTTCCTTTAATTGTTAGTCCTATGGTGCATTTTGAAAACAAATATTAATTACATGTCCCTCAGCAACAGCACCAAAACATGAGCTTGACTTCAGTGGAACGAGGTATGATATATCAGTGCTATGTTAGGTCCTGTGTCATAGGTTCAAACATTCTCTTTAGACCCTGTTCTGAAACACCTTTTATCTTTCGCGAACTAGTCTCCCTTTCCACAACTCCATATCAGAGAATTGATCTGGCTGCTATTGCAACTAAGAATTTTGTGATGATGAACTAAGAACAAGCTACATTTTGTGGAGAAGTTTTGATAATATAATTCATGATGTTATAAGAGCTGATGTGGTTATTTATTTTTGACAATATAGAGTGACAACAACCAGACTTGTGCATTGAATTACAGAAGCCCGAGGAAGGTTTCTTCAGTACAGTTTTTCCATTGCAAACTTTTCCCCTCACTTAATAATGAATGTACTGATGTTGAACCTTAAAACTGATAATAAATCACTGCTTCCTCTCTTCTCTACAATTCACAATTCACAGTTCCTCTGTCAGTGAGGTAAAGCATGTTCAGACTCACTGCAGTAACTGATGTAAATGACGGTGGCTAAGAAGGATTGTAGGTTAATTGAGTATTAGTTATGACACATTCCACTGTAAATAAGCCACTATTTTTGGCACAGAAGTTAATAATTGCATGTAATTGTCAAAGGAAGGAAGGAAGGAAGGAAGGAAGGAAGGAAGGAAGGAAGGAAGGAAGGAAGGAAGGAAGGAAGGAAGAAAGAAAGAAAGAAAGAAAGAAAGAAAGAAAGAAAGAAAGAAAGAAAGAAAGAAAGAACATAAAAAAATAATTGCTGTCTCACCTCACTGGGGTTGGTGAGAGCAGTTTTCAGGATCGTTCCATTCACAAGGTGAGGCGGGATTCCATGCTCAGGTGTCACCATCCCCTTCTGTTTCTCCGCCTGACCTTTCACCTGCCCGTTTTTTGGATTCTTCTTGTGTTTCTTGTATTTAACCTTACAAAACACAACAGATACAAAAATGGCAACACTGGTAGGAATAATACAACCTGTTTTCTTAAGACCAATATTGATGCCATCCTCGTATGTTCCTGATCTTCAAACTGACTGCTTTCCAGATGTTAAGATGTCCAGCACATCACAACCTCTTACATTTCCCTAAGTCAGGTATACTAGGTGACTACATAAATAACAAAAACTTTATTATAAACATCTTCCATTCCCTACCTCATTTCTTTTAGGCCAAATACTTCACTTCGCACTTTGTTTTAAAATACCTGTAATTAATATTTGAGACCAAGTTTTACACAAATAAAAAAATTAGGAAATCACTGTTTTTATAATCCTTCATCTTCCATTGTTCAGAAAGAGATTGTTGATAACAATTTTGAACCGACTAATAATGGACACTTTACAACTATTTTCGTTATCTTTAGTTAAAAACCCATACTTCTGGGTGAAAAGCATATGAAACCTGTCAAAGAGTATCCATCAAATTGTCAAAACATGCAGCTTATTTCAAGTTAATTTTAGTTCCCTTAAAGGGTGATACAGTGGCCATGTGTTTCTTCCCAGCATAGTTCTTAGATCATCACAGTGACAAATCATGGTAATGGAATTCAGCTGTGTTAACTATGAGCACTAGAATAAATTATGACTTAACAATACTCCACACATGTTGATAAAATGTAATATTTTCATCAAACATGAAAGTGGCACTGATATAACTGTACATGCATGAGTGAACATTATGAATAAACTACATGTTTTTGAATGCTGAAAAATTGTGATCATGACTGTCAAAGAAACATAAGACTCCTACAGTATACTCTGCTCAAAGAGCTAACAAATAAGACATTATATCATCCCCTGCTTGGATTTTATATATATTTATATACATATGGGAAATCCCTCACACTTTACAGAGTTTCTCACTTACAACAAATAAAAAATGTACCTCAGAATTTGGCTACTCTTTATTAGCAAAATGCAATCCCCTTTGACAACTTTCATGAATGAAAAATTCTTTCAAAGCATAAGTTTCTGTATTAAGTAGTTTTTATGTGCAGAGGAATAAGCTTGCAATTGCTTCTTTATGAAATTTAACATGATATTCCTACACAGCAACCAGCCTTAGTTCAAATTTGAAATATTTAAAACACAGTGTCTTCAAAGTCCTTAATGACATATTTCGGAGAATGCAGTACAGTACAAAAGTCATGCAATGTAGGGCTCAGATATGCTCCCCCATGAGCTATAAGAATGTAGAAATGAAGTTACTGCGACTAAATACCAGATGAAGGAGAATGGAAATACAGATCAAAGCTGCCTTAACCACAGTACTAGATGAAGTTGACGATCAGCTCCACACTCCAACTGCTACATGCCTGACAAAAAAAGTCTGTTCAGTCAGCCCTGGGGCATAGTGCATTATCTATGAGTCAGGATTTGCCTGCCATCATGCATCAGAAATTAGCAAGTAACCACTGGATCACAACTCTGTTTCATATTTTACTTCAGTTATGTGCGGCTACTTCTAGATAAAGTGGTCCCCATTCCTAGTGTACTCATAGCTTCCAAGAGTGGTGATGAGTTTGTTGTATTACTCTATCGTTCCAAAGAGGCTTCCACCAGCCCAGAGTGAATCATGCTTAAACACAACTAAATCTAAGCAAGCAAAGAGAAATATATTAGTATAAGCTTTGCAGTAATGCATATTACTTCATGGGTCAAAGTGTGTTGTTACTGATGTCTGAACTGGAGACTTTCATAAACAACATAGAAAAATGACAGGAGTTCTGGAAGTAGAAAAACATCAACTCTCTACCTCATAATAAAAATTATGAACCAAGAAAACCTTCAACAAGAAAGTCAATGAAATAGAATCACTGTACTAATCTGAATAAGCTGGGGTTACTTAATCTGACCTCTACACCACAAGGTAGAAGAGGATCAGACTAAGTGAAGTGAAGTGAAGTACTTAATCTGGGCACCCCTGCTTCAAGCAGGGATACTTCACAGGAAACAGACTGAATGAACCTGACAGATTCTCAGAATTTTTTACCAAAATTGTTTGAAATATTCTTCATTAAATTTAATCAGTTTCATAACTTTGAAAACATACCTTCTGTCATGAATTTTCATTTCTTACATAATTTTATCACACTGTTTATTAAATCACAGCCAGTCCCCCTGTCCACAAGGTAATTCTGTATTTCTACTGACTTACTTTGTTTTGTTGAGGGCTGGGAGCTAGTATATATGGACCATTATCTCCAAGCCTCTAACAACCTTAATTTGATGGTAATTAGGAAATTCTATATTCTACATTCCTTCTTATGGGTTCCTTTGTGCCAAACACTTTTTAAAGATCAGTTTAACTGAAAACTGGGGTAAACTTTTTATAAAGTGTTGTATGGCCTCACAAATTCACAGGTTCATTTTTTGGGTTTTCATTTTTCTGTCATGTACATAACCAACTAACTTTGCAGAACTGAGTCTTTCTTGAGAAATTGACAGTTGCTAAGCTAGCCAAGAAATTCCTTGCCTATTATGAAACCCAATATTTATTACTGCTTTCACAAGTCTGCCAATAAACCCTATTCTCAGCTTTTCAAATATATATATATATATATCTTGTGAATAATGCAGTGATGCACAAGCCTCTGTATTTCAAGTATGTACATTATTTCAAAATTATGTTTACCCTATTTTGCTTTACAAAGAAATGTATGCTTGCAATATTTCCAGGCACGTGTTTGTCTCCCTTGGTGCCGTAAAGTTCTGAAGGAGAAACTTTTCAATCAATACCATCAACAATGGGGATAATATGAACTTTTGAGGTGGGAGGAACGCCACTGGCATCATTCCATGCAAGATTCTGAACTGATGTATTGTGGCAAAAATATGGAAATGTCTTGTTAATTTTACAGTCATGGTAAAACACAGGAAGTACCAATACATTTATTTTAAGAATGACCAATGTATTCCCATATGTAGGCAAATTAAATTTGATACTATATTGTAACATATTAACATTTAATAACCACCTTCAGGACATCACTGAATCCCACCCTCCTAATTCTGGCAACTTCCCTGCAAATATATGGCACTTTTCTGCTGGGGAAAGAGAAATGGTTTTCTGCAAAGTAAAATTGTACTGTTGTCCTCCTTAAGGAAAGAAGGAAAGAAGGAAAGAAGGAAAGAAAGAAAGAAAGAAAGAAAGAAAGAAAGAAAGAAAGAAAGAAAGAAAGAAAGAAAGAAAGAAAGAAAGAAAGGTCCCCAGTACTGCATACTATTGCATATTTAATAATAATAATAATAATAATGAAAAAGGCAGTGCATGCACAAAATCCCAACTGCATGTACAGGCTTCGTCATAGGTATACATATTAGACCTTTTCTTTGAAAGGGCTTTCTTTACAAAGTCTTCTACAAATATAACTATTATAAAAATAACTAAAATTTTTAAGTACTGTCAATGCCTACACTTCTGTATGCATGAAAGAAAAAAGAGTGTAGTGTCCAGAATACAAGATAATAAAAGAAACACTTTCAAGGCCAAATAGGACAAAATTAAATATGTTTCCAATTCACAACAAGCAAGAACCAGCATGAAAATTGGCTGCTGTATCATAAAAATGAAGCCTAAACATTTCTCCTGTTATGTTACAATATACGGTCCTAGTAGAAGAGGAGATATTCCTAATCCATGACAAGAAGGCCTGAAGTCAGAACACAGCCTTAACAACCCCACAAGCATAGTTTTGGCTTAACACTACTATATGACAATTTTCAAAAACTATTCTAACTACAGTTTTTAAACCTACAATATCATTTCAACAAATTAGATGTGGATTTTTAACATTAACCTTGTTAGCCAGGCTCATGTTGGTAATATGAATGTTCTGCCACTGACTGGAACTTCAGACATACACTTCCACAATAAGCTTGCATGTACTTATAAAATAAAGTGAGTTCTCATATTTCACCACTGCAGTATGAGCACCCAGTCATTTTATAAGTATGTGGTCAAACTCTGTTCCTGCGGTCGCAGAGTGATCATGTAGACTGCGTGAGCCTGGCTAGCTTGATTAACATGACATACCATGCCTGCAACATGCCAGCTTTCAGTATAGCCACAATTCCATGACTTAGGGACTGGTTTGTATTTGTTTAGTGCACCTCAGGTACTTGATACTTCAATAACACTGTATCAAATACTGTAACTATTTACATTAATGAAAAATATGTTGGAAACGTGAAAGAGAACCAGGATTTTAAGGACAAAACAGTATGATGTAGCACTGGAACTCTGTTCACTACAGATCAAATGTAAATGGACCAGCATTATGCTGACACTTTTAACCTAAATATGAAGAGTGCATTCTGTTACAACATTATGCATTCACTGACACACAGATTTCCTCTTCCTGTTTTGTACTTAAATTCTAAATTTAACCAAATTTTATAGGGTACTGAAGGCATGAACTGAGACAAATTATGAGAATGTGTTCCAGTCCAGACCAGCCAATCATTCATCATCATTTTCTAAAAGCAAAATGCAAAGTACATGATTCAAAATAGATTGAAGTTCTTTCTACCTATACCTTGTACAAGTTATAAACAGCACCCGAATTTCGGCCCCCTGGCATCCGGTCCTCTCGAACAGCTGCCACAGAACAACAAACATTATCACACAGCAACCAATATGTGGTCTCCAAATATAAGTCCGTTGTTTAATTTTATGATGACATGTTTAATATATGACATTGAGAAGTACAAAAATGTGTGAGGATTTACTTGAATGATAATATTCTGGTTGCTGAAACTGGTTATATTCTAAAAGAGTTTACAAACAACAACAACAACAACAACAACAACAACAACAACAACAACAACAACAATTAATGGCGCTGGGAAATTTGTAGAATGCAATTATAGAAGTATGACTGTCATATTCTAAACTCACTCATGCTCCTAATGCAGCAGATTGAACTTATTTCTGCCAGAATCACCTTCACCCCAAATAATGAGTTTTACAAATCTCAGTTAGCATTTTACATACATTTTTCACATGATTCATCAAAAATTTCAGTGCCCTCACTTACTGACATAATGATTCGAGAATTAGCATTACATTTTAAGCCTTCAAGCATCACTAACGAACCTTCTACTGAGCATGACCATTACAGTATTAAAATGTCATCTCCAAAGCGCAATACATTTCATTTTCCACTTTCAAGTCAGAAAATGCTTTCCAGTAAGTACATTTACATACTTTGCAAAAGTGCCTGACTGTTCACCTGTCTTCACACAGTGAAACTGTTTTGTCCACAGAATCCTAGCTTTCCCATTCAAAGGTACTTCAGCGATGCACTTATGCATCTTGTTCTGTTTATGCTAATGGGCTCGATGCCACACATTTCAAAATTCACTTAAAACAGTATACATTCATCCAAAGTTATCACATTCCTAATGTTTCATAGGGAAAATCTGAACGACTCTCCTAATCATCTATCGTCCTGTTCTGGGACCCATTCTGTGAGCTGAACACAGCATCTGGCAGACACAATATTTTGTATACGACAGGAATCAAGAAATGCAATAAACAGACTTCATGTGAAGTCAGTGAATGGATCAATCATGCTGGTGTAACTAGGTGGTACAGTACCATTTTCATTGTGGGTTTAGTTTTAAAGCAATTCTGTGCAGACTTAACACTTATTTTAACAAAAATAACCTAAATCTATACACACACAGTGATTTTTAGTTTCCTTTGATGGGCAGAATAGAAAACTATTTTTGTAAACATATTCAAACCAACTGATATTGGAATGTATTATCTTGGAGGTTCAACCCCAATTTATAAATATTATTTCTAATGTAAACAAACAAATGCACAAATTTTCAAGTCACTGTATTGAAACGCCCCTACAAATGTTTTGGTAAGCGAGTTATCATCATCAGGGAGTTACATCAAAAATTTTTCTTAAGCACTGGTTGCATGTAACATGCTTACATGTAACCAGTGCTTAAAAATTTTGATGTACCCTCCTGATTATGGTAACTCGGTTACTAAAACATATGTAGGGTTGTTTTAACACAGGGATTTGAAAAACTGCACATTTGTTGGTTTACATAAGAAACGAATAATATGCACAGTGTATAAAGTATAAAATTTATAAATATTATTTACTGGTGTTCATGCTACAAAAGAGGTTCATTAATTGTAAAGTACTAAATAACTGTGTTCATGAATACCATGCTTCACCATTTGTTTAAAAGGACCGCACTTGTGACGAGCAGTGCACTTAAGTAACACTTGTTACGTTACACTAATTTCTCTTTACCTGCCTGTTGTTGCTCCCTAACATGAACTTACTGACTCCACTCTGTCTCTGCAATGCCACTGTACCTAATTTAATGCTACATATGCCGCTGTTATTTCAACTGACTGCAAACATTGATTCCCAGAATATAGGAAGCTGGAATTACAGCACCTACTGCAGAAAAAGTAGGCTGCCATGAGGCAAATTTAAAGGAAAAACATCAGCATCATGACATTACTATACAGTTCCCAGCAGTCACAACTGCACTGATGACATACTGTAAGGGTTCACACAGTTTGATAGCTTTGAAATGCTACTGACAGAAGCCAGTTTTTTGACAGGCTATGGGCTGCTGTATGCCAAATCATTAACTGGAACATGTCTCCAGAACAATAGCATCATATTCAATGACTGCTGACGACAGATTAACTGACGGGAATCTGTGTACAAAATTACCCCACAGTCAGAGTTATACATTGGAGAAGAATGTAACTAAATGCCTGTATATTACACATAAATACTAATTATTTAAAACCTGACAGTGACATTACTGTTAACATAAAGAATGTTACTACATCCACAGCAGCATGTAGCTTACTATACACATTACCAGTCGAACACATACATTCTTCAGTGAGTCTGAAATAGATATTACTCAATGAAAAAAATTTAACTGTTAACTACAGGACAGACAGTGAAGGGAACAATATAAGACATACAGTAATACCATATCTTCCCCAGAAGGCTTATCAGCACTGTGTATCAGATTATCATTACCAGCAATGGAAGAAAACAGCATATTGAAGCATGGTGTACCAAATTCCACAGAAGTTCACATTCAAAATCAGACAGCAAGAGGTAATTAATTCAACAAGCAGTGAATATAAAAAATATAGAAGATCAACAACAGCAATTAATAACAACACGAGAATCTGCTGTGCTGAAATTTCAAGGATTCCTCCCTCACTTTAAAAGATTACTTGTTTGTTTCATGTAAGTATTTATTTGAATATATTCTTTGTATTGTTACAGGCATGAGTTGCCTGCTTTACTTAAATTTGTGCTATTTCTTTCAATGACAGAGATTACAGATCAAATGCCAGTTCTTTCACTGTTTTGTGAAAGATGCATTTAAAATTGTTATGAGTTATTAGCACAAAATGCATACAATAACAATAAGATGTCTATCTTAAAACTGTGGGAACTTTTCACTTTTGCTTCATATCTGTAAAAATCAACACCTGCTTTATATAAATTTGGACACAATTGTATTATATAGTAAGAAAAACTTCCAACACACAGAAAATTTTTACATGACATTAAAGACAGAGCATATTAAAAACTTTATGTTTTACAGCATTAGTTTTCAACAGAGAATTCAGAACATAATGGTGTGTGTAACCTATCGGGTAAAGGATTTTTCATTCATCTTATAGGGTTGTATATTCTAGGCACATATTACACCTATGCTGGATTTTCAGAATTCTGTGGTGGATGGCATACATGTCTAAAATGCATGTATCAAACATTTTGGAAAGACAGAGCTTAAAACATATGCACGAAAATTTCTGCAATTATAAATGGCTGTGTTTGTT
The DNA here is from genome assembly GCA_013340265.1 of Coptotermes formosanus. Classification (NCBI taxonomy): domain Eukaryota; kingdom Metazoa; phylum Arthropoda; class Insecta; order Blattodea; family Rhinotermitidae; genus Coptotermes; species Coptotermes formosanus. The sequence goes on from BLKM01000369.1 coordinate 1,288,167, forward strand.
CTTCTTGAATCAGAACCAAAATAAAACCAAAATTATACCACAGGCGTCAGCAAACTCCGTCACCCTGACCTTATTACGCATACAAATTACAAAACTGGGGGAAGACCCACAAATCATACTGATTTAGCATAACTCACATACAACTTTAAACACATTTCTTCCTTTAAAATTAAAGCTGTAGGTCTATCAACTTAGGAAATCCAGTCATTTCATGATTGAGCCCTAGGCTTTTTGAATGCGATATATTCAGAAACAAGTACAGTGTGTTCCACCTATGGTATTTTACATAAACTATGTGGTCAGGCTTTCAATTTTTACATATAAAAGTAACAGGAAAAGAGCAGAAAATTCTACGCTTATTTGCTTGCCTGCACTGATTCGTGACAACTGTAAAATGTTTATGTTCAGGCAGGAAATATTTTCTTCTCAGACAGGCAGAAGTTGTTTGCCTAACACCCCCTACGAATACTGCACACACACACACACACACACACACACACACACACACACACACACACACACACAATAAAGCGGTTTGCAGTAAATTCATGTTAAAAAATGACTGCATTTGTCGAAAAGTAGTATCTAAAATTATTGGCTTTAAATTTATGGAAAATTAATTTTCGTTTGACGAATTTTCACTTAAGTAACAACTTTGAAAGAACGCATCTCTTTCGTAAATTGGGAGTTAGTGCAGACCTGTAAGTAGTACATCTAAAAAAAGATTCACATAACAGACAAAAAGAGGAGCTGGTACGAACCTTGGAGAACCATACCCTGCTCAATGCACTTCTTGAAGCGACAATACTGACATCTGTTGCGCTGCGCCTTTGTTATCTCACAGTTGCCATCAGCGACGCACGTGTACACACGCCTGTTCTGTACCGTGCGTTTGAAGAAACCCTTACATCTAGAAACAACCAAAACCGACCCTAGTTCAAGCCGTCCAAAACCAGAGTTTCCATTCACAACACGTTCCGTTCTTGTTACTGTTCTTTCCTCTTTTCATTTCGTGTTATTAGAACTGGAATGTCTCCTATTGAAAGTATGTTTCTTTCGACATCACATTAGAAATGTGACTTAAATCAAACAGGCCTAACATTTCATTCTCAATGTGTTTCAGAATCACTGGTTTAAACTTAAAAAGCAACTGTCAGGGCAGTTATAACAGCAGTGTGCGTATTGTAAGGAAAATTTTAAAATCCTGTTCGTAAACCAAACCTGTCCCCAGATAAGTAAACATTTGAATGCTAATGCACATAATATCAGACACACCAGAAAGTTGAAAATAACTGCTAGGAACTGGATTGCAGATTCCAAGAAGCTCTCAGACGAAGCATGTTTCTGCACAACGAAATTCGAAAGAAATGCATTCTGATCTCATAAATAGGCTACTCTTAAATGCAAGATGTATAACATTTTAGTAAGCATCTTTCGAGCGACTGCCTTTCGACTACTCATCGGTCCATCGAATTCCCAAAATTTATTCTGCAGAGCAAAACAGTATCAAGAACAGGCATGTGTTAAGAAATGTACCAAGACGGTTTAGCCAAGAAATGCGACACAGAGAATGCAGTACAGTAGACAAGAATTATTTTACATCCTTACACCACCCAATGTTAATTTAACTGTTACTGACACTACACACACACACACACACACACACACACACACACACACACACACACAAACACACACACACACATATATATATATACATACACCTTACTGTAATAGCTTAAATGACGCGTACGTAATAAAGCTCTCTGTGCTGTGTGTATCGTATGTTTGGTTGTGGGAGAAGATAAGATTATGTAAACAGCTTTCAAGGGAAACCAGAATTCCGCGGCGCTGGACCAAGATTCCTAGCTCAGCAGTGCGGCCTCAGTATGTCACAGTATGATTTTTTTCCAGGGCTCGACAGCCTCTAGTGGGCCATGGCGTCCTCAGTGTCGAGGCTTCACAATCACACTCAGACGCACTATGTTCGGTAGCTCCCCTGGGCGAGTGATCGGCCCGACGGAGGGACTTCTACCTGACAAGACACAATACTCAAAACAGACAAACATCCATCCTACTGCCAAGATTCGAACCCTCAATCCCAGCAAGCGAGTGGCTGCAGACCAACGCCGTCAGTATGAGTGAACCAGTCATAATGCGCACAGACCACTCAGTTAACCCTGAAACTCAGATTTCTTAATAAAAACAGTCAATGGCCATGATGTGGTGCACAGGAAAAAATATTACCTTTCAGTATGAGGCCAAATTCCACTTCTAACTTTCCTAGAATATCATATTCTATTGCCGCATAACTAACTCCTTGAAGCAGAATTATACTTTAGAATTCGATAGTCGCTCAGCTACACAAGGAATGCCGTCATACACGAAAATCAAATAATGCTTCCCGTATTGACAACAGCCGACCCCTGAACCCCATCTTTATCTCGTTGAATCCAGCCAGCACCCTTATATTCTATTTATTTATCCCACGTACAAAGAAACTTAAAAAATATGCACGGGTACCAGCAAACATCCTCCTGCCAAGCACTTTATTCTGGCTTCCATGAGTACATGGCATATGGGCAGCAGATGGCACACATCAGACCTCCACGCAGTTACCACTGACATTTAAACATTTGTCCGACTGTGGCACCAAGGTTTGTATGCCGGCGTAGAGGGCATCTGTAGCTAGAAAGTGGCAGCTTGCTTCACTTCGGCATCTGTTGCATGTCGGCTGCCAGCCAGATACTTCTTAAGGGATCTAAAGGGGAGGAGATCACTGGGCGCGAGACCAGGACTGTATCGAGTATGGTCTAGTAGTGCCCTAACCAGTCACAAGTCCTGTTGGCAGTGTTGGGGCCCAGTGATTGCCATCTGTTTGGGCACCTTAAGAAACACTGGGCTGGCAACCGATTTACAAAAGATGACGACGTGAAGTAAGGTGTCACCTCCTGGGTAAAAATATTTGACACCGATTTCTTCTACGTCGGGATAAAAGTGCTGGTGCCACGGTGAGGCAAAATGCTTAATTGCAACAGCGTCTACGTGGAGGTATGATGGGCACCTGCTGCTGCCCAGGTACCATTTATACGCCGACGTCAGACTAAACACTGGGGTGAGTGTTTTAAAATTTCCATGTACGTTCTAGTATGATTGTCAAATCTAAGTCCATATTTCCCAAATAAGCTTTTCTCTTCAGGATGTCTAAAATTTTGTGTTTACACTGTGATCACTGGAACATGTGCAGTAGGCTTCCACAGTGCGGTTATCTCGACGTCACCCATGCTTTGACGCTGACGTAGGCTTCTCAGGTCCCATGTGCGAGGTACATGCCTCACCTATCTCATCTTGTTCTACTGCCAAGGGAATAATTACGTACGTAAAGTAGCTTTTAAGGGCTGGACGACCGGATCTGATTTATAGAGGAGCGGCGATTTTCTTCACAGGAGACTTGCGCAGATCAATTCTAGAGCACCTGCCTAGAGGCCAAGGCTCTAGACTGTAGCTCGGCAATACTCAGGTTCGTGACGTACAAACAACGAAACTGTATCGCTGTGGCCCTGTCCACCTTCAGCATGGGTGGTTAGCTGTAAGGGTGGCTGTAATTTTTGCCTTAATGCAACGAGTCTTTTCTGCAATTTAGACTTGATGTTTAAAAAGGGTTTACCAAATGTTTTATTATTTCAGTATGTAAAGCACTTTACTTTCTTGCATTATTCAAATATGTGCTTAACACGGCGTTATTTAAAACAGGGATAATATATACGTATGTATATATATGTAAAGTGTCAGAACAGGTGTAAATTATTTACAAAATGTGCTTATTCTGCTTCAAATAGAAAATATCACGATGCAATGACAACTCTATTCCATCCGTCATCCTGGTCTATTATTTTGGTATACGAGACAAGCAGACATCCATATCAATGTGGATACATTGCATCGCAATATTTTGTCCATAAGAAGTTGAAAGAAAATTAATCTGAAGAATCGTGCTTTTCAGGACGAAGTGCAAGACTGTGTTAAGACACAAATATTACCTCTGCCTCGGATTGGAACCAGAACGGTAACGTTTGTCTCTCAACTCGGCAAGTTTGCCCATATTTGGTTATTTACACAGAATAACGTGAGTTGGAGTGTAGTTACTACTACAGACAGACATCAGCAAGTTCGCTCGTAAGTGACGAAGAACGACTCACCCCTCGCAGGTGATGATACCGTAGTGCAAACCAGTCGCCTTGTCCTCACAAATCATGCAGATCATTGGCTGTTCCTCCTCCTCCTGGTCGTCTTGAGTGTGACTTATCGGGTGGTGCTCCGCCCCCAGAACAGGCATGCTCGGAGGCAGCAATTTCTGTTCACCATTGCCACCATTTCTGTGAGTCCAGGGCATGGGAGAGCCCCCAGATGTGGCTGTGGAAGTCAGATTCAACGCCTGCATCTGTTGCTGTTGGGAAACCGGTAGCTGCGTCAGGTCCCCAGCCCATAACCTCTCCATATTCAGGGGCGGGGGGAATTGAGGTGGGCGGGAAGACGACGACGCTACCGCCGTTGCCCCCTGCAGGTGGTGGTGCTGCTGCTCCTGACCGAGATTCAGCAGCATTTGTGCCGCAGATTCTTCGCTGCCATTTCCGCTGGAAGCCGGTGACGGGGAGGAAGACCAGCAGGATGTAGACGTGGAAGTCGAAGCAGCAGACAGAAGCTGCTGGGATGGAGGCGGTTGCTGCGGTTCCATCGAGGTGGGTTGAGACCATATCATGGTCCGCACTCCGCCAGCCTCACCCATGATAACTGTGGGCGCGGATCGAAGGACACCCGGAGACCCTCCGGATGATCGTGACGATTGCGCGTGAGTTGCCGGCGGCTTCATCTCGTGGTGTAACAGAGTAATCGCGGATGTCGACGTACTTGACGACTGGGGGTTAAAACTGACACCACCACCACCTATCAGTTCGGGGCGGACCCCATTTATCCGACACGCCGCAGCCACTGGGCTACTAGGCGATACCCAGAATGTCGGGGGAGGAATCATGCCAGCACTTGTAACCACCACGTTAGCGCGTTGCTGCTGCTGTTGCTGCGGCTGCTGTTGCTGCTGTACAGTGCTCGGTCCCTGCCTCTGTACCACCCCTTGACGCGTTTCACCACCACAACCGCCACCCCCATCGAATACACTATTATCACCACCTTCTTTCTTCACCTGCGGTCCGCCCCCACGCATTTCGCTGCCTTCCTCTTCCGGCACGGGGTCCTCACGTCGAGGTGTCATCTCAGGCTGCGCCGAGTCCGGGGAAGCCCTGTGCGTCATATAACGTGAGTCACTAGAACCATCGGCTCGGAAAACCAATGTTCGGGAGCTATTTTGGGGCGAAATGTGAAATGTACAAATCCATTATATGAATGTAATATACAAATAGCACAGCCGTGCTATAAATGGCAATATAAAACAATTATACAGTGATTCAGAACTCAGTGCACCAACAACCACACTATTGTTAACTGTTGCATCCGAGTAATTTTTTTTTTACTTTTTTACATGTTGTTTGTAAAAACAGGTTTACAGGCCATTACAGCATACTTCAAAAGAACACAAACTAAAACAATTGAAATCATTTTAAGTGCATGATATTTCTTACTAAGAACGTACAAATCTTTGTAGACAGGAAACAACCTGGTCTCAAAATAGTTCAACAAAGCAGTTCCGAGCAGAACTCGCAGAGACAATTTCCATATTTCCCAGGTTTCCGGCAAATAAAAATTTTGTGTCGATAATTTTATATTTGGATAGCGTAGGTTTACAATCAAACAACAAAATAAAATTTGGCCTACGCGTTAGCAGTTTTGGCTCGTGCGTGGGGAATCACAAGATCAAATCCTACTGCAGCCATTATTATTATTATTATTATTATTATTATTATTATTATTACATTTATCCAGAGCATTTACAAGAACAGACTTGAAACGAACCATGATGTTATGGCATACAGTGTTTCAGGCATTATCTGGTTTCAGTTTATTGTGCACATAATATCACTTCCAATGATAGAATGTTTTGCACTTCTACTTTAGCACTTCCCGAAGTACGTCCCGAAGTAAGTGTCGTTTAAGTACTACGTACTTTCTGAATCATTTTGAGATGGTTCAAGTTGGCCCTATTAGTACTGGTACCACTTCTGTTTTTACAGTCCACATACGCTGTACTTCTTTTGCACGGTCTTTATATTTTAAAATCTTTTCGGCTTCTTTCTTGATCACATTTCCCTCTCCTGCAGTTTCAGTGGCTCTTAACAGACGTGTTCTTTCCTTGTTGCCACGGATAATGATGTCCGGTTATTATTAATGAGCCACACTGGCTGCAGTATGAATAGTTCTTTCCCCTATCACGGATATTGATGTCTGTTGTTAGGGCTGATTGTCAGTTTTCACCTGTTAATTTCATAATATGGCTACTCAACCTGCTTTCGTGACTTTTTCCTTCCGATTTTTGTGTAAGTTCGTACCAGGGCTCTCTAATTTTGCCCCTGTTTCCCTGCATATGTTAACGTGTAGCTGAGCACACACACTGTCATGTCGCTTTACGTATCTTCCTTTGCCAGCACTGGGTAGGCTGCTATAATGCTCGTCAAATTGTTGACACAGTCTGCATGTGCTATGTGTCTGTTTTCAATATTTTTGTTGCATAATATTTTGTTTGTGCTGCTATTATTTGACTTCCAGTTCCTGCTTTCAGATCTCTCCTCGACAGCCATAGGAACGTGTCTTCTTCACTAATAAGCTGTCTATTTGTACTTCTTGTACAGAGATAGTGAATTGCTTTGCTTTCCCATTTTTTTAAGGATTCTCCTATCTTGCTTCTGTATGCTGTTATGTCTTCGTTTTTACGTCACTGCTTTCATTTTTTCGGTTTAATTCTGATACAGCTTTGCTGCTATCGTAATTGTTGAAATCACATGCGTTTGATTATTTTCATGACTTCTAACGGTATTTACAAATTGGTCTTCTTTGTATTTTGCATTCAGATATTTGCAATATTGATTGCCCCTGCTTTGTATGTCGCTTCAATTTGTAACAAGCCCCTTTCGCCTCTTTTTCTTTTACATATAGCCTGTGTCACTTTTTGGTGACGCGTTTTATGTATTTTTTGTATATTTCCAGTTTTCCTGTGGATTTTTGTGTTTCTTCTAATCTATAATTACTTATACCAAAATCGTATCTCAATACTGGGACGGCTAATGCTCCAGTTGTTCTCTTTTATTCTTGGCATTCAGCTCGGGTTTCAGTATCATTCTTAATCTGCTGACAACAACAACAACAACAATAATAATATAATGGTAATAATAATAATAATAAAAATATTAATATTTTTGGGCAGAAGTCAGTACTGATGCCGTCCACGCCAAATTGGTCGGATAGGCCTATAACATCAAAGATATGCATCACCGCAATGTTTGTAACTGTTGGCTATGAACAATATTTCATCCATAGAAGTCATACGCCTTCATACAATAGTTTACATTTATAGTTTTAAACATCTATTAAAAATCCATGTAAAGCTGAAAGCTAACTGAACATTCAGGAGGAATTAACCATTATGTTTCTGGTGCGAAACAATTCTTTGTATACACACAGTTATCGAGGGCATGGCAGTGTGAGTGAAGTTGTTGATGTTAAAGCAAAATGTGTGTTCTTCAGACTGTACATGATTTGTGGGAACGCAAGCGAGGAAACCTTCAAGGTTACAAAAATTCCGCTTAAAGGTAAAACGAGCAACTTTTGAAGAGTTTTGTTCCCTTTAAATACAACGTAATTCTGAGAAAGATGGTACACTGTCCGGAAGGCCACAATAAATGCAGACTGACAAAACTGCCTTGGCCATTCGTGACAAGCAGCGTGGTGACAGACTGACGATTTGACTTTCCGATGGAATTCAGGAGTTCGTGTGACACTTGCTGCGTGATTCGAACTCACTGCATGGGAGTGAAGAAAGTAATTTCAAATTCGTCGTGCTGTTCACTACTAACCGTCTCTATCAATATTCTGCATAAGGGAACAGTTGGTTAAATGCGACATTCCAGTGGTCACCCTTCCACATTATTCGCCGTATTTGACACAGACTGACGTTTTATTACTTCCAAAACTGAAAAGCGCCCTACAATTAAAATATTTCTGAAAGTGCTAAGATGACAAAAATCGTACGACGTCAAATGTTTGTACAGGAACGAGTGCCAGAAGTAGTTTAACAACTGACAGGACCGCTGGCGTCACAAATAACAGGAAGAATAACGTCACGGCGATAAACCTCATTATCGGTTAAGACCATCGGTTTTTCGCCCCAAAGGATCAGACCTGGAAGTTTCGAATCACATTGCTATCACGAAAAAGGACTTCAGTGACAGTCATTTATCATCGCTGCTCACAATCATGGTAGCTTATTGCTTATCGTAAACGGATGAACAGATGAACCCCTGAGTGACGGAAACTCTTACACTAGCCGCACGAAGAGCTATAATTGATTCCGCAAATCGAAAATATTTTACAGACATGAATGAGCAAGAACAAACAAGCCTACGCATAATATAGCCTGACCTTCAAATTATCCACATGCCGATACTATATGAAACTAGTATTTCAACACACTAATGTACGCATACAAATCCACTCACCTGTCTCTATGTGCAGGACTGGGGGAAGATCGGACACTCTCGGACGCCACTTTGGGACAGGGTGACACGGGCCCCGCCATGTCTGGTGACGACGTACTGGTATCCGCCACACTCTCGCCTGGGCAACAAAACACATAATCAACGCAACCTCACCCTGTGACGTCGAAATTTACACCAAGCAGTAAGGTCTTCCCTAGCCTACCGACGCTGTTCAGTACAAAGCCAGCTTGCTTCTTGGATTATTCAACAACGCTCTTTAACATGCAGAGATTGCATGCAGTAGAACATGATGGGACAATGGTCATAACTGCTAGTAAAGGTGTGGAAGCAGACTGTGATGGCCTGATCCAGTCTTTTGCATGGAGACTGAGTAATTGATTTTTGGTTCATTTAATGACGCTACAGATTCAAGGGTTATGTAGGATACTAGTAGCTTGTGATATAATTGTAATGGGTATGGAAGGTACCTGTCGTGGCCTATTTCAAGGCACTATCTTGGCACCACATCAGGCAGGATAGCCATAATCCGGACGAGAGCCGAACTGGGTATCTCCTGGATACGAGTCATCCACTGTAATGACTGTCACACTAGACCTTCCAGGATTCCTTTAGGGGTGACCAAGAACAACGTACATCAACTTCTCCTATTCCAGATTTAATTATGATTGCCAAATTACAAGTTAATGTTAAATTAAAATTACAAGTGCGTACGTACCAAATGATCTTTCAAATTGGCGTTACCTGTGAACAGACTGGAAGCAAATACTTTCGACGGGTACACGGTGCGATCCTGCTATATTCTTCACGCACACTCTGTTAGTGCAGTTAGTCACACACTAGCTCACTCACGCAGTCCGTCTTTCCAACATGCGCTTATTCACCCATACTCTCACCCACTCTTTGTGACATGAACCGGTAGAAAGATCTCGTATCTACTTCTGACGTTTCTAGGTACACACGCAAATGATTTCATCTGAACAACCGGTAATATAAACCATGAAATAAACAATAAATAAAAATATATGTTGAGATTAACAAAAAACTGTTGTGTCTCTAAATTTTACTCTCTACCAAATTTTTCATTTCAGAAATGACATCATTCTACCTGCACAGGCACTATAGCCAATGAATAAACAATTTCGAAGATGATATACAATGTCAAAATAAGGCTAATAAGTTTCATATGACAATTTTTCTCAGTCTTCCTGCTTTCCTCGATTATTTAAATCGTCCTTATTTAATCAGTGGCGTCAGCATCGGTGGTGCCATTAAGTGGCAACACAAGTACGTACAGATTCGAATGATTGGACGTTAGTGACTGAGTGCTGAGTATGAGATGCGGTCGCAGTCTAACCAAAGACCCTCTCTCGGTATTTGCCTACAGAAGACCTCAGTCAGAACAAAAGGCGTATCGGCCAAGATGCTAAGCTGGCATCTCCCGACTATAGATATATCAGAAGCGTTACTGGCTGGGCCGAATGTGCGCGGTCTGTAATGTCACAGTTGTTATCATGATGATAATGGTATTGCACTTCCACCAAGGCGATAAATCACTTACTTTAAACCCTCAAGCGGGGCCGTGCCATGGCTCAGGCGGTTAGCCGCCTGCCTCCCACCGCAGAGACCCGGGTTCGATCCCCGGTCAGTCCCTGTGGGATTTGTGGTGGACAAAGTGGCACTGAGACGGGTTTTTTTGTCCCGAGTACTTCGTTTTCCCCCTGTCAGTGTCATTCCACCGGTGCTCCACTACTTCGAAAATGACAAAAAAATAATAATCATCATTATCTTCAACACAGGGTTGCACAAGAAGCCTCAAGGCTGTGGTGCGCCCATAGCGTCTGCTGCAGGGCCCTTCACCACTAAACAAACCCTCGAGCAGTAGGCATGTAAGGGAGATTCTACATTATTTTCAACGTAGAACTGGACGCTTTGCAAACACATTCTGTCCGACCACAGTCGGTGGGCGTCGGTGTCGCTGCAGCGTCTGTACTGACGAATTATCAGCTCCTATTGCGGTAAGATACAGCTGTGGGCGTAAGTTGCACTGACCACGTACTGATGCTCCATCAGGAACGCGGAAATTCAACATGCGAAAGGAATGAGCCTGTGTCTGAAATCACGAAACACCGCCCATCAAGGTCAGAGCGTAAACGGCCCTACGCGAAGTGGTGAAAGTCGTTTACTTTCATTCGGTGTTCCTAACGAATGACGGAGTACGCTGCAGTTGCCTTATGCCAATGTTGTTACCTTCATACAAGACGAAGTCCTGACAACTACAAACACGTGTGGTTAGACTACAGCTGCTACAGATCCTGCGAGTGAAATAGGTTTAGTTAAGCTTGGGTTCACACAACCAGCAGCTTACCCTGAGTAGAGGCGTTGGTCATTGTTTTGTTCCATGTGTGTTCAGGATTTACCGCCTGGAAAACTTGGTACGGCCATAAACTCTGTCCAAGAAAATGTACGTCACTTCATATAAGCTGCAATTTAATTTTATTCTTTTTTAAAATTACCGCAGTCTTATTAATTCCAGTTGCTACCCCCCTTCTTTCACGCCCTTTCTTCTTTTCTTCTTTACTGCATTTACTTCTCTCTCCTTCCTACTTGTTTCATACACATCGTTCCTCGTTTCTTATTTCTTATAATTTTTCCTATACTTCTTTGTTTTGCATATTCTTTCCCCTGCTCCTTGCACTCCTCATCTACACTTCTCTCATTATTGTTTTCCTTCGTTATTTAACCCTTGAAAATCTTCATCGGCTATTCCTCTTTGTTTTTGTTCCTAGTTCTTTTTCTACTTCTGTTACATTTTCAGCGTTCATTCTTCTTCTCCTGTACCCCAAATCCTCAGATTATTCTACTTATTTTGATTCGTCTTCGACGTCTGCTCCCTGTGTCCAGTCGCAGTCCACATTCACACAGACCAGTCCCACACAGTTCTGCTCTGTATGAATCGTGATATAAGCCCCCGTTCAAACACCACAGTTCACCTGATCACACCATCTACTTACACCTCTCTCGAGTTCCCGTCGCGTGTTGACGGAACAGGACACACAAAACATAGCTCACTCGACTATGCCGCTTACACTACTGAGTCTGTTTCTTTCAAAACAAGAATCTAAACGACCTTAAACTTATCGGAATGAGATTCAAAAGCGAAGGTTTACAACCTTGGACAAAGCTTCGAGGAGAACTGGTTGCAAAAACTGTGGTTAGTTCAGATCGAGTCTTCTCAGTTGACCGACGCAAACACATAGCAGCTGCGGGCCGCAAGTGCAGAGAACCTCTAGGGCATTTTGTTAATGGAGTTCCGAACCTCTGTTCCACCGTGAGGTGAAAAAACCTCTTGAAACACCCCCATTTCGAAGACAACATACGAGAGGTAAAATATAAGGGTAAAGTTGCCCGAACATATCACACAAGCACAGGGAGTAGAGGTGTAGCCCTCAGTCTGAACCTCGGCGCTAGGACGAGGTAAGTGCCGCTTTACCTTCGGGAAACATCCTCGGTAGGCCTACACATTGATCCAGGCTGTCGCTTTCAATGACGGCATTCGGTATTAGTGGTGTTATTCCCATCTTGGGCATCTAGTTGTGTTTGTATATACTAAAACGTAGTTATCACTACATCAACACAACTATTCATTACGTTTTACCAGAGTATAACATGGCTACATGTTTCGACCTTTAGGGGTCACCTTCAGGTCACAAATACGTAAAACTAAAATTACAATTGCAAGTTCATTTTTGTGTGGGTAGATTGTGATCTGAACCTTTACGTGTTACAAAACACACGTCAATATAATATTTTAACATGTTAATGATCTGAAAGTTATTTACACGTTCCACTCAACCTTCTATCCAGCGGTTAGGTTGGGAGATTCTTTAGGGGTAAAGCGACCGGAACGTCATGCTAACTACTCCATCTAACGTCGAAATTAAGAAAGCACAGGAACAAATCTACATTTTGCCTCTGATTGTTAAACACTTTTCGTCATCAGATTGGCAATAACTCGCAGGACTGCCACGTCTTAATCTTAGGCTGATACAGAGAAACTCTCTTTTAACGTTACAATTCTAACACAGCCTACGAAATACAATACACATTCCGAATATTTGACAAGGAAGAAGAATTATCGTATACCAATAATCATTTCTGAGTGTGAACCCCAAAGCAGAAAAACCTGGGAGGTCCATAGATATAAGGGCGAAAACATTTTTAACGCTTGTACATTTAGATATTACAAACTGAAGATCAGAAAACCTTCGGTCCTTCCTTAGTGATATTTGGAAATAATCGTAGGATGAAATCACAAGAATCAAACACAGAGCCTCGGCAAAAGAATCGAGTAACCAGGAGCCCTGACCATTAAATTCTAATGTAATCCGATACTGCCTTTAGGACGGGACACATGCCAAACCCACCGCCATAAGAACTCCAAGAAGCAGAGTACTTAGTGGGAAGCCGATTATGACAGTCCCCGCCTGAATAACAAGCTCTAAGGGACACTTCCCTATTCACAATATGCCAACGCTGGCTTCTGCAAGATTTGCGAAATAACTCCAAATTAGCCAGTGAATCTGGAAATTCTGTTATTACAACAGGAAGGTGGCAGGGATTTATTTCTGAAGCGCAAATTCTTGGTATTAAATATGATCCAACGCACTAATGCAGCTAGAGTCTTATTATAATTCTACTACACTGGATTGCCGTTCCAAGTACAATCACATGCCTCGCCACAATAACACTTCTCCAGAGTTAGCTGCTGTAATTCTGATAATCCAGGTTCGTCTTTTATCTCTATTTTCGCACTGTGTACTATACATCTTACAGAAAACCCTAGGTAAATTTCGAACGCCATACCCACATTAAACACTATGATCACTGCTGTGAGTGAGTGGATACTTCGGAGGAAAGCAAACTGGTCCATGGCTATCCATATGCTTTGCTATGGTGAAGTGTACAGGTGAGTCAAACGAGGTCAGGAAACCTTCACATCTGAATAGCTCTTTGCTGATGTAGTTTAATAAATTGCAGGTGGAGCATTGATCAAATATGTAGATTACACTAATCTTGGTTATGAAAGCCCCGACTAGCAGCAGTTCCGCATCGAAGTAAATTCATGATGGATGCGCCCTTGTTCTGTATTTTACCGTTATGTCTAGCACAGTGGGATATTTATACGAAACTGGGATTAGTGTTCTAAACAAATAAGCAAGCTCTCCTGAAGCATAAAAGGGTTACCTTCACTTCTCTTTAACTACTCTGTCTGACAAAACTATGCATGTGGCAGGACACAATGAAACAGACCTTACCAGCCTGCAGGCCAAGCGACGGCCTATTATACAATCACTGCAGATGGAAAAACGTCGTTGAACAATCTCCGTATCATTCAGTAATATCAAACCTAACAAAATGCATGGAGCAGAGTCTTTCCTAAAGGGTCAACAGTCGCTCGAGTAGTCAAAAGTTCCCCATATTTCATGAACCCAAAGAGAAAGAGCAGTCCCTGTTTACACGATTCCGCCCGCTGTCCGTCCCTATCCTCATTCATACAACTCGGTCACCAATAGCATTCAACGCTACAGAATCAATGCAATGGGAATGGTGCAGTGAGGTACGTGGGAAATAATATTCAATTTGCACCCATCTTGCAAGCCGAGTTTACTTCAATGGTGTTATTAAGCAGCATAAGAATTAATCATCAATCTCGGTCAACGCCTTAGTACGAACTTCGGTTAAGAAGCGTCGTTAAACAGCCAAAGAATCAATTATGAACCTCACTCAACGTTGTATAACATTCAGTTCAAATAGCGTTTCTAAATAATCTGAGAATTAATAACAGTGTCACCCTACACTAAATAGCCAACGCAGCTGAAACACAGCTGTTAAATAATCAAGTGTCGACGCTATGTAACATTCGCACTCGTACAAAGTCTTTAAATAACTTAAGAATAAGTGCCAATAATGTGTCCACAAAACAAAGTTTTCGTGAAAATAGAACGACATTCGTTACAGCAGGACAGGTGGTATAATTCGAGCTATGCATCTAACTATAATTCCTCAAACTGACTTACAGAACACTCCAAGGAACGAAAACCTAGAGATGCTTACACACTGCATTTGACTCCCAGCATTTTGCAGTTCATTTGTAGCTACATGACAAAACCAAGAGCTGAAAGTACCATAACCAGAGCAGTGATGCCCGTAGGCCGCACTTTGACTCGTCTGAACAAAGAATAACTAGCAAGCACGGAAGAAGATTTTTTGTTCGCTTTCTACTAGGTGAAGGTCAACCCACAGACATAACGGTAACTGAGATGCCCGGCCTTTCAGTCTAAAGAATCTCCTTCATTATGAAATCTACTTTGCTTCAACCTGTCAGTTTCACTTCCTGCTGCAGCCATTCAGAGCAACTTTGGTAGATGTTTCCTTTCCTTTTGAACTTCGAACACATTCTTCTGCCACATTATGTAGTTTGTTGATCACGAACTTTCGTATTTAGTAAACAAAGTTCTCATAACACTGTCACTGGCAACAACAAGCACTATAAATCTAGGGAAGAGCGCAAAGAAGAAGCCAAAGGCAAGAATTCTTCTGTTCTCCAAGCCCAGACCAGCTCTGCAAGCCCAGCAATTTTATTTCTCGAAGCCTTCGCTGGCAGCAAACCCGACCTTAGTGTGATGATGACCGGCACCTATACGGTAACTGTAACTACCGCCCAGATGAACAACATGCGATGGAGTTGCTGTCGGTGAGTCTGTTGACTGCCCTGGAGATGGTGGCAGCAGGCTCTACCAAAACGTTGCTACCGACATACCAATCCATACGGCGTCATATCTCAGAAATCCTGAATCTTCAATACGTGAAGGCCTCCTCATCTATACTCCCCATATTATTTCAACTGGACAGCGAATAGGCACAAAGACGACCTGCAATATAGACTATACCGACCTGCAATATAGACTATACCGACCTGCAATATAGACTATACCGACCTGCAATATAGGCTATACCGACCTGCAATATAGACTATACCGACATGCAATATAGACTATACCGACCTGGAATATAGACTATACCGACCTGGAATATAGACTATACCGACATGCAATATAGACTATACCGACCTGCAATATAGACTATACCGACCTGCAATATAGACTATACCGACCTGCAATACAGACTATACCGACCTGCAATATAGACTATACCGACCTGCAATACAGACTATACCGACCTGCAATATAGACTATACCGACCTGGAATGTAGACTATACCGAGCTGCAATATAGACTATACCGATTAAGCTCGACTCTCGACGGGGATCCTTTTCTTCCTCAAAGTGTTTCGACGGGTTCAAAGTGCCTCCCAGCTTCCTCTTCATTTCTATATCAAACAAGACTTCGAAGGTTCACCCCGACGCCTTATACTTTACGACAAACAGAACGAACACCATACATACTGTATAACGTTTGAAGTACACAACTTCACTGGCAAATCTCCTTGAGTATTTGATATGCACTCGGGTGTCGAAGCGGTTCTCCGCCATAACTTCATTACCGTTCTCACAAAAACTGCCACTCCTTTCTGTCCTGAGACACGTGAATTCAAACCACATTCTCGCAAATTATTTTGTACGTATTAATTTCAGTGTTACACTTCCCCTTAGGCCTACGTCTCTCCAGAAGTGTCTTAGTGCCTCCCGATTAACATTTATATGCATTGCATTTCATATACCGCTCTTGCGTGCTACATGTCCCACTCATACCATACTTCATAATCATGTCCCTCCAATCTTTGGCGAAAATTAGAAGTTATGAAATATATTGAGATCAGTAATTCAGTCATTTGCAGGAACAGCGACGTACCAAACTAAACACAAGTGACATAATTAACAGCTGAATTCAGACACAACATCATAAACACGTGGCAGGAATTCTGAGCGTGGTAAGACACGTTCAGCCGAATCTCCAGTTGTCCCAATCAGACTTCACCGAACGTAATTTTGCGAATTGTAGGTCCTGCCGGTAAACGAAAACAGCACATATGGACGGAAAGGACATTGCAAAATATAGGTTGCTGTCACATCTCCATCCCTGTTTAGGTAGGTGGTCACATACAGCTGTCGTAGTTCTCTGTACCGTATATGACGAACTGAAGTTGATGGATTTCCAGTAATAATGTCTGGGCAGCGCCACGCACGATCTGAATTCCTGTGCGTGCTCTGTTTTGCCAGTCTCTGCAGTACAATATCGGGAAAGAACTACCTAAATGGCATCCTCCGTGATACAGTGACTGTAGAAGGCGTCGGAGTATTGGAACAGGGCTAAATATTGACTTTTACCTCAGCAATTAGTACTATTTTGCAGTAGCTTTCAAAATAAGAAGTACTGTCACCATATCTTGCTTAATGTTTATTATTAACTAGGCGGCTACATGTTTCGACCGCATTTTGCGGTCGAAACATGTAGCCGCCTAGTGTATAAAAAAACAAGATGTGGTGACGGTACCTCTTATGTTGAATGATATTCCACTATCACAACAGTAACCCTGAACACCCGTTTTAAATTCTGGTAAACGAAACACACAAAAAAAGTTCCTTAACTAAAGCTTACTGTCACACAAAAACACTACAAACGGCCTTCACCTTTATCATGATGAGGTGCGTTCAACAAAGAAAGACATTAAGTACTGAAGCATCAATAATAAACCAAGATGGGACAGAACAGGGCAGGAACTCAGCTCTCAGCAGTCAGTTCAACTTAGAAACAATTATGAATTAAATTATGCACATAGCGTGCCCTCGGCAAGGGCATAAATAATGCAGTGTAATGCACAAATCTTCATTATTTAGCATGCAGCGTATTTTAACTTTATTCACTTTTTTTTGGGGGGGTGGAAGAACTACATCCAATATTAAAAAGTCTTCCCGATAGGACGAATCTAATAAGTTACTATTACAAAACTTGACACTGTACTTCAGCGCCACGCCACAAAAGCGTCAGCCACAAAGAGGTGAAGGTAAAATTATACGCATTTGTAAAATCGTCATTGTGTGCATCTGGGTGGTCCATTCCAAGCTGTAATAATTCAGCCCCGCCAATAAGAATCCTACACACGAGACTGGAAGGTCCCGAAGCCAACACGAACCGAGTGGCAAACGGAAAAACAAACCTTCCTGTCTCTTCCGAGAATTAAACCCCAGTCATTTAGTGAACCATTTTACTGACTGAGTTATCCCAGATCATAAAATTGTTATACTCTACAAAAATCTCCGAAGTCAGTACACATCTGCGACAGAGTCACTTCGGGTTCCACAGTATAACTCTTTAGTTTAGAGAAATAAAATTCACCGTTATTCCCTTCATTATACGGATTGCGGCTCTACTGTCTGTTCTTCGGGACAGTGGAAGCGGGTAACATACACTTCAGACACGTGAGTACCCCCACAGCAAACAGTGTGAGGCAACATGCTGGCCAAGAAATTTCGCCAAATCGTCAAATTAAGCGACCCAGTTGTTTTCCCAAATAAATAAGCCCCGACATTACCAAATGTTACCTTTCTTCTTAAAGAGACAACGTGTAGTGCGGTGAATAGTGTCAGAAACATGACTCTACAGTACGGCCTGTACACACCCTGCCTTCCTGCCGGTCGCACTCTGGCCCTGGGGTCGACTCAGCCTTCAACAGAAATGAGTACTAGGAATAATTTCTGGGTGTAAAGGCGGCCGGTGCGTAGGGCTGACAACCTTACCACCTTCATGTGCCGATTGTCTAAAAAATCTGGGTGCCTCAACTTCCTGGAATCCTAGGGGCCTGTCCAGGCCTGTAATGGGATTGCTTTTGCTTCCTACGACATAGAATCATACTTCTACATACATACTGCAGTTTTCACGAAAGCAATGGTTATTGTATGTTTTACTTAAACCTTTACCCAAACAACAACATTACAGAATTAAAACCATAGTAACCTAAACGATGATTACGAATTGTGGTGTGAAGCAAAGGTAAATGTGTCCTGCTGCACGCCTTGAGGGCGTGTGGGGCATCAGATAAAGTTTAGCGGTAACCTTCACGCCTCGGCAGCTTTACCGGCGAAGAAAGGGCCCCATCTGTATGGAAGACTGGGTAATTACCACAGCTAGTCCACGACGTTTGGAGAAGACAAAATGTTCTTTCCCATACCGGGAATCGATTTACTATTCCTAGCTCGTGCAGCCGGCAGCCTAGTCCATACGCCGACTGGTCTGTCCCAGCAGTACTTGTTCACTATGCCCGGCACTGACCGTGGCGTTCTTTACGAACTTGCTTCAATGTGTAACGTGCACCTCAACAACACGACACAACACAGAGACAGCATGGCGATGTCACAAGCCTACATTTTATTCTTTAATTTTTCCGAACGAGAGTGTGGTAGTTGGTAAAAACATAATTTCTCTTTATGCGAATTCACATAACTGGATTAAGGGAAGGCAAGCACCAGCAGGCTGAAGGCAGTAGACTCTTACGTAATGTGGAGCGACAACAAACTAATTCATCATCAAATTCGGGGATATGAGATGGGCGGCGTATGTGCGTGGCGTGTGGAGAAAACGGAACAATTGCATGCAGAATCTCAGCTGACAAACCAGAATAGAAACCGCAACTTGCGAAAACTATTGATCTCAAATATTTTGTGAAGTTGTTGACAGTTTTCAGTTGGCTCAGTACAAAGTCCATTGGCCAGTTCTTGTGAACGCCGTAATGAATCTTCGGTTATAAAAGTGTACGTATAGAGAAAGGCAAAGTGTCCCTCTGGTTAATATGTTTTACATCAAGAATACGTATGGGCGACATGAGGCAAAGCTGCTTGCATTATGAATCTTGGCTCCAGACCAGTGTGTCTCAAAGTTCTGGTACTGTAAACCCCTCAACAAAACGTCACTAACTCTGCGCACCGCTCCCTAAATTTGTCTAAACTCGCAGAAAGCTTAAGCACAACTCGTGGTAACATGTAAAGTTTTAATACTTACAAATAAGAACACTTGAGCTGTAAGAAACTTTATGAAGTCGATGTAAAAATTCATACATGAACTCCAATTTTCATAACACTGGCGACAAGCAAAACAGATAAGGAAAAAAAACGTTACGCTCTGCCAAGCAGAATCTACCTCACCAGTGGCAAGCCTAGACAAAGCCCTCGGAGCCCTGTTTGAGACATGCTACATTACACCATTATTCCAGGTAAACAGATTCTGTAAAATATTAAAAACATTCAATACAGTATATTTGTTGTAGAGTATAATGAGGTAAAAATAATCTTGCTAATCCCCTCACCGGGAAATGAGTCCGCGGGTCACACTTCGATACTCCCTGCTCTTGACGCAATTAATTAGTCAGCTTCACCCTCCTGTCGCTTTACCACTGGTACCTACTGGATTGCGGACTGGGTGGGCTGCAGGACCACCCTGGTCGCTGTGTTTAAGACGTGAATTCCTGACCCTGTTGGAAATATAAACCTGGGCGTCCAAACCGTAGCCAGTCACCTTAAGAACAGAGCTGTCCCGCAGTATCCGTATTACATAAACATTAAAGTTTGTCACCTAAACTCGCACGCATAGCCCTCTGTGCGTACGAAAACTTAAGCTCTTTATCTTGCTGTCGATTTATGTTACATTTTTTACATGAATTCGCTTACAAAACTAGAATTAATCCATAGGGATCAGTTGGAGGACAGACACAGAAGCCAAAGTGAATGCAAAACCTCCGGGTTCCGTTTCCAGTCGAGACCAACTTCATAGGTCTGGCCGTATGACGCAGTCGTAAGATGAGTGCCCCATTAAATGCAGGTGAGTACCACAGTAAGTGTAATTACAGTGGTAACCGGTTATAAATAACATAGCAACCTGCAACACTGGAAGAAGCATGTAACATAGAAACCATCACACAGCCTCTGTGAAGACGGCTGGAAGTTTTCAAAGCACTAAGTTACGGATTTTCCAGTGTCCTCTCTGCGTTTGTTTAGTGATGCTTTCTCTGCTATATAGAACAGAATGTCTGATTGTAAATGCTGAATTATGAAGGATGTGGAATGGAGAGGCTATGAATTATTTTGATATAGGCTTACAGATCCAAAGATGTTAAAAGGACTGAGGGCAATGACAAACAGCCAGTCTACACGATCATCTAAATCGGGAGCAGTCTGCTGCTTCGTACCTTGGGCTAAAGTATCTGCTATGTTAGAATGAAGATTGTGTTTGAATGGCCGGATGTCTAAACATTTTTGAAAGGGCTTCTTACCAGGGCATCAGCGAATTTAACTGTTTTTGGGGATGTGACGCCATGTAGTATGATAAATACTGACGTTTCAGAGAAACCTGCTGTCTACAGCGCCAGTGTAGACCGAGCCTACGTGGTGTTTTATCCCATAAGATGGATGTCTTCATATACAGCGACGCGAGAAAATAAATTTCACTCGGTAGCTGAGCTTCTGATTCTACAAAATACTCGTATACAACTTCTTGATCAGGTGGGCTACTGTCAGTGTTTCGAAGACTGCTCCATGAAACTACATTCTTTTTGCACCAAACCCTTCAATTTACCCAGCGTTATGTTTAAGTTGGACACGTGGTAACAGAGTAGTAGAATGTATTTTTAGTCGATGTTAAAGTAGACACGAAGTAAGAACGACATGACATTGTGTACTACCTTGCATGTTGGTGGAAAGTGGGAGAATAGCGAACCAGTAGAGTATCCAAGAGAAAGTCAAGAGTTTTGGTGTCAAAGGGAGACAGCCTGGGTAGGTGTGGTGGAGTCCGAGCTGTCGGGTTACTTCTCCCATTCCAAACTACGTCTTAATTTGGAGACCCAGCAATCAATGCCTAAAGACTTTTTTTTCATGGCGCAACAGCCCCTAGTGGGCCAGAGCCTCATCATAATCGAGCCTTCACGACTACACTCAGACACACCACAGTCGGTAGGACTTCTGCAGACGAGTGATCAGCCCGACGCAGAGACCCCTGCCTGACAACACAACATTCACAAGAGACAGCTATCCATGCCCCCGGCGGAATTCGGACCCACGATCCCAGCAAGGGAGCGGCCGCAGACCCACGGCTTAGACCTCGCGGCCACTGGGATCGGCAGTGTCAAAAGATACTGATATTAAATACACGTTCATGCAGTGCACTTTCCATAGCTCTTCGAATGTGGTTGTGCTTTATAATGGGTTAGAAAACAATGAGAAAATAGCTTATTTGGAACAAACCTCCTACAGTTCGAGATCTTAGAAATAACGAATTTATGAGAGAGTAAAATAAATGATTTACACAGAACAATTATGGCGAAAACTTCACGAGAATGTGCGAAAATAAACGGTACTGAATATGTGAGGTCCGACGCAATCAGGCTGATTCCCCAGATGCACATACAGAGTTCCGCCTAAACTTTGCCCAAACTGAAATCAGTGTACTTTATATGACACTGAAAACACGTAAGTCACACAAGTGAGCGTTCATATTAGATGCTGCAAAATGTGCTCCAAATAATTACGTGATCGGTATTCTTGGTCGCGTTTAGACAGGCACTCATCTTAGTTTTCGCCAAGATACCAACAATTCCATTTCCGTGTTTGCTTCCAGTTGCTGTGTGCTCCTTGGATTCCTCTTATACACGCTTTATTTGAAAAATCCACACAGAAAATGTCAGGAGGTATCAGGTCGAGGAACCTTCGTAACCAGTATCCCTTTTTAAATATTCCTCTGCCAGAAAAAAAAATATCTCAGCAGACAGGCACGCGTTGTTATCCAGGCCGTATGATACGTAGTGACAGCGCGTTGAATACTTCGTATGACTTTTTCAGTACCGAAGCTCTGCTAACGTGCAGAACTACACAATTATGGAATAATATGCTTCAGCGTTGACTGTTTGTACACAGAAGTAATGGAACACTGAGATACAAAATATAATGTTTCAAACAGAGTAGGTTTTCAACGGGATCCTCTGTACATTAAATTACAGTCAGTGAGATCCCAGCTTCCGACAGGCGTTACAAAATCCCTGTCTGTCGGACCCTCAGAAAAAAAACACGTAACTGTATTAAACACTGAATGTGTTGGAATATGTCTGCGTTCGAGTCAAACAGACTGAGGCCGAGCACAATTCAGCCGAATCCTTTGATCTGCAGTTGCTTATTACGAGTGGTTTGCGAACCATAGTTGCAATGATTTCCTCGGATTCTCTTGTAAGAACCACTACACTTTGGTGGGTTTCGTAAATGCAATTGGCCAATCCCAGAACCAGTTCAATGTGTATGAAAAAGCAAATACCTATAGCTCTTAAGGACTTAATATATATTGTCAGTTCAACATTTCTGTCAAATTAAGATTAATCATTACAGAAGTTATCAGTGGACCCCCGGAAAACCTTCCTGCAATATTTGGGTTCCGCGCACGGTTTGGGATCCACAGCACTACCTGAAGTCGTCCAAAGCAAATTTTTGCTCAGGGGGTTGTACCCCTTCAAAAGTCGGAGGTGTTCATGCACGAAAAAATTCAATACAAACAAAACAAGTTACTGACCATCACTGCTGCACCTGGAGTCCACCTTTCGGCGCTTTAACTTCAGGTCCTGGAAGAGGCTCATCGTGTCGAATTCACACGGGGTTCTCGTCAGGGTCATAATTCCTGCAACACAGTTGAAAAATATGATTCAGACTTGAAAGAGAGAACAGTGTCATAATGAAACACTGACTGAAATATGAAACCGTACAAGTATGGTAATCAACTGACAGTTTTAAAGTGTGTGGTTCAACATTGTATTATATCCACTGTTACGTAGCCAAAAAAAAAAAAATCCCTTATTGGAATTGTACGTTCTCTATTGATTGAAAGGTTTATTTAGCTTCTGTGAATTCATGTAGAGATACTGCACAAATATCGATTATACGGGTTTTAAATATTATGTTAAGCATCTATAAACAGATGCACTTTATTTTAAGGCTTTTACCGTAAAACTCGAAGGACATTTTAACGTGCTTTATGCTATCCCGGTTGTCGGAGCTAATGGAAACCTCCTTTAACACACGCGTGTGCTAGAATAATAGCAGGATAATTACAAAAGCACACAAGACTCTCAATGGGTGTGCACGGAGATAAACTGGGCCTTCACTTATATCAGGGCTCTTATCACTAAAAGCTGAGAGTATAAAAGACATAACCTGATATCGATGGATGGAGAAAAAATAGCGGTAAGATAAGAAGGCTAGACATGGGGTCAATATTACTCTATAGCCAAATCAGTGTCAACTGAGTAAGTCTCCGTCTTTCTTACGTTTGAAGTGCATAATGAATTATAAACTCAAAACTAAACCTTTATGCACATGATAGTGACTTTCATATTAATTGCTATTATGAGTATAAAATATTTATTTCGCGTACATGGTTGATGTATATAATAAATATATGTTATGTACCGAAGTACTAAAATCTCGATTGGTGTACTTAAATAAGCAAATACATAAAACGCCGAGTAAGAAATATGAAGTCACACGTTTAATATTTCTTACATGATGCTGACATTCCGTTCGAAAAACACTAAATTGCATCTATGATTTAAAAAAAAAAAGCAAAGAAGCAACATTTTTAATTATGAAGCATTTTAAGAAGCGATTTCGTTGTGTTCACTTTCACTGCATTTGTTTTGACGTCAAAGACAAAGCTATCACGTGACCGAATCGGCCGGCGGTCGGTAACCCTACATGAAGTGGGTCATTACTTTACGTGCGAATGACCTCTCCCATAGTATCAGTGTTGCCTGTCACTGGCTGCACTGAAAGCGGGGTTCACTACCAAAAACATTACGTAACACTACCTATTTGTACAGTAGCGCATTTCACACTAATTCGAGAAAGCTGAACAGCAGTTAAGTAAGAATACAGGTACAATCAAAATATACCAAAACTGACCGTAAATTAGGCAGTATAGAACTGAATTTAACGAATTGTAGGTTGCAAATTTAATTTCAGACTTCAGAAAGTTTAACCCGTGAAACAGTCAACAGAAAGTTACACTAGCAACAAATTCGTAGAGAGGAAAAATTAAACCACTAACGGCGTTCTAGAGCAATCATTGGTTGATTCTGAAATATAGCTAACGTGCCTTTGCTCTTATGGGACATTAGACAGCGTACGTAGGTAGTTGTATTTTTAACGCATGTCCACCTTCCTTCAGACAATGCATATTAAAGCCTGAAGGTAGTCAAAATATGACTCAATACACAGCACACGTTACGAAATATAATAACGTCTGTGTGTCTGAAGGCAAAATATAATTCATTGTCAGTTAATTACAACACAAGGCATTAACTTCATCAAAATAATGGCAAATGTTTACCAACATTTCTGGAGAGCCTATCGGTCCCATCTGCAACAGTTATGCAGAAGACTCTTCTCCAGTGTCCCCAAACGTTGGTAACCAGCTACTTACATAGGCTGTGTAATATCATACAAAAATGAATGCCTCAACTGCACCGCGGCGGAAGCACGATATCTTGCATCACCGACATGGTTATTGGGTCGCCTGTCTATTGTGACCATTTAAAATGCGATGGTTAATATGTGTTACACCTGTTTTACCATAAAACAATGCTACAATTTGCCCACAAGGTTTGTTTGTATGTTTCACACCATTCTCATTGTAAACTGTTGATAATGTCCCTAACAGCCTTTATCACTGACATAAAAAACTGAGGCGTGTTTCCTGTGCAGTAGGAAAAATCCATTTATAAATACGAGTATTTGCCAAACGAAATCCCCCTTGCCTCCCAATCATGCACTGACTCGTAGGTTGGATGGGCCCCACACAGTCTGTCTAGATGCTGTGATAAGAGAAAATTATACCCACATCGAGAACGGAATACCAGTCTCTCAGGCAGCGGGTTAGTTACTGCACTAAATAAACTGTCTCAGCCCCACCAGTCAAGAAACGTTCCCAAATGTTTCCAAATTTGGATACACAGATGGAATGTAAACAGTCTATATCTTCTTATATTTGGCAACAAAAGGGATGTACTTATCCATGAACGTCGCTGCGAGATTTAGTATAATGTTATCCATTGCAAGCAAGTGTTTTTCACTGGGCCGATCATCCATCCATGAAGTCCTATCGATGTCTCAAAGTAAAGGCAAATTATCCCTGTGTACGCCACGAAGATATACACGTATAGAGGGAGTACAGATACAGCTGTGCTCATTTTTAGCCTCGGCAATAGATGGAGGCGAGTGGTCAGCGTCACTCAGTTGTTTTACTCCTGGGGAAAAAGGTTCTTCAGCAGCCGGCTGGGCCGGCCCCAGAGCCAGTCTGGATGCTCGTGATTATTAATTTAGAAAGTAATTGTGAATAGGAACAAGGCGGTGTTTAACCTGAAGGACAGAGCAGGAACAGAATAAGTTTACTTTCGAAATACACATGGTGCACACTACGGCTTACCGGCATACAACCCTGAAAAACGTCTTCACTCATTCAGACATTCCCATTACTGGGGGCTGCACTCAGCGTCCTACCCATTCGCCACTCCAAGTTCTCCTTGACACAGTGGCAGAAGCCAGTAAGTAGTTTCTCCTTGCTTCCTTCCAGTGCTGTGGGGCCCTTGTCACACATCGAGTCTAACAACCAGGAGTCACTGAATATCGAAAGAATAATATCTTACGTAATAAATAGGCACTACATGTCTGTAAGTCCATGCGACAAAGTCCTTCTCTATATGCTGACAGTCGCTCAAAAATTTCCCCACCAAATAAGAAAATCAAAGCTCCACTGCCGTGGGCACATTCCTGTTCTAAGCTAAACTAATCCAGGCAGCATCACGATGTTCACTCTATAGAGGCCTATGCTGGTAGTAACCTCCAACCTTTGGCCAGGTCTCCCATGTGTTTTCTTCGCTTTACTTCAGTTTAACTTTCTACGAGTTTATCACTGGAGACTGTGACAGGTCAGTGAGTGCAGTGACTGATCCAGACTGAGAGACTGAGGCTTCATGGTTCGATTCCCGGCAAGGGCAAAAGATTCAGCTCCACTTCGAAGTAAGCAGATCGGTTCCGAGGCCCACCCAGCCTCCTAAGCAGTGGACACGGGGGACACTACCCCGCAAAAAAAGCTGCCAGGACGTAAAGGTCAACATTAACGTCCACCTCGGGCGAAGTTTAACGAGTGGAGCTGGCCCTACGCCTTCATGGCATGCACAAAGACATTACTTGTTACGATTTTATCATTTTTCCATGTGTATTACATCCCAAACCTATCCAACTCTACTTGAATTACGAGACTAACCGCATTAAAAAAAATATGAAAAATGACGTTCCTCCGAACACTGCTGTTCGGCTCACACATTCCGCTCCGCAGTGTGTTCCCAAACAGCACCAGTTCACTTTCAGCCTCTGAAGGCTCTTACAGCCCTATTACAGTGATTCAGTGGTTATTGCTACGGTGCCAACGAGTAGACCCCCTCGAAAGGGATTGCAGGCTTCCGCCGCGAAATTGATGAGATTGTGCTCTTCTGGGATATTACGCAGCACAGAGTGGTTAATACTGTACTGACGGTTCGGAGAAAGCTATCAGTTCCATGTTCAAGGGTCAAGAAGTCCAAAATTTGGATTTCTGGGATATTACGCAGCATAGAGTGGTTAATACTGTACTGACGTTTCGGAGAAAGCTATCAGTTCCATGTTCGAGGGTCAAGAAGTCCAAAATTTGCATTTCTGGGATATTACGCAGCATAGAGTGGTTAATACTGTACTGACGTTTCGGAGAAAGCTATCAGTTCCATGTTCGAGGGTCAAGAAGTCCAAAATTTGGATTTCTGGGATATTACGCAGCATAGAGTGGTTAATACTGTACTGACGTTTCGGCGCAAGCTATCAGTTCCATGTTCAAGGGTCAAGAAGTCCAAAACTTGGATTTCTGGGATGTTACGCAGCGTACAGTGGTAATTCTGTTCCGACGTTTGGGAACAACCTAAAGGTCCGATCTTCAAGGATCAAGAAGTCCAAGACTTGGGCTTCTGTTCCAAGACTTGGACTTCTTGACCCTTGAAGATGGGCCCGAGAGGTTGTCTCGAAACGTCGATATAGAACTACGAATCCACGCTGCGTAATGTCACAGAAGAGAGCAGATCTCCTCTAGTCCTCGAAAGATCAGTTCGACATAATATTCGCCACTAATCTTAAATTAAAAAATCAGCATAATTACAAGCAATCGTCTTAAGAAGGAAACAAAGGGAGCTCTTCCATAAGGTCGTGCAGTCCTATCTCAGATACACTTCAGACAACAGAAAATCCTCAAAGTAATTTGTCTAATTATAATGCATTCTTGATTGCTATAAAATTTCCAGGGCTGTGGTGTCGGTACACAAAACTTCCGACTCCGACTGCTCAATTTTTAAAACTCCGACTCCGACTCCTTCGTAAAATCTCAATATGTATTAACCTTTTAAAGCCTAGCGGTAACTTTACGTACCACCAGGTTTAACATTAAAAAATTCTACGTGGTGCCCACATTGCGTTTATGTGTTTTGTACGGATCTCAGAACAAACAGCAACTTTTGCCTTATAAAACATTAAGAGATTGGTTTTTATAACCGAAGTGGAGAGTGTTTACAGCGCGGTACGCACTGAGTCCTTATATAAAACAGATACGCTTCGTCTTTAAAGGGTTAATAATGGTAAACCTATAAGACATTTCATCGCCACCACGTAAATCATCGGGCTACTTTTTTGACTTATAACTTATCTTTAAGTATAAGTCTAATGGTTATTGTCGCTATCAGGGCTCTGAATTTGGAGGGTCTATTTAAGATTTTAAATTGAGGTCGGAGTCGGTACATTTTTACCGACTGCGACCACCATTACCACCACCACCATCACTGCTGCTACTGCCACTACTACTACCACTACTACTACGGCACTTCAGTGGGACTCAGATAACGTACATAGAGTGAAATCGAGGTGCCACACTGCTTTAGAGAATAGTTGAAATAAATCATGCAAATAACAGCGGCTGATACACGCAGGGGTTCAACGCTCTACGACAGATGCTTTAATCAGCGACGGCATATTGCGCAATAATATGGTCATTACTCAAAATACCGAACGTCTGCAAATTCATACACACAGATTTGCAAAATGAACTTTGTGGGCACATTATTCCCATGCAGACATGATTTGAGACAATGCGCAAAGAAATACTGCCGACCAAAGTAAAGATAAAGTCAAGTATTTTGCCTTTGAGTCCTCCTTTAGGTAACATTTACTTCTTGTGAATGCACAAACTCTTTCATTGTCTCAAAGCAAGACGGTTTGTCTCAGCCGTATCTAATACAGTCGATCTCGCTTATAACGTCATGAAAGGGACTGAATATTTTGTGACGTTATAACCGTGGAGTGTAATGTTATGGTTAACAGCGAAGAATTAATCGGTACCAGAGAATATCTGACTCTATAAGCGAGGTATCCTATAAATCGATATCGTTATAACCGGGCTCGACTCTGCTCTGTATTGACACGTAATTTCAACAACTCAGTCAATGATTTTTAAACATTAACCACAACGAGAACGATCCGTATGACATCAGCGAATGCCAAAGAAATACAGAAACTTTCATCGTAATTCTTAGATACTAGGCCTAAACACTGTCTGTAAGATAACAACCAATACATAGTGGTTATGACGCTTAAAATTTATTTTCACATCTTAGTATTTTGTGGTGTTTATTAGTTGATGTCACAGACTTTGTATTATTTCTATACTGATGTCACAGACTTTGTATTGTTTCTATACTGATGTCACAGACTTTGAATTGTTTCTCTACTGATGTCACAGACTTTGTATTGTTTCTATACTGATGTCACAGACTTTGTATTTTTCTATATCGATGTCACAGACTTTGTATTTTTTTCTATACTGATGTCACAGACTTTGTATTGTCTCTATACTGATGTTACAGACTTTGTATTGTTTCTACACTGATGTCACAGAATTTGTACTGTTTCCATATTCCTTTAATCAACTCCAAGAACAAGACTTCTTGAGAACCTGACACGCTCCTGCAGTCACTGAAGTAAACCCCTGCTTTTTATAAAGAACTCGAAGAGTCATTTCCGTGTTCGCAACGGAAAGTCACTGACCCCTATTCTGAACCAGATACGTTTTGGCAAGTTTTGTAAATGTGGTAGTAGATATACGTCCATGAAAACTGTCACTTCAATTTTCGTGAAGGAGAACAAAAAATGAGCTTACGTGTCCACTAAATCATGGGAAGCAGAAGGTTCTATATAGCTTTACAGCTTGTTGGTACCGCTTACATTATTGCACGCATTTTTGTGAAGACTGCTGGCCGGAGCACGGGAAGTGAATAAATACATGGGATATCAGAATGGTTTCCAAATATAACACACGGGAAAAGTTTCATTTTTTCATACTGCTCCTGACCGGTGTTCAACACACGACCAGCATATATTACAGTTTGTTCGGCGGTAGCAGTGTAGACTCGTATCATGTAGATATGTGGCCCAATCTTTGGCTGTTATACTGGGCATTCTGACATTTTTCGTGGTTTTTCCTTGTTTTACCCCGTACTCAGATGTTCTTATTCATCACTTAATTTTATTTTCACAACTCAGTGGAAGCTAAGCACCATCTCCAATTCAAACGGCACATGTAAACAGAATACACTACGAACCAATATGCCGTATTTATTCCACTTTCCAAGAAATGTATAAGCAAATACCAAACCAGTGTTCAAAACTATGAGTGTAAAATATATCTTACTAGTCTGTTTAGTTATCCTCTGCAGTATAATATAGAAATCAATAAAGATTACTAAAAGCATTAACCCCTAGTCTCAAAGACTTTGATGTATTAGAAATATCCGGAAGGAAAAGCCTCAGCAGATTTATTTGGAAGCTAGGAATATCTCAGTGGATCAAAGAATTTTCTGCCGAGCAGTCAAGGGTCCAATAGAATTTAAATGAAATTATTGTCGACTATAGATGCAAGCTGACACAACATTTTATTAAGAATGAACAATACGTGCTTTCCGAAGTCTTGTGTATGAACATATTCCAACTAGTAGAAGAAATGTGTGTCGATCAAGGAAAAGAGGGACAGATCAGAATCCATAAAGATGGAACAAGCCCTGAAGGAAACATACCCTGCCCCTAATAATGAGGACCATGTTAAAATAAATCCGCTACACACTTCTACACGCTATTCTGTTTTGGATCCGTATTAATATTATCCCTCCACCTAAGATTAGGTCTCCATAGAAAATAAAACTAAATATCAGAACTGTTGAAGAGACAAGGTAAACGAACAATTGCTAATGACATCAGCAGTCAGAATAAAACTT
Source organism: Coptotermes formosanus (assembly GCA_013340265.1). Lineage (NCBI taxonomy): Eukaryota > Metazoa > Arthropoda > Insecta > Blattodea > Rhinotermitidae > Coptotermes > Coptotermes formosanus. The sequence continues at coordinate 1,319,213 of BLKM01000369.1, forward strand.
GCCTCTCGTTGCTTCTACCAACAGCTGAACTTTCATTTTTGTCCTTTCGATTTCTAACGTGCCACTCGACTTTACTGTTCAGCCGCGTAGGCGATTCGTTACGAATTCAGCATGAGTACGAGTAAAACGAACTGCTCGGAATTGAAGACATCCGTATGCATAAAGACGTCAGCAGTCCTACGAATATTCCCATTGTTGTAATAATTGACTGAAACACCTGTTCTTCGCCCCGGTTTTATTACAATCGAATGGAAGTGATTTTTTTTCCTTTTCCTGTCATGTTTGTTAAGACATTACTTAATGAATTTAGCTACTAAGCGCAATTACCGGTCAATAGGTTGAACAGAGTCGAGTGCCAGATTAATTATGATTAATTTGAAACAATGTGGACGGCAGGAGACGTTGTCTGCTTGAAGGCACGCCTACTGTAAGGACAACTGTCTTGTGGAACTGGCCTTCGAAGACAGCACCTCCCATATACGTACAACATACATACTGACAAAATATGCTGTTATCCTAGGGATGTGTGTACAAATAAATAACAAGAAACAGCTTCACAGAGTAAGGCCCTTTAGAAGCTGATATTCGCTCAGCTGCTGTGTGAAGCAAAGAGTATTTTACGGAATCCGAATATTCATTCCCATATGTACAAGAGCTCAGCGCTAGACCCAACCCTGAAGCTCTTCAATGCAATCCACAAATTCACAGGCTATTTCTTGCAAGATCCTGTCTAATATTACATTCCCATGCCTGCTTAGTTCTAGCAAATGGTCTCTTTCTTTCAGACATTCCAGCTAAAATGATGAACGCGTTTTCATCTACCAGAATTGTGCCACAGGCTTCTGCGCATTTTATCTTCCATTTATTTAACAATTCAAATAATAATGTTTGAAGATACAAATTACCAATGTCCTCGTTACGCAGTTTTCTCCTTACTCATGCTACTTCCTCTCGTTAAGCCAAAATATTTTCCTCAGCAAACTCGGCATTAAGTAAATAAATAGATAAATAATAGCAATTGTGGAATAAAGTTTTCATTCTTCGAGCTCTGGTAAGCGTAGTTTTGAAGAACACAGCTATGGAATTACAGAAGGAGTCTCGTCAGCTGATGCATATACCAAAAAAATCGCAGTGGTACATAAGTCCGTGTTGCGCGCGAGACTGCGCGTCAGTGATGCCGAGTTTATAAGCACCAGCTAGGTTTTAGTAGGTCGCACGGTCATTGACTGATGCAAAACGCTTACTCTACTGCAATCGAAAGTGACCGAGTTTTGGCACACGAAGATAGCCGAATACGGGCGGAATTAAACGAAAGAACAAAGTCAACAGAACTTTTTTTCCCTCCTGTATTCACTCTCTTTGTTGTAATTGACGGTTGCCAAACGACTGGCCTTGTACTATTGAGTGAAAAAAAATACATCCATGGCCATAAACAAATGTACTCTGCATATTTTGTTGCCATAAACATTACAGGATGTTATGACACAGCTGTGAAAAGTAGCATCAGCCGACAGCAATGCAAAATGCTCAACGTTCTGTGGCACAGACAATAAACAATTGCCACCATGACAAATTTGGCAGCTAATGAAATAAAACTGTGTACCAGTAATTACACTTTTTGGTACAGAATCACCAACGTCTGGAGTTCATCTTGTAATTCAATAATTTACCAAGCCTTAAGATTAATTACATTGCTATTACAAAGTGTTTCCACTCCCGAAAGAGAAGAGCAATTCCATCCAGACAAACGCAGCTACAGTAAAACCAACACAGTGTTTTTTCTCAATGCCGTTTATGGCCAATTATTTTTATCTGTAAAATACAGCCTACAAAAATCAGATTTCAGAACCCGCTTTACAGACCTGTGCTGACCACTGGCCTCATGGAGAAGGGCCCTTACACAGAATAAGACAGCATCCTAAGCCAGAGGCATCCAATCCAGTCCAAAACCTCACACGCTGTTTGATTACGATGATAGTATATCTAATGAGATAATACGACTTATCCGTCCCTGGCTAACATTTTGTACGTATTACTCTTCTGTCCCGCCCTTATACGTGCCTGAGGCCCGTAACACTGAATGCATTCTTCACACGAAAAGATCGTGTTCCCTGTAGCTTCCGATTACTGCTTCAGGACAGTACCAGTTTATACCGGTGTATACCGCGACGATTGGCAGTTCTCAACGTTTTACCGGCCCCACACATTCTGGCTGTGCAAGTCCGCTCTGAGTTTCCTATGCAGGAACCGAACTGCAGTAACAGCGTAAGGGTCTGTACGACAGACAGAAGAAACACGACATGCGCTACCGTCTTCCTGCTCGTGATGGAAGACTATTCTTGTTTCTTTCTCAAGACGCAACAACCCCTAGTGTGCCAGGGCATCCTCATGATGAAGCCTTCACGATCACACTCAGACACACCACACTCGATAGGACTCCTCTGGAGAGGCGATCAGCCCGACGCAAAGACGTCTACCTGACAACAAACAACACTCCCAGAGACAGCCATCCGTGACTCGGGCGGGATTCGAAACCACAATCCGAGCAACTGAACGGCCTCAAACCGAGGCCTTGGACCGCGCGGCCACTGGGATCAGCGGACGACCACATAGGTAGGGTAAACAGATAAGGGGTGGAAGAAGCAGGTTCAGTTTCAATCAGGGGAACGGATTCTTCTCTTGCCTCTTACGTCCAGACCGTCGCTGGTAAACACGAGGCCCTGTATCTAATGCGAACCTGGCAAAATATCATACTTGGTAAAGCGGTGCAGCATCAGCCTTTACCTTTGTTATCCCTGACATGTATTCGTGGCATGTTGAAGTACAAGTATGAAATTTCTTTGTGATAAACTTTAAGTAGATACCAGATTAAAATCAACGGGGGAAAAAAGCTCACTTCGGCGGGACAGTCGATAAAATCGTGACTGAAAATTCATCAGAACCAAATTAACTCCTGAATCTTATATCATTCGCAGTTTTTGAAGAATGTGATTATACATATTGCAGCGCAAAATATTCAGTACTGGAGTATAAACCGAGTAGAATAATGCGGTCGGGAGCCACCGGGTTCCAATCTGTGGTTCACATCTTTGTTAAGACTCTTCGTGGCATACACCTCACTTTCTTCAAGGGAGTGCCGGGAGCTCTCAAAACATACCATGATCACCTACTTCCAAATCTTTCCCTCTTCGCCGTTAGTAATCATCTAACCATCCAACTGGTGCTAACTTTCCTAGCGAGTTAAAACGTCTTTAAACACCCAAAATCGATCAGAACAAAAAATTATCGAAAATTCCCTGGCTAAGCTATTTCTATCAGTATTCAGTTCACACTTTATGTTTTATGTTAACGTAGCAATCTATTTCCTCAGTACAGGTACTACTGTAGCACAGAAGTAATGTAGAGTGCAGGCCGGTAGATCACTGGTGTCCACACAGAAAGTGTTTATGTCGTCGACCCAGCTGGTAAAACTCCAGAACACCATTACGAATTACATATTTTTAGAGTGCATAAATATATAATAGACTACTAACATTTCCGAAGCTGTAGCTTTATATGAAACACGCTGTAATACTCTTCTCAGAACTCTATATTTAGGTTGGTTTAAACTGTGCAGAATCCTACAGATTCTACAGAGCGGAGAAAAGGATGCTGCGGCGTTATGTAATTTGAGACGTTATCTATTTTAGTTGTCGGCTGATTTGAGAGAGCGGGCGTCGATGACGTGACTACTACGTCACGAAGGTGAATGCTCTTCTCTCCAACAGCAACTGTGAAAGTCTAGCGGGTAAACAAATGCCGATCGATCCATATTCCGTCACGCTGACACTTCCTGGGTGAACGACACTTAGCGCTAACAGACAAATCTGAGTTGCAGTTTAATAATGGTCTGATTAATTAGCAGAAAACGAACGTACAGCTTGCCTAACAGCCAGAAGAAAGTGTAGCGCTTCTTCTGCGAAAATATGCACTGCATCACTATTATATCTGGCGCTTTCTAATGCAGTACTGGTGCTATTAGGGCCTACATTACAATGTGCCAAATGGAAGGTGGGTAGAATTTCCACAACTCTGTCATGAAATAAAAATTTAAAATATCGAAAACAAAATACACACCTAATATTTGGGTCAGGTTTTTAGTACTCTCACTTAGTATTTCACAGATTCTCAACTTAATTCTGATAAAGGCAGAAAGCAAAATCAATAAAATGAAGCCTGAGCCTGCCAAATTTCTTAAATGAAGTAGTAACATTAATTTTCATATAAAACGGAACGTTGAATTTCTGAAATAAAGTTAGAAATTTCCAGAATTCCTTAAATGAAGAGCTGGTGCTACATTCTGGTACAATCGTAACAGAAACTGCTTGAACTGAAGCCTGAGGCAGCCAAGAATTCCTAGAATTAAATGTTAATTTTAATTTTAAAGAAAGAGGAAAATAAATTCCTAAAATGAAGTGTGAAATTCACATTCTAGCATAAAAGACAATAAATATGTCTGAATACGTCTGAAGTGAAAAGCGAGGTTCACAGGCAGTTCTGTTTAGCAAGACATGCACATTACTAGTGCAGACATTTTATGAATTAGAAGCAGGGTTGCAATTGTTTGAGTCACCGGAAAACAAAGGCCACAAGCGCTGGCATACTTGTTAAAACTTACTCATGGAACAGGAAACACAAGGCAGCTAAAGGTCACATAGTTCATTGCTTGGTGAAGGAAGTCACATTGTTTGACGCTTGCAGTGTAATTGCGTATAAAATAAATTGTAGATCGGCCGTCACATGACGGCAAAACAGGACGGAAAAAGTTACAGTGTGATCAGCTTTGCAATTTGCACACTTCACCACGTATTATTAAAGCGATTACATCAAGGTGAATGAGATGAGACTGACAAATAGCGCGAAAGGAAACAACGAGAGAAGCATACAGATCTGAGCAGAAGGAAACGTTAAGACAAGGATTGTTTGTGAGACCTACACGCAGATAAGGACAACAATAAATTGAACTTACGCAAATATGGTGTGAGTTTGTGGACTGTAATCAGTTAGTGCAGGATGGGGTCTAATGGGGGACTCTTGTGAATAAGGTAATAAAGACTCGGGTTCTATAAAATACGATGGAAGTTTAGGGCAGCTGTCAGCTTCCTTATGGGCCCCGTTCCATGGATTTCGAGCCAAGGTCAGTGTGAATGCAAAACAAACAAAACATCGTGAACGAAAACATTTGTCAATAACAAATTTTCAATTACGGTTAAGGACGCGTAAAATTTGATTGGAACAGAGCCGATATTATGACTACACAAACATATTTGTCCTACTCACGTATTATGCAGAGCACATTTATACATCCGTGATTTCAGTCTCACACTTATACATGGGGCACAAAATAAAAAGCAAGTATATTTTACTGAAACATGGCTGTCACCTTCTGGCTACTGCAAGCAGGAAAATCTAAAGCCAGCATTATATAATATCTGAAGTACTTGCATTCAGGACTTTCACATGCCTTAGAGCACAGCGGAAGTAGAAGACGAAGCCATATTTCAGAAACAGAAGGTCTTTGCATATCACAACGCAACCAATCAAGGATAAACAAGATACGAGTACATTAGATAAATTTCATTAACTCAACACACTTCGACCATACGATAATCCTCAGGAGGCGTCACTTTGTATGAATAGCAAGAGACATCGAAATCGATCACCATTCTTCTGCTGTAGGTATCTATATATGGTGAAGTGGTTCTTCACCTTCTTTGTGCCATGGACCCTTTGAGAGGCTGCTGAAATTTGAGGACCCCTTCTCAGTAAGATGTATTTACATGCATAAAATATAATACATAGATATAGAATACACACTCTATATTACAGATTGTATTACAAAGGAAACCAATTACGCTCAAATACAGATCTCAAAATATTAAAAAACAACGAATATGTAATATGGTTATGTATGGGTGTCTATATTAATCCATTAAAATTTAATGGATAAACCCCCTGAAAAATCTGTCCATGGACCACAAGTTAAGAACCACTGATATAGTGTAACGTAACCTCGGACAGCGTGTTGTTTTTGTTACAGAATCAAACACCCTCAGAACAGCAGTGAGACACAATATGTTAAAGCATTATGAATATACGATCTGTGATGTGATGATTACGTTTGGAAGGTTCTGTTTTACAGAGGATATAGAAAATTCGCGCTGATGATCTCCATACTGTGATTCATTGTTAAAAGGCGCACAAATAGAGAGTACCGTCTATCACAATATCTTTGGCAATATTTTATTGCTGATCGTGATACATTTTTCGGCTTAAATAAGAGCCATCGTTGGGCATCAGTTAAAATATACAAGAGGAAAGTACTTGTAAAGAAGAGGCCGTTAAATGTTCCAATTAAAATCTCAATTGTACGTGCCAGTAATTCATATATTTTTGTAGATGCAACTGTAATATATTAAAATATAATCATATATTAAAACTTAACACAGGAAAGTGCGTAATTTAAAACAAGTGAATCAGGTATCTCCTTCCAATGCACACGTGTGGTATAAAGTGGCATTAGAAGCCTTCACTACGTGGTAAGATCTGTAAACAGAAGCTTCATGTAAAATTATGTGTTTTTGTGAAGAATGGGCAACTATTATGACAAATAGTGAAAAATTGGAACAAATTTTATGAAAAATTTTGTATTTATCTTACTATCTTCTTTAAGATAAATAAAAACGAATGAGGGCGTTTGGCCGACAAGGGCTGGGGAGAATTCTTGTATTTAAAGGGCGAGAAAATGAGAGATGGAGAAAATGACGAAACGATCGGATTTACAAGTATAACCCGCACAATTTACTAAATATTATTAGGGTGATAAAAGCAAGGAATATGGATTGAAAATGTATGTCGTGTACGAAGAAAATGAAATTCATGCAAAATTTCAGTGAGAAAATGTGAAGGGAAGAAATAACTTAGAAGACAGGTGCGCATGCAATAATGGTAACAAAATTCATCATAAAGAAATCAGACTTCAGAATACGGACTAGATTCAAATGGGCTAGAAGAGGGTCCAGCGCGGGGATTTTGAAAAAACGGTAAAATCACTGGGGTTTCATAAAAAGGCAGAAGATGCTAACGGAGCGACGATGTCAGCAAAGGGAGCTGAAACGCCTGCGCGAACTGCCCCGTGTGACTTCACTGTAGGAGTTGTTGCCGATGCATCACGGCGATATCCAGTGAATAGGATAAGGAATGCGCTGCACATCCTCCGCGGAATACAGCATAAACATCTGCGTTAATTTGTTTCGTAATTAGGATAAATTAATTAGTAGGTAAAGTGAGAAATCTGATTAAGTTATTTTATTTTTTAAAAATAAAACAATAAATTACCGCGTGCTTGAAAAAAGAAAATTTTACTCAGGCGCAACGGTAGGCAGTTGGTTCTGGTACCTCGTCCGCGAAGTCTGTTAACCTTATGCAATACAGGCGTTGCCAGTAAGTGCAAAGCAACAAACATCTTCGCTGGCAACTTACGTTTCGTCTCCTTCTACTTTCGTATTAGCCAAGGAATGAATACAACAACAATAAGAACACTTCTGCCCGCCAGAGAACAGTTACAGCTGCATACCGATCACACACATTACAGTACAAAACTATTCGAAACAACGTCATAATCACTGTAACTTATAATAAGCCATCACAGCGCACGTCACACTGATTCTAAAATGAATAATTTCAAAGCGTCACATTATTTATCAATACCCAACATACCTGGTGGTGCTGAGTGATAATCGGATGTTCTGGGCCTAAAGCGACGTGCAGGTTAAATATGTAACTCAAAAGGTTGAGCTTGAATTGATTGTAAGATGAACACATTGGACTTGAAGTCAGGTGTTACAGCTTCACTGACAGGTTTGTTCGGCTCACGAAATGTGAAGAGTCACGAAATGGTTAATACAAAGGCGTATCTCAAAGCGATCCAGCACCGCTTTTCTCTATAAATTCATAGTTCTGTGTAAAGTAACATTTTAGTGGTTTTAAGTCTGTGTATATTATTCAGAGAATCTTAGAGGGATAATGCTAGTAGGCCATATCAGGAATAAAAGCAAGAATACACACTGTAACAGTTACTTGCAAGTTGGCTTGAGCGGTACCGCTTCTGACTTGCATTCGGGAAACGCTCGGTTCGAACCCCAAGCCGATCCCAGTGGTCGCGTGGTCTAAGGCGTGGGTCTGCGGCCGTTCGCTTGCTGGGATTGTGGGCTCGAATCCCGCCGGGGGCATGGATGTTTGCGTCCTGTTTCTTGTATAAGGACAGTAGCGTGGAACACAAGTGACATGAAGAAGGAGAGAAGGATTTAAAGGTACAAAATAGAGCAAAGGAAAAAAAGGGACATAAAAACCCGGCGTCACAGACACAGTCATGGTTATGAAATTTAGTGGTTTTCGTCAGTCTGTCCAGGTAAAACCTGGCGTAAGTCATTGCTAACTTTATCACGTCCTTCACAATTTACTCTTCGTTTCACGCTGCATAAGTGGGCTAAATGAGAACGTTGTTACATACACTGCAAATTAAAGCACCGAATTATGTGGTAAGGCTTGGGGTATTGACCTAAAGAGAAACTGAATGCAAAACAAATCAAGTTTCTACTGCCTTTCCTGTGCATTACAAGATTAAAGCAACAAGAAATGCAGACATAAAAAAGATAAAACAGCTTTTTCAGTCTTGCGTTTCTGCACTCCGTGTGGCTGTTATAAAAATACAAAGTGTACAATAACTAAATGTACCTAAGGTTACGGTATACCTTATAAATTTTCCACATACTATCAGTGAAATTGAATGCTTCCATCTTTAACTGAAATCTCATACTCAAAGTCACAACTACAGGTTTTCTGGAGCCTGTGCCATCCGCATACACCGAACAGTTTTTCTTAAACACGTATTTTAATATTAATCTCTCATCAAGCTCTTGCTACTGTAGGCAGATACTCCGTCATTTGACTCAAATTAAGTCTGCGCTAGCAGACCCCAAAGGCTGAACGCGGCCAATAGCAAAGCCCGCAACTGCACGCTGTTCTCAGTAACATCAGTCTAACAACGTTTCAACATTAAAAGGCACTTTAATGGTGTCTTCCGATCTCAGTTATATTGGTGGATTATAATTCTCTGCTAGCTGGACTCCGTGGCTGAACATTTCTGATACCAAACTCGCCATTAGACATTATCCTAACCCAGTCCTATCTTGGCCCTGTTTCTGCATCACGTCTCCCTAAGCTTCGTCCTATTTTATCATCCCTTTCCCTTCTTAATCTTCCAAGCGGCATTCCAGTGTTTTGCTCATATTCGTGACAGGACTTTCTCTCCACACTATGTGAAACATGCATCTTGACGCTCAACAAAGACAACAAAGGCCAGACCTACGTCCCATTATTCCGCCGAAATAGCACTTCTTGTGCTGAAAGAAGGTAAGGAGGTCCCCACACAGGATGCGATCCTTGTAATCCTTTTGTTGATGGGGAAAAATGTGACAGCTTGGAACAGAGCGGTTCATGAACCCGGAGACGCTGAATAGGAAATACAGCTGTTGACTTTTATTGTTCCATGACTGCAGTCCGACTGTGTTACCAGAGCAACACATTTTGCTGTGTGGGGGGGAGGGGGGGGGGGAACAGCACAGCACTGGTACCGTACATGAGTTTCACTTTCACTAAGCGATGTCCTCCTTTCCACGCCGAGTTCAATGGCCGCCACAGCGTGATGATCAGTTTGTGAATGCACTTTTTATTATTATCAATGCCAACCAACAGGTAGCCTAAACCTTCCTGTAGCTTTCACTTTCAGTGTCTGTACGCGACGTACTCCAACACGCCAGCGCATCTAACGGCCAAATATTGTGGGTTATAGAACTCGAGGCTACGATAGATGCTCCATCGCACAGAGAAATTAGGTCCAGGTAACTGCATTGAGCAAAACGTTTATTCTACAGCTGAGAGTCATCCAGTTGATCTAGAAAGCCCACTTAAACTTTTGTGGAACCGAGGATCCATTGTTGCACTCAGAAGACCCCATCACTGGACCTTATCCTCAGCCAGTTAGATCCAGTCCATATTGTCTCACCCTGTATCCTTTACCTCAATATTGTCGTCAAATTTATGCCTGCGTACACGGAGAATCCTTCTTATTTAACCTTTTAAAGCCTAGCGGTAACTTTATATACGACCAGGTTTAACATTAAAAAATTCTACGTGGTGCCCACATTGCGTTTATGTGTTTTGTACGGATCTCAGAACAAACAGCAACTTTTGCCTTATTAAACATTAAGAGACTGGTTTTTATAACCGAAGTGGAGAGTGTTTACAGCGCGGTACGCACTGAGTCCTTATATAAAACTGATACGCTTCGNACTTTACATACGACCAGGTTTAACATTAAAAAAATTCTACGTGGTGCCCACATTGCGTTTATGTGTTTTGTACGGATCTCAGAACAAACAGCAACTTTTGCCTTATAAAACATTAAGAGACTGGTTTTTATAACCGAAGTGGAGAGTGTTTACAGCGCGGTACGCACTGAGTCCTTATATAAAACTGATACGCTTCGTCTTTAAAGGGTTAAAGTTCTCCGACCAGATGGTGTATGCTCTCCTCATCTCTCCCTTGTATGATTGATTCTTCCGCTATTCATAGCCCGGTGAAATCTGCTGATAGATTCTTAGGATACTTAACGACGCCGTCGCCAGTGCTGAGGTTATGAACGACCGAAGGCGATGTAAATACGGGAGTTAATAGCGACATATGTCTGGTTAAGCGGTACATATTTTGCGAGATTTGAGGTTTATAAGGCCTTTATATTGAGGATTCAGGTCTCCTGAATTGTTAAGCAGAGTATCAGGGCTACTGCTTCCACAAGTTTCGAAGGAATATGCCGCCTTCATTTTCAAGCTAAAGAAGTCCTAGGAGAACTCACTTTGTGCGTGGATTCATATGGACACAGTAACGTCACTTCGATTTGCACCAAAAACAGCGAATTTCTTGAATAACTGCGCTGATTATCAGAACTTATGAAACGACCACTGAAACGAGTTAGAACTCATTTTGTATAGCTTTTCTGAATGGACAAAATCAAATACAGTTGAACCCGGTTATAACGACATCAGTTTATACGACACCTCCTTTATAGTGTCAGATTTTCTGTAGTGCCAATTAATTCCTCCCCGTTAACCCTAATATTAGACTCCTCGGTCGTAACAACACTCATTTGTAACGACACAAAGTATTCAGTCCCTTTCATGATGTTATAACCGAGTTCGACTCTACGTAGTTTAAATGAGTACAGGCCATTTGGTTTGGTTTGGTTGGATTTGGCTGATTGATTATTCAGTTATTTAATGGCACCTTGTCGGTAGCATACATATATTCAGAAAAGCAGTAGAGTAACTGTAAATAAGGAACGGGAAGGAAGCAATCCTGGTCTAATCTGAGGCATTATCTCGGAATCTGCTTGCGGTGACTGAGAAGGAGGAAGAAAAATCGCGCCTCCAGGTCGGGATTTGCATTCGACCTTTTCGAATAAGAAGCGGCAGCGTTAATCACTTGGAAGAAACGTTAGGAGAGGCTCGGAGGTCAAGCTGCATGTAAGGTTAATCACGCGGTTTATAGAAGAGGGGCGACTCTTCCTTTGCCAACCGGCTGTGTGGGAGACCAGAACCGTTCAGGATATCGCGTGCGTTGCATAAGACTGCGGCGACCCGGCAACTGCAATGTAATTCCGGTGAAGATAAATAATCGCCCTCAAGTTCAGCGTTAACTGCAAGATATTGGCCAGTAAAAAATTTCAAGCGAATCTTCAATAAACATTTATCGCCAGCGTTTGTTAATGAAAATTATTAATTATGCGTGAATTCAGGCTCCCGCCGCGGTCTAAATGAGGTCTTCGCTCTTCTGGAATGTTACAAAGCGTGAATTGGTAGCTATTTGCAGACGTTTCGGGACAACCTATCCGTCCCTTCTTCAAGCGTCATCAGTCCAAGAAGTATGGACTGCTTAACCCTTGAAGACAGGAAACATAGGTTGTCCTGAAACGTCGGTAACTACCAATCTACGAACAGTAACATCCCAGAAGAGCTAAGATCTCAGTGATAGACTCCTTTTTTACGTATACTAATTTTTGGTTATATAACGATGTTGCTTTAAGTGAGTGACCAATGTAGCATAAAATCAGATGAAAAACTCAACATGAAGGGCGAAACCATAAGGATACGAAAGCAGACGGTTATGGTCTGCTTGAAGTTAGCCTTCTACGCCAGTATTCGACTGGACACCCTAATGAAAATACGAATTCTTGAGGACAGCCGGTAAGTTGTTTGGGCGTACAGCACGCATGGGAAAGGTGAAATTGAAGGTATATAAAATTTTAAGTTGAAGAGAAAATGTCACTTGGAACACACTGATGTAGAAGAGATGGTCATTTTGAAATGGGCCTTGAAGGGATAGGTGCAAGGATGTCGACTCGGTTTAGCTGGCCAGCTCAGTTATTCTAAGTTCTCGTGAAGTTTCCTGCTCCACGACATTAGCCATTCTCATTGTTTTCGGGGAATTGCAGTGTTTAGCATTCGACCAGTTGAAAAAAAAAATTACTAGAGAGCGTTACACAGCAAGAGGCGGGAAGTTGTCAGGCTAAGCCTGAGAGACACAGAGACGTGAGGCCTCTAAAATTGCATCTTCTTGAGCTTCAAATTGTCACTAAATTAACAAGATAAGCGCATAGCGTAGCATCGGGATGCGTTTTATTTCTTATCCACCAAAGACAGTTCTACAATTCAGAATGCTTAGTCGACCAAGCGAAAAGCAAAAAGTACGCGTCTAATACAATTTTATGCTATGACGTAAAGCACAAACTGCAACTGATTATTTCTGTGTGGGAGATCTGCAAGTCGGAGAGACACAGTGAAGGATACCGGTGCTGCAGTTTGTAATCTAGCAGCGACGTGATCGCATGCATGAGGCAGTTATGTTCCCCCCCCCCCACCCCCACCCCCGGACGTTAGTCTTACTTGAATTACGCAACACGAAATTCTCTCACAGTGCATCGTGCATCTTCATATAACGGCTTACTTATTCTACCGTATAACTACATGGTCAAAGAAGTCGATTTACGTGCTAACGTTGGTGACCTACATTGCGGAAGTGACTGGTTAAAATCTCGAATGGAACGTCAAAATCCTGCGGTCTTTCGTGGTCTTCCTTAGTTCCTACAGGCAAATACCAAAACAGACCCTACATTACTCCACAACCGCTTTCTTCCACGCCAGTTCCTGTTCACAACCCCACTATCATCCAAACACTCGACGCTGCATAGTGCGAGTTATTCACAGCACCGTTAAATGGACTACCATAAGCATATAACTACCGCCTGTCCGACAAAAGATTTCATGTTCTGCATCACGTTGCACCACACACGCTGCAGAACTAAGAAATTAAGTTTTTCTGTCTGTGCAACGATAGATTCTGCAAATTATAAAAGATATTCAACATATAAAAATAAACAATATGCCTGAATATAACACATAACATCGACAACACGTACCGGCACGTATAAAGTATTAAACACTTTTCATAACTGCAGGGTAAATAGTCGCAGGCCATGGACAGATCTCACAGGGCAACAGTGCTGGAAAGCACAGCGAGATGACCGGAGATCCTACAGGTACAGCACTTTGAAACAGGCAACTCTGTTATAATCAGACTTGCTCATACATGAAGAAGCTGCAGTGCTAACCGTGCCTTATAATTTACTACACAGCCACTCTCCTTCCCCTGCAAACTGAAGATCTAAAAATGCTTGTAACTTCTCCATTTCCGGTCATGATCCGTTTCAAACATCCCCAAATATTCTTATTCATAATCAACGTTCCCTCTAATTTTTTTTTACAGCCGCGCGGATCTGCTACTGCTCTGAGCAGAAAATTCTTACACGACCTGACGCCTGCGCGGTACTTTAAAAGTTTTTTGTGTAATATACACAATTAGAATATTTACAACGGAAATTGAACATTCCGGCTGCGCGGTAACAATTCAGTGTGAGCGGAAGCAGGGCCGAGCACCCGCGTAGCTTAGAGGGAACATTGCTCATGATATAACTGAATGCGATATAGACTCGGCCGTTCTTGATTTATAAGTAATGTCCGCTTGTGCGCCTACAAGGTCAGTATTGCGCCCTTTTATAAGAAACTCTTCCCATTATGGCGATAACACAAGAACATTGAAACTGTTAGGATAATCATCTGCACGGCATAAAAGCGTTTATGCGAGGCCACAAATGAGGTCCATTTGGTAAGCTAGGAAACAGAAATCTAAACAAGCAATGCCGACTAGATGTCTTAAAGCCTACTCAGAATTTACTCCACTTGAAGCGCTGATAAAAAAACATGGTGATGAATTTTTGAGTTCCTCTGCAGGCAGGTACTTTAGCTGACAGCTATGCGACTACCAGCTTCTCGAAAGATCCTCAATGTATGGGTTTACTTAATACCGGCATTCCGCTAGAGAAACTAACGCAAAATGCGACAGTCAGGGCAGCCGGAAGCAAACCCGTTATTTGAACTCGACTTTCAAAAGTGAAACATCCGGCAAAGAAGAAAATACACTGACACTACAATGACACCAACGTGTTCTCCTACATATGCAGAAACTACACGTAATTAAGGCAACAAAGCGTACGCGAATACAACGTACTGCATGCTGATGTAGACAAAAGGACTTCTAGCCTCAGAGTAAGCTACGAACAGCACAAAATGAAACATGACGTCACCAAATCAACAGGTGAAATTGCGCGCTGCGTAATCCTGTTACACTCGGTTCTAGTATCTGACTTGCACTCAGCGGATACCTCAGCCGATTCCAAATCAAAACGTCAGCTGTTAAAGCTTCACCTTCAGTCTATATAACTATAGAAGAAGAAGCGGAGACAGGCGGAAAGCACAAGAAACAATGAGCCGAGGGTTCAAGGAAATGCGATATGAATTCTGAACGTCACCGTGCAATTTACGTGCACTCACTGTACGAATGGTAATAACAAAAAAATGAAACTGATTCGCCGTAAGCATAAGCTACTGCATTCATACTGCTTTGCCTGAAGTTTTGCTGTTACAGACACCGCGCGTAAGTGAAACTTTCCACAACATTTTGAAACTAAAATTCTCTATAGGCTATGCTTGTTTTCCCATATAAATTACAGGCCGCTCCCCTCGTAACTTCCTCCGTTTCACTGCCCTAATTGTATTGGTGAACTACACATCTTTTTTAAGTTCCTGGTTACACAACATTCAGTGAGAAATAGATCCGAATGAAGCAGTAGGGGTGTTATTGGTTTCGGCTGTTTGCTGCTTATCAAGCGTCACAACGCAAGGCAGAAAGGAACAGCACAACTGTACTCGAAACATGATAAATTACCCCAGGTCACCATTGTGTTGGTCATCTCGTACTTCCTGTACAGACGTAACGCAGTTGTATAGGGTTTATTTTAAAAATTAAATTTCTTCACTTCTGTCTTAAACCATACGAAGAAGCTCGAACAAAGTAACAGGCAAATTAATCACACCAGAAGCAGGTTTGTATAATTCCCCGCAATGTGTTTCAAAATGTCTAAAAACTTGGGACTGTTTTTTACAACTGTCACGATGTTTGTAATCCCGGACAGCAGGAGGCCCTGGGCTGCGAAATACTATGGGAAGACACAAGAAGAATACGGCTAGCAGCACTTCGAATCTCAGCGCATGTCCGGGAGGCTCAGTAAGGGATAATGGCTGCAGGATCTGGGTTCACTTCTCAGCATTGTGCGATATTTCTGCCACAAAACGTACGTAGCAGCTCCGTGGCTCTCCCAGTCCAATGGTTACCAGTGTTCAGATCATTTAAATGCTGTCAGTGCATACAGTTTGAGTAAACTAGACATCATTCGCTGAAAAGCCTGCACTGATAGAGGTCGTGTAATATACACAGGGAGAAGGCGTGTAATGTAAATAATGTGTGCAAACCTAACACTTCAGTCTTACCTAATCGCAAGGCCAGTTCTGAGATGGGGCAGTAGGACTTCCTTACAGCAATTACGTGAATGAAATTTATACTAGCTTCAAGAAGGACAACACAAGCTGTGAAAGTCAAACAAAATGCTATTAGGCCCGTACTGAAAGTAGCGTGCAGTGTCGTTCCTTCCGACCGCGTGGTTGCCGTTAGGTTGCCTGCCCTGCTCGCTCGCTCGCCCGCTCGCTCTCTGTCGAACATAACGGGACGTGGAGTGCAGCTTGCTGTTTGCCGTTCTGCTGACTCACAGAGCCTCGCCGGTCAAGCTCCAGTATCTTCCACACGAATGTACAATTCAAAACTTTTACGAAGACCAGCCGAGTTTTGGCTGTGCACTAAACCTGCCCTCCCCTTACATCTGAGAACGTGTATAGGTTTTATTCGTTTCTTACTTGCGAACGCAATGACGTTGACAAGCATAAAACCATTTGTGAGATCTGAAGTGGACGCAGCGGCGCAGCTGAGGGTTCCACTGCTCTAGGTTATGGCGCTGCGTCGCTGAGTATTCGGTTCTCGACTCTTTGAGACCAGAGAATATCTTCTCGGTCGGTTCGATAGTTGAAGATGAAGAAATTACGTTGCCTTGAAACATCGGGGCCCGATTAGCCAGTGGCGTAGCGTCATACCCCAGACGAGCGGAATCCTCATAAAACCATTTCTTGCAAAGCAGTATTTAATGTTGTTTAAACTAATACACAAACTTGGGTCATCTGCTGCTTCTGAGAGAACTTTTGTGTTCCTGACGTATCTGAAGTAAACTGCTACGAAGAAGTAATTTGACTAAAAACCAATTCTTTATTTGTCTTCCCTTTTAAAATTGTATTGACAGCCGGGATGGCGCAGTCGGCATAACGACTAGGCTACAAGCTGGACGGTTGGGTGCTCGAATTCAGGAATGGGCAAGAGATTTTCCCCCTCTCCAAAACGTCCCCGCCGGCTCTGGTGTCCACCCAGTCTCCAGTTCAACTGGTACTGAAGTTCCTTCCCGAGTGTAAACGGCTGGCGCGTAATGTTGGCCACTTACCTCCACACAGTGCCGAAGCGCAACTGTAGCTTTGTTCCGCCTGTACACCTTCATGCCATGAACAGGGACTAATTCACCTGTGCCTTTAATATTTTGCTACATCTCGGACGAGTTATGGTGACATTTATTTTAGCTGACATGTAGCCTAAGTCTGCTTGGGGTGTCTGGCAGCTGGTTTAATGAGGCTTTGCCAGTGCATTCTCTTCGAACTGCAGAGTGATTCTGAATGGCAAAGGTAAAGCTCGCCCTACTTACGGCAGGCCATGAAGGCCAAGAGGTGGAGTGGAGGTATAGCTCTACTCTTTCTTTAAACTCGGCGCTAGATAGGTGTGAGCGGTCAACGCCACGCCCCAGCCGCTTTACCCCCGTAAAAGAGACTCGGTATCCATTCTACAGGAGCCTCTGTGGGCCCCAGGGCCGGTCTGGACGGGTGCGAAGAACTTCATCCCCACCGGGTTTCGATCCCCGCACATCCCAGCCGGTAGTGAGTCGCTATACCGATTACCCAACCCCGGCCCATGATTCTCAATGACAGGAAGGAATATGAAGAAATAATTTGTGGCCTATTTGGACATTTTCTTTCATGAGTAGGCTGTACATTGCAAAGGCAACGTTATCCATATAATTGTTATGTACCATTCGGTAAAGTTTATGTACAACTAATACCAGCACTAGATGAGTCTTCCGCTTCTAGCTTCTGTCACCTCCAGCGAAAGTCTGCAGTACTCAACGCCTGCAAAGATAAATGGGACCCAGTGTCGGTCTGGACGCGATGGTTAAAGGAGGAAATCCGACTAGTTGTCGTCCAGTCCGTAGCCTACTCCACTACACAGACTGAACTACTGCAGATCATTTTCATGGGAAAATATGGTTCACTAGTTACCCCTATTAGACCGACAGCTAAATGTAGATTTCAGAAGCCGCCATGTTATATTACGTTCTAGAAACTATTGCCTTAAAAAGGTGTACGTTATGTTGATACACTTGAATGTTCCCCAGTATTCTGACAGTGGAGGCAGTGTCGCTTTTACCGCAAAGTTAGCAAGCTCGTCACATTATTGTTACTGATAGCTGTAAATTAAAATTTACTCTCTCTGTACAAAAGTGCTATCGCCTTTAGTCCATGATAGTAACACGTTATTTGTTCAAGACGAAATAAAACTTCAAGCCTCAGAACGTCCCATGATCATTGTAGGACTCACTGTGAGGAAATAGGCAGGTTTTACAGCAGTTTCCAATAAGCTACACCTAAAATTTGCCAGCTTTATCAGCCCAGCTTGACATTTGCTAGCCTGTACATGGTCGGTTCTCACAAATGAAGAGTTTCCATGGCGACAGCTCAGACGTCGCTCCGTTGCCAATAATTTCTGTTGATCTCGTATTTACTGCAGTCACAAAGGATACACAGAGAATTCGTAAAGATCAATACAGACATTTTAAACCCAACGCATATTTTGTGTATTATTTCTTAAAAACATCTCATCTCACCGAAGAAACAAAGCAATGTGTAACACGTATTTCTGCGCACTCGGGCCCGCGTTACAATAGCTACCTGTATAATGTCACGTGGCTGTGTAATTTACCGAATATTTTTAATAGCACAGAGAAGTTAAACTTTGGCTGAAAATTACGGCATCTGTGTTCGTAAAAATTGCGGGAAATTATCTTTATTTTCCTCTTTTTTTGTTCGTCTTCTTTACTTCACTACCTTTTACTTTCTTACCAGCAATCTCTTTTCTTTCACTGGACCCCCACCTCAGCCCAATCTAACCTGTCAACATAATAAGACCCTGTTCTTTAAGAAACGTTTAATATTCAGCCATCCGTACGCCACTGACTACAGTCAGGGCCGCCGACAGCGGGTTCGGGCCCCGGTGAAAAAAACTTTCCGCGTCCCTAGCAAGCGCGGACCGGCTAAAAATCTTTACAAAATAGTCGTATAGATTGACTCTCATTTGCAGAATGACTTGGGTCCGGTCTGAAATGGTTAATTCGTACTATCGACAGATAATGATACTACCGAGAAAGATAACAACGTATGAGACATAGTCGGCCTCCGGGCGGCAGAGCCCCGGTAATTTGTACCAGCTTTCTCACTGTCTCGTCATGATTGACGACAGTTATAACTCAGTCACAGATGTTGAACACAGCAAAACGGCCACTTTCTGTAAGGAGCCTGAAAACAACATGCAATGTCGCAGATCTGCCCTCGTTCCTCAGCAACACCATGCAAATGGATAGGGGCGTGGAGGTAAATATCCGGTCTTTTTCTGCCTGAGTTGTGGTCGCCATCTTCAAAATTCAGTAACATCCAAATTTCATTCCAATTCTCAACTTCCTTCCTCTGCTGCACACTCAAACAGTCCATTTCCTACCACCTAACCATGTCCAATTCCCAACGTCCCACTCTGTCTCCAGCCGCCATACCAGCAGGGACCATTGCCTGGGAACTTTCAGATCCACCAAATTTCTTTTTCCCACCACCCGTAATTAATGTTTCGTCCCTCACTACATCTCTACGTCTCATTTAGTCTGAGTTCCTTAAGCATTAGGGGGTTAAAGGGGGCGTACTGCTAAAGTCTTGCGTCACTCAGCTTATACACAAGCATAATTTGCATAAAGTATTCCCGACTTCAAAACACAGACCTTTTGCTATAGAATTTCTCATCGTTAATACAGACGTAAATAACATGACCCTTATGAGAGATTGGTTTCTTGACAGTGAAACAGGTGAGATGAGACGCTAAGCCACTTCAGAATGTAATCACGGCACTGGAATAACACTGCATGCTTGGTTGCGTAGCAAGGTCGCGACAGGTAATTGGTTCCAAAGGTCACTTCCTTATCGCTCTGCAAATAATTATCTGCAGTTCGCAAAACGAGTCACGAAGAAATGTTTTAAAGACTGCAAGTACGAAAATATTCAGTAAACAACATAATTAGCAAAGTAGAGCTACTTATTACAAAGGTTTTAATGCATCACGGAATGAGATCTGCACAGAAAGGAAAACAGAATAAGCGAAAAAAAACCTTATTTAACCCATAAAATATATTTCAACAAGGGCTTCCGAAATGTTGATAAGAAAATAGCGGGAGAGACAAATTTTTTAATGTTAATATGTAAAGGAATAAAGCAATTACTGTTCTCGCCAAGGAAGAAAACTGTTATAATTTGCAGAAATATAAATTTGTTGTAAATACATCAATATTTTACACATTAATTGAGAATACAAAGGAATATAAATAGCCTGGATTTGCTATGATTGTCGGTAAATAATTTGGTTGCTAAATGGGAACCCTCCCAGATCAGACGTCTGACCGCTTTACAGGGTCAGGGTACTAGTTTCATGAATACCATTGAAGGGCGCGCAGAAATTTGCAAGCGGGGGAGAAGGGTGGTTAGAAGAAAGAAAAAAAAGTAAAAACGAAGAAGGGCAAAGAAAGCAAGAAAAATTTAGAGACAGCAAGAAACAAAAAACAGGAAAGAAACAAAGGGATGAAAGACAGAAATCGTAAAATTAAGAATGGGAGAAAGAATCAAAGGAATAAGTAAAAGATCGTGGAAGGAAACGAATAAAGAAAGTAAGAAAAGAGTATAAAATAAAAACGAAAGGAAAAGCCATAAACAGAAGTGAATAAAAATATAATGGAAGGAAAGAAAGAGACAAAGAGAAGTCGAAAATACTGTGGAAATTGGAACCAAAACAGAAAAATCTCTGTAGAAGAAGGATACTTTCTGAACAGAAAAACTTGATTCCCACGGCACCTTGGACCATCCACACCGAATGCAGTTTCTACTTGTGCGGCTGGTGACCTCGGAGGCACTGCTACGTCGCAGGTGTATTTACACAGTTAATCAATCGATTAATTAACGCACTATACCGCCGGGTGGGGAGCGGCTACCCGCAACTTCCGTATTCTTCTTCGCGACGCAGGAACGGCTGATCAAGACGCAGTCTAGTCCTCCACGCCAGAGTTCCGGCGTCGAATCTCAACCCGCAGAGCTGCAATTCTGAGCGAGGTTTTAGTATCTTTCTCAGTCACTCCACACAAACGTTGGAATGCTACTTTAAAGCCGCTACTTCCAAGTCGTTGCTTTCAATGCATTATTTATAACTTCTGACATTTCACGCTATGTAATTAACACAATTAATAAATCGTCATTAATAAACAAAGAACGAAAGTCCGCCATTGGTCTGTATCCTAGCAACTTCACTTATTCACCATATTTCCAAATGAACCCTTTTAATATTACTTTTCAGCAACTAAGTTTGTACCCAATTATTTTTTCATTCATGCTTAACGGCCTGTCAATCTTGTATTTCCCCACTTAATCTCTGTTACATAATTGTGTTGACAATAAGCACTGTAACGACTCCTACGTGCTAACTTACCGTCAACTGACACGAAGATTCGTGCGGGGTTGAAAAGAATTTAAGAACAGTGCAGAGTGGATTCAACTGGCCGTTGTGAACATGGCAATAAACTACCACGTTCCATAACAGATAAGAAGGTGGGCGGAATTTTGTGATCAGCTCGGCAACAAACAGCTTGCCACAGCGTCATTAAAGCAACACCAATTCACTGATATCTCCAAACACATAAAAGCAATATGTGCCTAAAATGATAAGGTTTCTAGGTTTGTCTCAGAGTGACCTTCAATGGCGGATATTACTGTGGAACACAAATCACTTCCCCAACCTCATTAATTACATTCTTTAAATTTTGTAATTCTTTAACACGTTGCTTCCTACACATAAACATAATTTAGCCAAAGAACTGTAGTACGTAGTTCAGTCGGGAACAGCTTTGTTTCTGCCTTGTTACACGTCGCGTTTCGGCAGGGCTACGCTGTCATCAGGTGTGCGAGTGGACGTTACTTACAGCATTGCTTCCACGCGTCTGTTTGTTAAAATTTATACTGATTAAAATTAAAATTAGCTTAAAATTTTTACAGTGATTAATGTTACGTTCATTTTAAGTTATATTCAATTATAAGTGCAAAAAATGTGAATTTTAATAAATAAATGCATGTAAAGCAAAGCGATGCACCTCACGAACTCCTGATAATGGCACTACCGTACTGAAAAGCGGTGCACAATGGGGTAACACAACACAGTTGTACTCGACCGAAATACACAGTAGAATATACCGTACAGCGCAATACAATATGTGACACTAAAATGCCCTATTTATTTAGCCTAAGTACTCAAGATGCCGATCTCAGTGGCCGCGCGGTCTAAGGCGTGGGTCTGTGGCCGCTCGCTTGCTGGGATTTCGGGTTCGAATCCTACGGGGGGCAAGGATATCTCTCTCATATGAGTGTTGTGTGTTGCCAGGTAGAGGCCTCTGCGTCGGCCTGATCATTCGTGCAAAGGAGTCCTACCGACTGTGGTGTGTCTGAGTGTGATCGTGAAGCCTCAATAATGAGGAGGCCCTGGCCCACTAGGGGCTGTTGCGCCATGAAAAAGAAAGTACTCAAACTTTGTCAGCGCGCAGTATTGCGGACATTTAAATAAACCAGAAGCATTAAGGTATACAAATAACGGAAGTGACTCTGGACCATCGAAGACGCTGAACACACTTCCACGCATGACGTAACTCGAAAGCTATCCGTACAGTAGGCTGGGAGATGTACTTGAGTTGACCTGCAGTTGACCACTGTCAGTGCTGCTGAAACCACTGCGAGCAGCTGTGCCCCAGATCTGCAATGTCTGGGGCCACTCTGAGTTTATCAGGCAACAAGGTCACCAGTCCTTGTCTGATTGACCGAAGAGACCAGCAATTATCTCGATGACGCTTCAGTTTATAATCTTTTGATTACGTTACTTCTAGAGACCCATCTATGGGACAGGAGGTAACAGCATGTTAAAAATTTGGATAACGAGGAGTTCACAAAACATGCACTTTTCACAAAATAATATCAGCCAAATCAAACCAAACTAAATCAAATAAGAGCCCTTTTCACATATTTTGTTCGAGGATAAAGCGTGGTCTCTTATCTGAGCGCGACTGTGCCATGACTCGGGTGACGTCAGTGCGCTTGAAGGGGACTCCATGAAATTGGTTTGGTTGTAAAATGATACCAGATACAGCGTAATGAGCGGGGAAACACATGAAGTAAACACACAAGGCCTTTTGTTAAATAAAAAACAAGTGAATGTACTTGGGAGTGATAAAAATCCATTTGAACAAAAACTACTCACACACTGCCATGCGGATGCCAATGAATATGGCTGCTCGCCTAAGCGAGTAAGTCTTGCTGTGTCAAGCGATAATATTTGCACTGTTCGTCATTGCCACCGCCACCAATTGCGGCTGCATAATTAAATATGAAAAGTTATCTATACATCTAAAGAACACTCCATGAACATATACGGCAGCGTGAAAGTAAATTTCCGTTCACACTTAACCTCGCTACAAAATAGGCGAATTGTAATCCTCGGTTCCGGCCGCTTTACCCCCATTCAGTGAGACCCATAGTCGAGCTGAACAAGGAAAGCCCTGCCCCTGATGAGAATCAAGTCTTGTTCTTCATTGAATAGGCACTTACTGAGCTGCCTCGATTAATTCAAATTAAGACAGGCATTTGAAATTAATGGCAAACATATACAAAATAATAGTACCAGCAAATGCATACAGTATATTCGAATTAGTTTATATGCGCAGTGAACTCCTACATGTTTCGGCCAACCATGGGGCCATCTTTGTATTTTGCATCCCTACAGATGCCCACATGGTTGGCCGGAACATGTAGGAGTTCTGGATTGACACATACCAACCGATGCACCATTGAAAAGCATATATTAACCTTTATAAGTATGTCCCTACATATGTTTCGACGAAACGAGTCGTCATCTTCAGGGGATCACTGACAATTGTGATAATAAACAAGGAGACATACAGACAAAAAGTCAATAAATTCTTACACGAAAACCAATACATGCAACCCCACGAGGACCCTTCAGAGACTTACCACAAGAAAACACAACTGGCTATCGAAAGCAGTAACTTACTAATCGATAAACAGAAAAGAAAACACCTAACACATAACGCCACAAGCACATATTCTAAACGCACAAATCAAAACACACAAAGACAACGCACCCATCAGACCTATCGTCAAGAGTATCTATGCACCAACGTGTAAATTAGCTAAAAAATGTGAAACTCCACAAGGCCAACGCTGTCATATAATACAAAGTTCAGGTATGGGGTTCATTGCACATATAAACTAATGTCGAGTTACATGTGTGCACATGTGGGTACTTGTATTGTGTATGTTCGCACAGCGCACGGACTGTAAACCATATAAAGCTTAATGGCAAACATTTCATTTTAAAATGATTTCAAACAATTCTCCTGCTAATTACATTTGCTGATGTGCTCACTGAAATAAAATAATTTATTCTGCCTCTAGCAAGTTTAACCGTTATTCACAAAACATTTCTTAAATGTGACTCATGCAGTCCTACGTCACAGAAGCAACCTACAGACCTACGAACGTACTGCTTTTTATAATCAAACTCTTCGCAATTTGCTTCCAGTTACACAAGGAACTAGACGTCTTTGGAGTGGCAATCGGCAGTTCTATTCACCCACATGATGAGAGCAACCGGACGTAAACAACACACAAGCAACTCAAACCACATGTCATGAAGCTTTATATTTCACAGATATCTCGTCAAGCAGGTCTGCTTCTCTACTATTATTTTTCTTTCATTTTTGCGAGGAACTGACTACTTGAGGGACAGTTCCTTACACGTTCAATTTGTCAGATTTGTCTGCATTGTCAGCATCGTCACCATGGTTGTTATTGTAGACTGTCAAACAATATTTCATACTCCACAATGTGTAAGTATGTTTATGACATTTTCCCTCACCAACGTCCACATGCCTCGCTCCATCAAACAGAAAAGCAGTCCCATTACAGGCCTGGACAGGCCCAGAGGTTTCCACGAGGCTCCCAGATTTCTAGACAATCAGCACATGAAGGCTGTAGGTTGTCAGCCATACGTACCGGCCGCTTTTACCTGGTACTCATTTCTGTTAGAGGCTGAGTCGACCCCAGGGCCATAGTGCGACCGACAGGATTATGCCAATGAAAAAAATTCCAATGGCACCATCAGGAATCGAACCCGCGTCCTGCCGGTTTGTAGCGTAGTGCCTCAACCAACTGCGCCATGGCGGCCCCTCGTCAAATACAAAACCAATTAAACTTTTCAATCGGCAGTCATGTTGATACTTTACACAAAAGTATTACTGGAGACAAGCTGCACGTGTATTTAAGATTTCATGCAGTACCTCAGTTCAGAATTCTATGAAGGTGCTGCTAGTGTTGCCCCACATCACAGATCCGTGCGTCCTCCATGTGGTTGTTACTGACTGCAGGAAATTAAAAAGTATGGCTTAGAGGTGGCCTCCAATGGCACAATTTTCATACCACGTGTAATAAAAATCGGTCAAAAAGTCAAAAGCTGAAACGGAAGACACTGGCAGCTGACAGATTCTTCTTCGCATAAACCTATTTTATTCCTCTGAAAGATTGAAAGTACGCCAGAAAGGCTAATCTACCCTCGACGAAAGGCTAGCACAAGAGACGAGTTTCATAAGTTTAAGTAGAACTGTGATTATACGCATATCTCACGGCAGCCACGGTAATAAATAATTAGCTTCTTATACTTTGGTTTAGACTGTATTTGTGGCAAGCCTTTAATGCGCAATATCTTACCTCCAACACAACATTGAATACTTCCAGCATCAGAAGGCCATCTTTCCAGGGTTTCAGCTCTGAAGGTTAATATATCAACATGAAGACAGAAAATATGGCAACAATGTTAACTATGCGTGATTTCAGGCTTCCGCCGCGGTGTAAATGAGACCTTCGCTCTTCTCGGATGTTATGCAGCGTAGGTTGGTACTCAACTACCAATCCACGCTGCGTAACATCCCAGAAGAGCGAAGGGCTAATCAACAATGTTAACTCATTTTGCACAGTTCTAAAGCCGACGAGTGCTGGAAATCTCGATGTTGTGCAGAAACATGTATGAGTATTTTTTAAGGTCTGTAACTTCTGGTTCACTTAAAAAGGTCAAACAATTTTTAAAATAAATGAGTCTCCATATCTTGTGATATACTAGGTAAGAGTAGCCGTTGTTTGTTCAGAGTTATTTAAAAAATAATACTGTTATTATAAAATTGCTACAAGGAAATACGTATTATCGTACATATGTTTATTTTATTCTTTCTCAGTATTCTGCTGGTTAACAGTGTCCATCTTAGATCATCTTCTTGTGTGTATTTTTGAAAACGTAGTATAAAAGTATATAAAAACATGGCTTCTTTATCACTTACTAACGCACAGAAGTTAGCGCATTGGCAAGACACGAGCAATTATCAATATCAGGTCGTACACACGCAACTGCGTAGCACAAGAAACATTTCGCATATTTACTACCACAGAGCCGCATAGTTATACTACTTAAAATACCAAACAGATCGCTTTATACAATATTTTTACTTCAAGACAAAACGGTGGGCATAGATCCTTTTTATACATTGAAATGTACAAGATTTGTAACTTCTCAAGTGCTTGGCTGTACGAATGTTTGTACCAACTGTCAAGTGACAAAAGTGCCACAGATGAAAAGGAAATGTATGCGTGTTCCACAAACAAAATGGCGATGACATGGAGATGCAATCCTGGTGGGAAAGTGAAAGTTCCTTTCCTTCTTGCTTACCGCAGTTCACTGCGATCAACCAAGGGAAATGCAAAATGTGTAAAACTGAGATTACTTGCTCACAGGTCAGAAAATCTACATAATTAGCCCTGCATGTGTCGCGTTCACACGACTGCAATTGAAATACAAGTGCAGTTCATGGAAATATGGTTATAATACTGCGTTTATGTGTTACACATTTAACAGACCTGGTAACTTTCTCCAAACTGAGTACCACCCAGTTTATACACATTAAGGAGCAACGTATTATTTTAGGTTTTCTGAAATATAGGCGTTTTGCGTCGCGTGTTCGTTTCGTGAAAGCATTTAATTTTAAAATTAAGTGAAAATAAATGTTAGACTCTCATTCGCGAGTGCGGTGGATAATTTCCTACAGACAGCTCGCCAGGCCACTCAGGACAGACGTACTGCAATATACATGCATAAAAGATGATTACAGACATGTTCTTTCCACAAAAATATTCTGACATAATCCAGTAACAAACTGCTACTCATTATAGCAGTATGAAGAAGAAACCTAGACAAAATCACAAAAATTGAGCTTGAGACGCACAATGCCGGTAGGGAGTGACATCTCTAAAGGACTACACGACATTCGAGCGATTACTTGATTTTCTTATTTGCTACGTGTCCATAAGAGCAATTACTGCACACACACACACACACACACACACACACACACACACACACACACTGACGTTTTCAAAGCACTGTATCACACGTCGGCCACTCAAAATCAAGGTCTAAATCTGAATACCAGTTGACTAATTAGCCTGTCTGGGAAGTACACAGAAACAAAGCAAATTTCCAGAAATCACAAATTACGTTTGGACGCTGTTTGCTACTAGCGGTTTGAACAACTGTACTATAAAGTACGCCACTAATTAATGGGTTTTTCATTTAAGGTTTTACTTTATACGTTGCCTATATTTTTGTCAAACTAGCTAGTTTCAATGTCTTAAAATTTCTTTGCTATTGAAGAAAAGCAAACGTACCAGAACTCAAGATGTTGGCATTAATAGAATCTAAGGGCTTAATACTGTGAAATTATTCTCCTTTTTAAGAGATGCAAATACTTCAGACATTGAACTGCCCCACAAGAAGGAAAAGAATAAAGGGTACTTAGACATACTCGTATATCAAAGTGTAGGAGTCTTTCCATTATCAACATGGATTGCGGCTGACACCTCCAATTAGGTAAAAGTGAATTCTTGTTAATCATGAAGTGTAAATAACGAAGTAAAAAGAACCACCAATATCACCACCTCTTTGAGCTGGACAACGTTTGATCGCATGTGTATTAATATCGGTGAAAGTTAGCGAAATCAGAGCATGTTGGCGGAAGTGATATAGCGGAAAAAAATTAGAGTCGAAATAGGCAGAGTAGTTAACAAAGCAACCTACAGTATCAGAAATATACATCGTTCTTACAAACCTTGCTAGGTAAAAAGATGTCATTATCCTGTCGATGATGGCAAATACACACTCCTCCTCTGATTCCACTTTTGAACACACCACCACAAGAATCCGCCAGTACTGCTTCAAAACAAACAACCATTCGCACAGTTATGTTGGCAATATTCACTCACTCACTTGTCCTGTTCCGCTCCCACTAACACACTCGCCATGTATTCTGCACCCATCGAGTGTCATAAATAAAGAAACCGCAACCTTATATGACTACATCAGAATCCAGCAGGTCCGTTTGAAGTCACGGGCATTCTGTTTCAGTGATTCAGTATTTCCTTGTGTTTCCGTTAATGAGATGAGATAATGGTATATATGTAAGTAATTCGTATTTTTAAATAACCAACGATTATTCAAAAGGTTTCAATCTTGCACAGGCGTTGAAGTCACCACAGCCACAACTTCCGCGAAATTTTTAAATCATATATTGATATATTAATTTGCCCTTCGCCGGACGCTGCATGTCAGTTCCGTATTCTGAGTCACTTCTCACACTGTACAAATATTAATCAGCAACACAATTAGCACAAGACTCGATTATGATACAGGAAAATTTCCACGTCCTTTCCCACTTCTTTCTCTTATTGACTGTATCCGATTGTAGGAGCTCACTTGGGTATTTGCGGCTGATACATTATTATGGAGTTGAAAGAGTTTTTCAGTCTTAGGTTTATATTTAATTAAGTCTTAACAGAACTAAAACATTCACAATTATCAGTCAAATAGTCAGCGGTAACTTTTTGATGGAGGGAATATCGTTATCCTTAAAAACAAATATCACTTCCTGGTAACTATTGTATGATCCTGACAAGTCGATTAACACCGAGGCACGACGCAGTTGAACTTCTCCTAAGGCAACATTAACTAGTCGACACAAATAAGAAAGCATACACACATTATTCTTTTCCGAAACCTAACAACTTCAGTTTGTACTTCTCTGATATTTTCTTCTTTCCACCATCACATTTACGCCGACCGATTCTAGAAGAAAATAACATAAAAAAATAAAAATCGCTCGACATTATTTCCGTAAGACGTCTTCAAAATTTACACCAGCAAAGAAGTTGTTGTTTTGAACGAAGTACTATCCCGCATTGGCGCGTACTTCGATTGTTAAGACGACAGCGGCGTTAGACTTGATATTGGAACGGCAACGCCGACGTCCAAGTTTCTGCATCCTACCTGAGCCAAAGTAGGGCACGGACTGAGTGGTGGTGGAGTTGGCCGAACAAACAGCAGCCGTTGTGGCAGTGGGGAACGGGTACAACCCGAGAATCACACTTTCTCCTTTGCCTACCTCGCTTGAAGACCAACTTTCAATTCTGCATAAGAAACACATGGTAGACTATCAAAGAGGGCCATTGGTGCAGGTTATAGCTCCTTTAAACTCTTGCACAACTTGCAGCTGATAGCCTGTGGTACCAACTGCTTCATTTTCGAATATTTCCTGCAGAATCCCTAGTGGCACTAAGTATTTTATCAAACCTGGAAGAAAGAGGGTAACATCTGAGAACTAAAGAATTCAGGAACTACGAGGCAGTTACGGCTTGATATTCAGGGGTCATTTTTCGACATAAAGGCTAGAAAACAGTACAAATGTTGCTTCCATCCATAGCAGGTCTCTGAAACCGCTTTAAAGAAGCATTGTCAAAAGCAAATTGTTTCTACAGTTCAAAGAATGGAAAACATTTGTTTCTGGTTCAAGTCTTTAATTTATAACCCAGCAGCAAGAGATCAAGGTTTCTTTTCTCGTTCCAAATGCCCCGGTATTATATACTTCGAGGTTATCACTGTGGTCGAACAATAAGGCACCTGTCGCCGAAAATTCAACAAGAATCTATCACTGTGCACGGCTGTGCGAGAAATTGATCCTCCAGACTACCAGACCATTAGAATTCTCTCCTAAAATTCTAATTCCGGTCCGCACGTGTGCTATGGCCTGAGGAAAAATCGGTCGGCAAAGCAGAAAAGCTGCTTTTCCGAATCACAGTTTTGTTACTGCACTTTCAGCTTATCGCTGACATGCGAAATACTGACTGCTGACTGAAGCTTCCTGCTTGTCAACGAGTAAAAACAATACGAAAAACACAACGCAATTTCAGTATTAGCCCTGGTAATTCTGACTGTCTTAAACATATGTTGAAAAACGTTTTCATGAATTTAAGCGCAGTACCGTGAAGCTGTGTGTGGGAATGGAAGAATACTCGACATATTCTTAATTACAGCATTAAACGGGCGTGATTGGTCAGATTTAAAAGCTCGGGCGCTTTAGACCAAAGGAAGAAGCCCCCAGTACCAACTGTTTAGAAGTCTAGGTGGATCGCACAGCTGCTGGGCAGACGAGAAACATTGCACCCCAATTCTTCTGTCATCCAGCCACAGTACATTGACTACACTGACCGAGCTATCTCAGATTCAAAGTTGTGTTCACAAAATGAATAAGAGTTTACAATCCAACTTTTTGTTTAATTCACATTTGAAAACGTCAACTTTTAAAATTAACGTAGGAAAGCTCAACTATTAATACTCGGAAGGATTATAACTGTACTATCGAAATATTCACCTATTATTGCTTTAAGATGCACTTTAACATTATTACCCCCTTCACATCTAGGTCTCCCAAATGTTCTCTTCCCTTCAGGGTTTCTAACCGAATTAGTGTATACATTTTTGAACCTCCCCAAGCGTGCTACACTTTATTGCCATCGCGTCCATCCTGTTCGGCCTTAGCATCCTAACGGTAGGCGGCTAACAGCAGACTTCTTCGCCCTCCTGCTGCTTTTTAAAAACAAAATATAAATAGGCCTTCGCTCTTTTCGTTAATTACGGGTGGCAATCTGGATGCGATCGGTAAAAGGAACCTATCTGGTAGAGCCGGCAATAGCAAAAACTGTCGTCTCCACGACCTTCTTGGCTCCTGCCCAACTAGTGAAATACTTCCTTCACTGGACCCATGGACCTTCATGATTCCCCCACCTGCTGGATGCATACTGTCTTAAATTACAGTTTTATACGATACAAAAAAAAAGTTTGGAACGGTCGTCTGTCCTCTTCCACATGGAAAAATCCACACCTTTCATACAGACTGCTGAAAGTGGGGACCTGTACTACATTAAAACAAGTAATAACTTCAAATCTCGGATTGTTATCTTCTCTTTCTCCTTCTCTTTGATATCTTCATGAACAAACACTTTACACGCAACAAGACTGTACGGCCTTCTTTGGTACCAAGGCCCTATACTGAACTGAAAGCAGTTGCAAGCCTTAGGCAAAATGTCTGCTACCAGGCAGGCAGGCAGGCAGGCCTCAGTTTGTTACTCCGAGGAGTAAAGTAGGCCATGCAAACAAGGCACATCTGTGTCCCTGTACTGTTCTGCGGATCTCCTGCCTTCTGTTGATTAGGTGTAACTTTCTACACGAGGGGATCAACACTCTGGCAACAATTCATGAACATGCACTTGTACGTTTGCACTTAAACGTCGGGCCTGCTCGGGTGAGGGGTGTAAAATAACAGGCAGGCTAATCAATTACGAAGTTCTGTGGTAGCTGGGAATGTGATTAATTGAATGACAGAACGAGGGACGGCAATGCATCTTACTGCATACCCAAATGAGGAGAAGGCAAGGCGCATCATTCCCATGGCAAAATTAGGGCAGGAAAGTGTGTATTACTGTTATGAGAAAATTAGGGGCGGAAAAGTGAATTACTGTTATGACAAATGAGGGGAGGAAAATGTGAATTACTGACGTCGAGCTGAAATGAAAATCACTCGGTGTAACGTGTAACGGTAATTGCGTAACAGGGTTACGGGAAGCCAAGTAAAACGTAAGAAGCCATTTAAAGATTTGCATTTACAGCTAGATTATTACATTTTTATAGGAGTCTACGTTGTAACACTGAGGCTTTAGATATACATGTTAAATATATTTGTTGGACTTCGCACAGGTATTCTTACTGCCATTCCTCAGTTACAGGCAATATTTCCTTCACATATACTAGTACCAGAAAAAGCTGGCAGAAACTGTACCGTGTAATCAGGAAGTCGCCATTTAAATCCCCTGTTCCAAAGGGGCACTTTATAATGGGTTATACGCGTACAATTCTGTACAAAATTTGGGCTTAATCTATCATAAAGTTCAAGTTCAATGCCAGTTTGCAGCGAAATATTTTATTTAGGCAGCTTTAATTTATTTCTTATTTTTAGACATGTCCTAAGCGGAAATTCCATCGAGAGGAATATGAAAGTTCAGAGGAAGGTGAGTAATGGCGTTATATTCAACTTGTCACGTTCATATGCTAGAACACATTGCACCAGTTTGCACCAGATACTTACCCCTTTAAAGACGAAACGTATCTGTTTTATATATGTGGAGCTAGTCCGTACTGCGCAGTAAACACTCTCCGTCTCGGTTATAAAAACTAATCAGTTAATGCTGTATAGCGAAACAATCGCTGTTTGTTCTGAGATCCATACAAAACACATAAACGCAATGTGGGCACCACGTAGAATTTTTTAATGTTAAACCTGGTCGTACGTAAAGTTACCGCTAGGCTTTAAATGGTTAAGACGAAGCGTATCTGTTTATATAAGGACTCAGTGCGTACCGCGCTGTAAACACTCTCCACTTTTGCCTTATAAAACATTAAGAGATTGGTTTTTATAACCGAAGTGGAGAGTGTTTACAGCGCGGTACGCACTGAGTCCTTATATAAAACAGATACGCTTCGTCTTTAAATGGTTAATTATACNTTTTATAAGGCAAAAGTTGCTGTTTGTTCTGAGATCCGTACAAAACACATAAACGCAATGTGGGCACCACGTAGAATTTTTTAATGTTAATGCTGGTGGTACGTAAAGTTACCGCTAGGCTTTAAAAGGTTAATGTCTGTGATACCTCATTTTGTGACTGAATTAGAGCACAAATAGGCATTGATATATTCGTTGCCCAGTCACTAAAGGGTTCAATTTATCTCTCACATCATTTTTGGTTTTCCAAGTACCCTACTTCTCATTCTAATAAAGTGCAACAAACACCACAAGAAAAGCTCACTGCTTGCGCAGTGTAACAAGAAACTGCTCTAATGCGAGGCTCCACGTTCTAACAGGAGTGCTGTCGAATACTCAAGCCTTCTGGGATGTCTCGTGGTGTCAACTGGTAATTAGTCACTGGTGTTTCGAGGGATAGCAGTGTCTTCATTCTCAGGGCAAGGCGGTTAAATAAATCCTATTTCTTGGGCTGTTTGGCCCTGAGTATGAAGGCCCCCAAGATCCTTCGAAATTTCGGTAACTATCCACCAGTCGCCACGTCGTAACATCCCACAAGATTTGACTCCTCAACCCTTCCAATATACATAGACAACAGAATAAACGAATTCTTATTTCTCTGTGATATAAAATAATCACGGCACTAAACACAAAAGTTCAGACTCGCGCTTTTTATATTTTCTTCGCAAAACGTAAATAAATGAAGGTATAAATGTGAAGAATGGGTATGTCCTCATATTTGATTTCCGATACTACTCAAAGTATTTCGATTTAATTTAGAGTTACTTCAGCAGACTTGTCAGGTATTTAATTGGTTATTACCAGATTACAGTTCATAGGTTACCTGCTCAAAGCACACGTACATAGCTATAGCGTACAGGCCTACCCCTTTCCGGTTGAGAGGTTAAAGTCATGACAGATGCAAGCTAAGTGCGACAGTTGCTGCTCGCCCCACTACTTGCGGAAACACGTTGTATTAATTATGGTAAGCACATAAATATTTAATTGCACTCATGTGCATGAAACGGAGGACGGCCCTAATTTACGCCAGTGGCACAAGTTCACGCGACTACGTAAGCCGTCTGTCTACAGGCACTTCCAGACACAAACGCACCTGTCTGTAAGACAGATATCCAGTAATTAATGTGCATAGCCCAAGCATCGCGTCAAACTGATCTTCGTTTTTCAATCTTATTTTCTATTCTTAAGGAAAATTTAGGCTGACGAAATCACCATTCTATGTGTGCCTGTCTGTCTTTGTTTTCACCAAATCAACGTTCGAAAGCCTTGATACATTTTTGCACAATCTTTTATAAAATTGTATGCCACTGGAGGGTACCCTCATACAGCACTTTCAAATTTCCTGCATTCATTAGTAACAAGAGTCCCTCAGCTATTCAACAAAAACACCGCATCTTATGAAACCCAAAGTTTATTACCATATTCACAACAGCAGGCCACTTATCCCTTTATTGAGCTGAATCAGGCCCTTTATGGAGCTAAATCAATCCAATCCACGCCCCTGTATACTTAATATTACAGTCCCATCTAAGCCTGGGCCTTTCAAGCGGCCCGCTTCATTCAGGTTTCGCCACCAAAAATCTGCGTCCATTTCCCTTCTTCCCTAAATGTGCCACATACCCCACCCATCGCAGTCCTTTGCCTGTTAAACATTATTTCTAAGTCAACAATAACACACATGATGGCGATGAAAATATTTGAGGTTAGGCAGACTGTAGACAGAAGCTGCAATAAAGCATTCAACTTGCCGATCTCAGTGGCCGCGCGGTCTAAGGCGTAGCGCTTGCTGGGATCATGGGTTCGAATCCCACCGGGGGTATGGATGTTTGTCTCTTGTACAGTGTTTGTGTTGTCACGTAGAAGTCTCTGCGACGGGCCGATCCCTCGTCCAGAGGAGTACTACCGAACGTGGTGTGTGTTTGAGTGTGATCAAGTGAAAAAAAACCCTCTACACCTGCTGTGAACACGCAGGTAGAAGCGGGAAGGGCTACGGAAAGAAACGAAAGTATTAAACTTAATAATAATAATAATAATAATAATAATAATAATAATAATAATTTGGTGAGGTAAAAGTCTATGTGATAAGAAAGAAAGACTTCATGAGTTCTCATCAGACGCACTTTGTACATTTCAGTCATCAAGAGCTGCAGCATGTCAGTCAGGTCACTACTGTCACCAGCTACGGTATCAAATCTGATCACAGAAAGAACCGCCAGTCTTTGCCATCGCGTCCAGGGCGGTTCAGCAGTCCACTTAACGCAACATACAGTGGGAACAGAGAGGTAATTTCATACTGTTTAAACAGGCCGAAACGTACAGCTGACTTCTCACTTCCATCCAGGTTCAAATTATGCGGAGCCATACAGCCACTCACCGCAAGTCTCCATGAAGTGATGCAGAAGCTCAGGGACATCGTATCACATAATGAATACGAACTTCGTAGTCTGGAGCAGTTCAAGTGGATTCATTTAAGGATCTAAAGCGGTGTATGGCGATAAACATTAAAACACAAAGAAAGGAACTTTAATATTACGAAAGCATTTTCAGGAGAATTGGAAAAATAATGTCCGGTAGCGCAAGGAATTTTAAGTTCGATGTCGGTAATTGACCGATGAGTCTGACTGGCCCTCTGTGCGGTAGATGGCGACACAGCTCACTGTACGCACATCTGCCAGCGTCGGGGACAGCTTCACGGCTAGGCCTCATCAGCCTGTTCCTTCCACATTCAAAACTCTTCATTCCATCTTTTCTTGGACTTCCGATTACCGTGTGTCCTCTTCGCTGGCATTGCCGCGCTACTTTCTCGTAAGTTGTTACGGTATTTTGTCATGTTTCTCGCTCTCTCTCTCTCTCTCTCAAGACCAAATATTTCCCAGCAGCACCCACTTCTTAACCCTTTAAAGACGAAGCGTATCTGTTTTATATAAGGACTCAGTGCGTACCGCGCTGTAAACACTCTCCACTTCGGTTATAAAAACCAATCTCTTAATGTTTTATAAGGCAAAAGTTGCTCTTTGTTCTGCGATCCGTACAAAACACATAAACGCAATGTGGGCACCACGTAGAATTTTTTAATGTTAAACCTGGTGGTATGTAAAGTTACCGCTAGGCTTTAAAAAGTTAATGCCCTCACTGTATCTTCTGCTGCACTCACATTAACCAACAAAAGTTCAGTGGTCAGCCAACCTGCTTCGTTAATGGCGGACCTCAGCTCGGATATCGGCTGTCCCGACTAAGGTATTTCACGGTTTTTCCCAGTACTTTCAGTCGCAGACCGATATTGTACCTTAGAGTATTTTCACATTA
Organism: Coptotermes formosanus; assembly: GCA_013340265.1. Lineage (NCBI taxonomy): Eukaryota > Metazoa > Arthropoda > Insecta > Blattodea > Rhinotermitidae > Coptotermes > Coptotermes formosanus. The sequence goes on from BLKM01000369.1 coordinate 1,355,604, forward strand.
ATATTAAGAGATTTTACCATTCGACGCACTGTAACAAACACAGTGAGAAACGCTTTTAAACAAGTAACAATCAGTCATCCAATTAATTAACAGTCAACCACTCTGCAGGCATGTGCAAAATCTCTACACCATTCAAGAGCCGCAAAATTCGGAATAAAGAGGGAAGACAGGTGGTGGTGGTTTCATACTGTCCGACACTACACGCCAATAATCCTCCAGAACAAATGCACGACAAATTCACACCTCTTCAGGGCGAATAATCATGATTCTTATCGTAAGCAACACATTACACAGAGCGGAACGCTTCAGTTAAATGCTGTGATCCACTCAGCAACCTGCTGCATTCGTGAAGCGATGCAAGATCCAGCAAAAGCGAAAGGATGATCCACAATTTTAGACTGTTCCTCTCTTCCTTTCATGACAAGTACTTACCGTTATTATACACTTCTGAGCCGCTTGAGTGACAATATATTTCTGCAAACACAGCATTACTTGCGTTTCTTCTCTGTCAAAGTGAAAGTGCAACAAGTTGCTTTGGAGAAGGATAACAGCCTCACACAAAAAGAAGAAGGAATCCCATGGAATCAGGAAGAGATTTGAGCAGCATCACGAAACCCCCAGTCAGTCAAGTCAGTCAGCGCAATTCGCAGAGAAGACTTAAGATGGGTATCGCCTCAGAATAAGCCAACCAACAGTTAAACTCGCTCTTCAATGGGCCGATCAGTTGGCTTCTCCCCCTGGAAGAAATAGCAAGGCCACATATTTTGGAAACTCTAACAGGTCAAAATTCCATTATCAAAGAAATTCAGAGCGGGTTAAGCCCGGGGAATACCAGCTACTACTCAGTTCAGAATCTTCTCCTCCAGCCTCGTGTTTAAAAATGTGAAGATGAAAATATAAAAGAATGTAATGTTTGCAGTTGATTTATAGGCCTACTATTAGGAAAGCTGGTCTCTTGCTCTGAGGGACGAATAAATGTTGTTCAAGGAAGACGTTCTGAGCAGAATGTTGGGACCAAGGGGGGGGAGGGAGGGAGGTGCATGAGGATGGAGAATACTGCATGGTGACTAACTTTATACTTAATTTTTTAAAAGTATTAGGAAAGGGATCATGGGTAGGGTATGGAGCACTGGTGGGAGTGATGGTGTGTTACATACTATGACATTAGTCGAGATCCCTAAGAAAGGGAAGACGTAGGTGAAAAACACGTAGAAGAAAGGATAACGTTAGAAAGGAATATTAATAAATACGGCTTGAAGATGTGGACTGGAACCATTCAGCTCATAGGAAGAAATTACTGCCTCTTGCGAGGACGGTAATGACCTGCGGATTCTAAACAGGGTGGGAAATTTCCTGACTGATCATTGACTTTTCCAGAAGGAGTGCTCTGCGAAATAGCTGCTCCAATTCACAGCAGCCCAATAATAGGATAACGTTGTCACGTATACGGTCAGCCAGTTGTCACGACTTTAGCACTGAGTGGCCCCACCTGCCGTGCAATTGATTACCGGCAACACAAGCAGAACTATCTATAAGTAATTAAGCTGTCAGTCGGTCAGAAGCTTAACAGCTCATCCAGCAACGCTTCTGGCCACAATACTGACTGGCAGTCTACTTACGTATACTTTCCACATATAAATGAACATAGCACTTGCACACTCTTCCTCAGCTGCTCATAATATATCGGAATGATCTTGCGCGAAGAACCTGATTTCTAATTTGGTGGGCATTTACCTCGAATGTCAGCTGAGTTACAGGCCACATCCATAGGCATTACCATTTTAGTCAAGTTTATTCCTCAATTTCCATAAAAAGATACCCTTCAAATAGGCCAGACCCTTGCTTCTTGGACATGTTCGTATCTCAGTCGACCTTACCTAATCTACAAAACGGAAACAAAGTCGTTAAACAACAAAAGAATCGAGCGGAAAATTAAACTTCAGCTGATCAACGTTCAATTCGAATTTTTTTTCCAGGACTTGCTTCTTGTTCACGTCACAAAGCAGTCAATCGACGTGTAACACAAGATGTAAAGGTAAAGCTGGGCCTCAGAACAATGCTATGAAGATGTGGAGGTAAAGGTTCATGCAACCTTACGCAAGGCAGTATGCAGAAATAAATGGAAACGTTCAGGTTCCGCCCGCCTTCCCTTCGGCTAAAGACCTCCCGCTATCAATTGCGCAGAAGACTGGCTGATCCTACAGGCAGCCTAGACAATGCAAAAATTCTTACCCTGGCAGTCCATGACGCAGGCAGACATTTCTGGCTCGGAGCACAAAAATATAATGCACCAAATCTAAGCAGAAACTCGTTGGACATCACAGAGTAATGTGTACCCAATTCGTGTTACAGAAATTTGTATTACAGAGATACCAACAGGCAAAGAAGCAAAATAACTTGATATATTAAAATAAACCGCCAGTCACGTCTAACATTTTTGTTGCCAGTATTTAGTATTCACTCCAAAAGTTTCGGCTGCTTTGGTCATCTTCAGGCAACACAAAAAAATATGTAATGCTTGGGTCTATAGAAAGATTTGAGACCTAATTTTTACATGAAGGGAAATTATTCATAAGGATTCATGTTTTTGATATAATTTGTTTTGTAATTGTGTATATTACAGCAATCCTAAAGATATGCAAGAATACTGCCTTGAAATTTCTATTTGTAACTTTCAATTTTTGCCTGTGCAAGCCCTAAAGGCACAGACAGCACTAGAGATATAGCGCCAGTCTGTAAGGGGATGAACGGTAAACTTAACATTTAATACGAGACTGGGTGGCCCCAGATCTGATCTGGAATGTCCGGACACGAAAAAAAGAGGCTTGCCTCTGCCGAGAAACGAGCCAAAATTCGTCTATTATGAAGCCCATAGCTTGGTCTCTATACTGAATTTTTTCTCAAAATTCATTATTTATCAAAACCGCATTGCCTGAGCTGTCCCACACCAAAACGAGGACAACTTTGGTAGAATGTACGAAACACTGACATTGACACATATTCAACACCAATAACAAACAGGTGGTAATGATATCAATGTTATGTATGTCCTATCAAACAGACCCACCATAAAATATCCTTGCTGGATAAAACTTTCTAATTCCTCTTGGAAGCCTCATAGGCCTTCTCATGGGTGACAGCGATAGTTTCAAAGGATTTTATATTAGTTTTATCCAAGGAAGTGAATATGAAACTGAACAATAAACGCACTTGCAAAGACCTTTCAGTAGCAATGAATGTTTGCATACTGAAGGTACAGCCTTGAGTAATCACTGTTAGTTGAAGGCCCGGATCCCCAGCAAGGTAAGAGCCGTCCGTGCACCATCCTACGGATCGAACATAAAACTGTATTGTATTCTAAAACACCTTTCAAATTCGAAAGGTCTAAGATGTATTGGGACCGACACTATCTGTTAATCAAATTTAAACCCTTTCACAGGGGCGCTGCTACTGTCATGTATTATTTTAAATATTACAGTTCTTATTGCGGACATTATTCTTCTGCGATTCAGAGAGGTTGTCTTCTCAAGCAAGCTAACTTAATATAAACAATTAATTTTGCAAAGTGGCAGTAAGACATTCAAGATTGCCTGTGCAAAAATTAAATGACTTGCATTTCTAACATGGTTTGAAATGTTCCGATAATTACAGCAATTCTGAACACTCTTAAAATAACTTACAACGCCGTTGTAAGAAACCGAACAAGTTTAAAACACTTGCAACATTCAAGAGGACTTTTACCGTTCCGAAGAATAGCCTATGGTAATCGAAATGTCACGTCTATTGTTCTTCTAGAAACACCTTTTTCAAATGTAGAACGAAATAAACACTTCTCATAATTGATAAAAGCGGAAATACATATTCACTTCTGGGTTCCCATGTCCCTTAAATGTGTCGCTGGCAATTCTGCATACCTTGCTGGTCTCAATGTTGATTTATTTCAGAAATAAATATATTACTGGCGACATAAACTCGGTGCTGCATAATTAATCACAATACACGCCGACAATCACTCTGAATACGGTCACAAGCTACTTGTCTTACCAATCGAAAAAATATTTCAAACAAAAGGTGTAGCTGTAAATGAGACACACATTTTGTATGCGGAACTGATATTTTATAGCGTTACTGCCGTCTTTTTTAATAGTACGTTACTTCATTGACAATAAATGCCACATTACAGTTCAAATTTGGATTAAAAATTCAAACACAGTAACTGACAGAACTGAAGTTGTGTGTGTGTGTGTGTGTGTGTGTGTGTGTGTGTGTATATATATATATGATTTGATATCCTAGTAAGAGGTTGGTGTCATGTAGGGTCGAAATGAATCAAATCTGAATTCCCACAACTCGGCTGGATTATACGTTCCTACGCTAATTTTACTCTCTTTGTGCAAGAAAGTACAAAATGTTGGCGTAGGAATAGGAATTTTGAAGACGTCGGCCTTCCTATTTTGTCTGAAGGACTTGCACACGAACAACCCGCCTACTCTTCGCACACTTTATCCATGATCATTACGACTTGAGGTCAGAAAAAGCAGGACAAAAAAGGGTAACGCCTCGAGATGACATGAGGCACATAAAGAGGCGTAACTTCGAAATATCACCATATTTTGACGTGTAAATGCCCCAAATATTGTGAAATTATGGATTAATAATTTGTCACTGGTAGAGCCAGAATGCGAATCTGCACTTCCAGGCACACATCAGCTTTATAGTCGAAACAGCATACGCCTTAAGCCCGTTGAAATTTCAATGGGAAAATACTACATTATTTACAGTTTCTTAGGAAAAAAACTGTTACACTGATTAATTGCTATACACTGTAGTATCTGGAGGAATTAAAAAAAAAGATTTCATTGCATATGAAGTTCCGTAACTTTACTTTGGTAAAGGCAGGCATTGTAATATTGACTCAAATATGGGTACTTCTCACTTTAGCTTACTGCTATCACTTTCTGGCCCTTTTTAATTAATAACAACTATAGATGTCACACAATGACAGAATGACAACCCTCTGGCACCTATCTTGTTACGACATTGAGGCAGTCTAATGGGCACCGAGGGTTCTTCCTCGGGAATAAAGCGACCGGGGCAAGAAGTTGACCACTTACTTCTATCTAGTCCCAAGGTTAAGAACAAGTGGAAATATGCCTCTACTCCCCGGATACGCCTGCACGGCGTGCACACGGACAATTTCGCCTCTAACAGTACGACACCTGCTGGTCACACTTGATCTGCCCAACTGCCCAGTCCCCACAGCAAAGTCCCTGCAATATCAAAACATTAAGTGACGAAGAAATTAAGCTGGACCCTAAAAAAGAGTCTGTGAGAGGTGAACGTAACTGCATTATAAACATTCCCAATAGTGGCTTTTGATATAGTGGTGTTAGAAGGGGGGCAGAACATTTCCAGATTTGTGTTCTAACACACCTTGCCTCAGAATAACAAACTAAGCTTCTCAGACCCAGAAAAAACAACTTGTAAATATCAAGTTTTGTACCGTTCCACATACATGAATGTTACAGCGATTAGAACAATAAACACTCGCAGTCAACCCCTGTAGTCGTTATCTGAATGACACTGCAGTCGACCAAATGATTATCGCCATATCCTCTGGAAAAAAAAAAAATTAACGTTTCAGGAGTTAATAGTTAAAGTATCAAAAGACGTGCGTAAAGAGGTGTCCTAGCCTAGGCCGCAAACGCAACATTCATTAAGCTTATTCAGCCTCCAGACAACATTTTACAAACCCGCGGTCTACAGTGCGAGTGCAAATACAGGGTAGGGCCATCATACAACTTCAACACGTCGACGGCAGGTTCCGTTAATTGCACGCTCTCGGATTGCATTATTGTGCCAGTGTCTCTTAAATTCCATATGACGTGTGTGTATGTGTGTGTGTGTGTGTGTGTGTGTGTGTGTGTGTGTGTGTGTGTGTGAGAGAGAGAAGTCAGGAGGTCACATCGCACCTTGGTCGTTTCTGGAGGCTGACTGGCTGTCCGCTGACCTTTTCAAGCACCTGAATGCGACATCAAAATCTGTAGCGGTCAGCTTTCTCGGTAACTAATACTCACAGTATCAGCATGAGGAAATCAACGAACTTTGTACGCTGCTAATCACAGCAGTAACTTCAGCTTCCCCTTCGCGATGGACTGCACAGGATAAGTGTGACCCGTACAGAAGCTGGTTCTGTTGCCTCACGCACTGTAGCAGCACCACAGTCTACACTCTACATTTCACGTATGTTCCTATGCCCACATGCTGCGACTGTCCGGCTAACTGAAGTCGGAGTAGCTCAGTCAGCATAGTGACTAGGCTGCGACTAGACCAGAATTAGATAACCATGTTTTTTTTTTCTCCGACAGCGCATCCAGACCGGCTTTAAACGGCGTCTAGCTTCCTACCCAGTGAGCACAGAGGTACCTGATTACTTGAGTTAATTGAATCGAGGTTGCAAACGAGTGGATGTATGCCTTCACTCCCCATACATGTCCATCTTGTGGTCCTATGAATTAAGCACATGGACGCTGTAAGAACTATAACTATATTAATGCTTTCATTTTGACATCCGATACAAAATTCAGTTAATCCCGTCAGCAGCAGGTAAGAAATAAGGCGACAGGCACAACTATCCCATTCTTTTATAGGCCTACATATATTATACATGTATTAATAATTTAAATAACATGGAACCAAAATTCCAATTCTTTGCTGCGGGAGAGAAGATATAAATTGGCTGAAACACAGGCGATAGTACTATGAGAAAAGACTGAATTACTGTGCAGAATGTGCACAAGAACTTGTGGCACCAGTATATGCACTTGTAAATGAGGTTAAGGCATAATAGAAAGGAGTGGGAGTGGGGTGGGGGGTAAGCCTACCATTCGAGCAGAAACGGTGGGGCAGGACGACCCGTGCGTTATGTTTATACTAAGTATAGCAAGCACAGCAAATTGCGCTTCACGAAACATAAGCAGAAACTGATTTTTGACCTCCTCTTTTCAGCCGTCTCTGGACGAGTTCACTTTTCCGGTTTAATTTTCTGTCTCGCACTCCGGTACACTATTTCTTGACCAGGTTTTAGGGACGCAGACTTACAGAGCATGCAGAGAACGTCGCGTCCATTCTGACCTACGGAATTAACCCTTTAAGGACGAAATGTGTCTGTTTTATATAAGGACTCAGTGCGTACCGCGCAGTAAACACTGTCCACGTCAGTTATACAAAACGAATCTGTCAATGTTATTATAAGGCAAAAGTTGCTTTTTGTTCTGAGATCCGTACAAAACACATAAACGCAATGTGGCCACCACGTAGAATTTTTTCATGTTAAACCTGGTGGTACGTAAAGTTACCGCTAGGCTTTAAAAGGTTAATGCGTAGTGTAATGTCTCGGAGTCAATCTTATATCAGAATGTGAAAGTGAGAACTCATCTTAACAGTAGTGCCAGAAAGAATGCAGACTCACAGGCCTACTTATGCCTTTTAACCACCCATTTTTGTTCAGTTAAAGCAGTTCCATGGAGCATGGTCCTTGAGGTTCTGAAAGTTGCTCAGCTTGTGAAGAAATTCCGCATTTTTTATGGAATTCGAAGTCTGGTGAACTTTTCACAATAGTTCGCTGATGGACGACACCCTGAGACAGTTAAACCCACTCAGTAACGGGACAACACCTCGTACTCTCCCTCTAATATCCATTTTCACATTATTGTAACACCTGCTAAAGCCGCAAGAGAAATAACAGAGTAGCACTAATGAAAATAAATGTTGACACTATAACGTTTATGAAATGACGAATATCTACACCGCGCAACTAACAGCCACCTTCTGCTGGAACTCCGTAATAACTTGCTAACTGGAAACAGAATGTGTAACGACAGTCTGCTTTAGACAACAGGTGGGACGTTGCAGTGCATTGTCTTATTACCTCTACAGCGGGAAGTGAAGTTCCTGAACGTGTGCAAAAATTTTAATCATTCACTTCAGATCGCTGTTTGAATAACAATGCTAAAAAACAAGTTAAGACATGAGGAAGGTCGGAACTGACTTCAGGAAGAACCGAAGGTTACGGTGAAAAACAGAAGAATAAAAGTGTACGAAGTAAAAAGCAGAGCTTTTAATAATAATAATATTCTGTATCAGGTGATTCGCTACACGCGGCAAACAACATGATGCCTGTTTCTTAAAGTTCATGTCGCAGAAAGCATAAACAACTTTGAGTGTGTAAAACCTTCTTAATACAATGCGACTGGACATCAGAGTCGTTTATTTGCACAGCAGCCTTGAGGTGACGATCTAAAACACAAATAACCTTTATTTTCGAATGTAACATCAGTTTGTTACAAGCAAAGCGCTAAGAAGGCACAAAACCACTAATTTCTCTGCAATCTCCCTGCAGTGGTACCGAAACTGACGCAGTTTTAAATTTTCTTATGCAGATAATATGCGATAAAAAACAGCTATTGTAATTCTGCTTAGCCAAGTAATTCAGTACGTGGGGTTTGTGGCAACAACGTACCTGCTTTCACACATCTTTTATTTGTCAGCGGATGAAATACCGTAACATTAAAAGGATTTATCCCGTGTGGACAGAATGCCACTATGAGATCAGGACACTTGCTAAACTTCCTTTTCAATTAGATGGTCGCCAAGAACAAAACACTAAAATTAATGAATCTGGCGTCATGGAACACGATCTGAAAAGGTAAAGCAGTCCCATTACAGGCCTGGACAGGCCCTTTCGGTTCCAGGAGGTTGAGGCTCCCAGATTTCTAGACAATCGGCACATGAAGGTGGTAAGGTTGTCAGCCATACGCACCGGCCGCCTTTACCCCCCAAGAAATATTCCTGGTACTCTTTCCTGTTAGTGACTGAGTCGACCCCAGGGCCATGGTGCGACCGACAGGATTAAGTCAATGAAAAATTCCAGTGACGCCATAGGGAATCTAACCTGCGACCTTCCGGTTTGTAGCGCCGTGCCTCAACCACTTGCAGGCAAGTGCTGATCCCAACCCTCTCCCCCCCCCCCCCCCCGCCAGCAGCAAAGTTGGCAACACTACAGCGGAGTCGGAGACTCGGGCATGCGACATGCTGATGATAATTATTGTCCGAACAGTACACCTACTCGACAATACCTATGTGTAAGTAAAATTTATTGCCAACAAATTATTTATAAATTTTCCTTTATGGGCAATACTATGATATTCACAATTTTGCGGCGCACCTAGAGCAACTCGTGGCGCGACTTTAACAACCACTGGCCCATAGCCCGAGATACTGAGAACGTCGTTCAGTTAACCACAAAGACCTGCTGTGAGGGTAACTCACTAAAAAATAAAGGAATTTGTGTTGACAGATTCAAATAAACTGATGATGACTAACTTTTAAACTACTCATCAGTCGCGTTATGTTCGTAACGATAAGAGTCGATTAATCTCCGAGTCACAGCACACAATTAAATTGAAGCTTCAGGATACACGGAGATGTGGTGAGTGAAAGAAATATACTTATGACGAACAGATCAGAAAAGCCAGAATTCCCAGCGGTACCCTTGTACAAAGAAGGCCCCATCGATTTCTCTCAGAACTAAAGGACGTAGCAACGTGGTAAAAAAGGGTAAAGGAATCCCTGTACAGGCCTAAGCCCAAGGGGGAGTAGAGGTGTAGATGTACCCTTTCGTTGGCCTCGGCGCTAGAAGGGGTGGGGTGGCTAGCCCCACGTCCCGGCCGCTTTGTCCCCGAGAAAGACATGCTACCCATTGTACAGGAGCCTGGGTGGGCCCCAAGGCCCGTCTGGATGGGTGCGGAAACCCTCGCCCCTACCGGGATTCGATCCCCGGACCGTCCCTCTCGTAGCGAGTCGTTATACCGACTACGCTATCCCGCCCCACAGCAACGTTGTATTGTGACGTAATACAACAATTCACATCAAGCAATTTGTGCAACAGACTTACCTAGCCGTCTGAGACTAGCGGACACGCTGGCCATGACAGTCGCTAGTTGCTATCCCAATCATGTACTCTACCCACTCACACAGGGGAAAGTGAATACACTGCTTATTTTGCTGCGGAGGACCAAAAAAGGAAAGTGGTCCACAGTCGAAAACACTCTAACCTGGCAGCCTGAATACAAACCCTCATCAAACACGAAGCGTTATCGCAGAACAATCATTGGCAGCTGCCAGTTTAACAATCCTATTGCCAGCTCCCCATGAAAGAGATTTACAGCGTGTAAGTATAAATAAAATTTTATTATTTGTGGGGTACTTGATGACACTCTTAGTAGGTCAGATTCTGTACAGAATCGAACGGTATGAAGACTGCGCCGTAATGAGTTGGTAACGGTGTGAAAGCTGTCGTGTCCTATTTAAGTTCGGACATCATTCAAACATTTCCTGGGAGGGACTGAGGGAAAACAAGACAAGGCAGGACAGTCAGTCTGTGGCCACAGACTTGAACCTGTGTCTACAGAATACGAAACATCAGTGTTACCCATTCGACTGCGGGGGATACGAAATATACGCATAAATTTATTGGGAGGTCAGAGGGGAAGTGCCAACAGAGTGACCTAGAGGCACATCAGGGGGGAATACCTTAAACAAACAGCTTGAGGGTGTGAATAGGATTCAAATGGCTGATGACGAAGTACCCATAAAGATGTTCCAGTATTCCTAAGTGCAACAACCATTTGCGTCTTTCGCGGATAGAAGTGAAACGTTTTGTACACACACACACGCAAGAGTATCGCTAGGATGCCCATTTTAAGAACCTGTGAATGTCGCAGAGGCCATCGCGTATATAGCAATCTGCAGAACAAGGCTTCATGGCTTCTACAGAGTACTCACCGTATATGTTGGGCACACACGCTGATTACTGCGTATAAATTATGGGCAATTACTGTATTCTTTGCTCACACATGGCGTAAGTCACTATGAGGCCCTTACAATAATCATGGCCAAAGATCGAAAAGTCAGCCAGATGCTGTGACTCTAAGCTCAAGACATATGATGAAAATCAAAACGCCTCGGAAAGTGGCGACGTATTACAGGATCTGCAGAACGGCTACCAGAACTCAGGCCGAAAAAATGAAAGTCGATGTGGACAGGGAAAGTCAAACGGTTTGGATGGCTACAAATCTTATGCACGGCACCTATGTTATCAGCTAATGCGCTTCTAATCTTGTGACTCTGCTGCGCCCATTAATTATGAATGCCGTTGTTTGACTTGCGACAGGTCGTAGCCACATACGGTTGTAAGCCTGTATTAATTTTTATCAGCAGGTCAATTAAAGTGGTACTATTGTAGACATATAATTAAATTCGCTAGAAAGTACGCTATTAAATTTTACGTCTCGTCACCTGAATGCAGAAAAGAATTTACAATAAAGCTAGCTAGTATGTCATTACACACGTGACAATTCAAATATTTGGGAATGACAGCAGCAAATCAAAGTTACATTCATGAAGAAGTGCTTAAATGACGAAGTCACAGAATTATAGCTGATATTTAGTTCAGGAAAATTTAGTTTCCCGTCTCCTGGTATAAAACCTACTTTTAACATGAAATCCATCTAGTTTAAAGACAGGTGCCTACTTACGTTCCTGGTCCAGATGTTGCTGTTCGTCCCATGAAAGAAATCAGCCTTTAGATAAATCACTTCCTGTACTTACCTGCAAAGAACAAAATAAGTGATAACAAAGGAAACTCCATTAACCTTTAATGCTCCATGGCAAATATGTATACCACTACTGTAATATTATAAAAAATCTACATTTTGCCACAGAGTGTATTTATGGTTCGTATGATTCATATAATGAACACCAATTATTTCCCTGTACAAGATTAACCGGTTGGCCTTTACGCCGGACACGGACTGTGTCCTCTTTATAACTTCGGTCTATAGAAAGAAAAAAATACTAATTGCATTCTACAGAACCTTGTGAAGACGTAATTTATTATTTGTGGAAAACTGTATTTTGTATATATATATATATGTATATGTATATAGTTCAACGATATGTTAAGTCCCAACACTGCTACGTGGAACAGAATACTACCGTATATTTTAGCAACTAAACATTATATTACTAAAACAGAGTTCGATGGTATAATGAAAGACGTTTTATTCTAATGCCAGTTTGCGGCCTTCTCCCATGCCATCAGCGATACGCAGTTGAGAAGAACGTCAGTCTAAAGGAGTTAAGGCAGGTTGCTAATAGCGGTAATAACACGCGATTGTGCGAAACTTGGATCGCGCTAATATAACAGCGATAAACAATGGATCAGCTAGGGACACGACCATAAGCTCTGTGTCTTAAAGCTTTGTGCAAAACATGTTTATTTCAGACCTACATTAAAACTTTTAAAGCAGAACTAAGGCGTAAGAGCAAAATTAGAGAGCCTGAAAATTCGCTACCCGGAATTAGGAACATACACGTTACCGTCTAACTCCAAGGAACAGAAGCTGATATTTCCTGAACAGGTCAAGAAAGTTCCCTCATTTAATTGAAGCCGAAGGTTCATTAGTGTGTTCAGAAGAGCCTATTCTTGGTTCCTGTCTGCAGCACATCAGTCCATGCTCCCCCGTCCATCTATTTCCTTAAGTTCCTACGCATAGATCATAAATGCCGTGTCTTCTGTAAGGTTTCCCTACATTTATTTCTGCCGCATGTGCTCCACATGCCCCTTCCATTTCATCCTTCTTGATTTGATCATGAGAAAAAAAAGTTTTGCTAGAAACACAGAGCACGAAACTCATTATGCAATTTTCTCCAGCCTTCTCTTACTTTCTCACGCATATGTCCAAGTATCTTCCTCACACCATGTTCTTGAAGACTCCCAGATGTACTTCTTCCAATTTGGGACTCACACGCACAAAAAAGGAAACGTCATAGTTCTCTGTGTTTATTGCTTATTATTTTAGAGAACAAACGGCAAGACGAAAGGTGCTGAACTGAACGGTAAAAAGCATTACCGAGTACAAGCCGGCATAATTGTTGAGCTGCCTTCCATAAGGATTGAAAATGTGACAAGAAAGTAGGCGTCATAACTTCTTGTTACATTGACGGGGTCATTATTCTACATGACGTACAGTGTGTAGCCACACAGTACGTCATGTAGACAACCGTCATTTTCGCGGAATAAAAGCAAACTCTCAGATTATAACCCGGCATGTTCGTGTAAATTTCAGTTCCCTAAAAATATCGGTTATTATTTCATCTTCTGATTGCACGTCAGTAAATATTAGGCTTAGATGTTTATCCAATCAGTGCTCTGGAAAACGACCTTACTTCATGTCTTAAAAGTAAGAGTCATAAAAACCACTTTCAAAAGTTACGCAGTCCAGTTGCTACTGTGGTAGTTACACCAGACTGTCTTAGAAAGAATGTTTTGAAAGTGAAAGAAAAGCGTCAATTTGGATAATTCATGGCACACAAGTTTCAAGGGAAAGTGGACAAAACCAGTAACATGACTTACTATCACAGATGTCATGTACCAGCTAACTATCATACCAAGCAGTCCTACTTCAGCCGGTGATAGTCGCTGGGCTGGTAAAGCAGTTCCTCAAAAGGTACGGGAGCCAACGGTTCTTTGCCATGTTCACCAGAAGCCGCCACCGAATTGTATTGTGAACCAGATAAAACCATACACTCCCACATTTTCTTTGTTTAGTTTCAGTCTAAATGCGGCCTTCAAGCGTCGCTTTCATCTCCCAAATGGTCACGTTCTTTCACCGTCTTTACTCCCAAGCGTGCTACATGTCCTACCCATGCCATTTACCTTGAATATTCGTTTACTTGCTTCCCCAAAAACATCCGAGAGATGGGGGAACGAAGAAAGTCATTAATATTTTAGTTGGAAAGTCTGGAGGTACAAGAATTGTTTGAAGACCTATGAGTATATGGGAGGAAAATAACAAAATGGACCTTAAAGAAATACAAAGTCAGCTGAGAACTGTGTTCACAGGATTCACGATACGGTCCAGTAATGGTGTGTCTGGACACTTAAATGAATCACTGGCTTCAGTGACAGGCGGAATATCACCTTGTTATATACATTTCTACCGTCCATAATACAATCTTAACGATTTGAAAAATCACAGAACGGCTCTTGTTTACAGCTGCAATTAAAAAAACAAAGGAACCAGCGTCATGGTCACACTTTCACCTAGGCGCTCTTCTGTTTGTTCCGCTCTTGTGAGTTAGGAAGCTAGCGCCTTGCACGGGGTTGTTGAACTCCCCGGCCGAAAATATGGCTTACGAGAGTATAACAATTGATTCTTACAATGTCTTTAGACCTGGGGTTTCCTATATATATATATACACACACACACACACACACACACACACACACACACACACATACATACATACATACATACATACATACATACATACATATACACATATACATATATGTGTGTGTCTGTGTTTATACATATACACGCAACTTACTTTTAATCTTTAAATCTTTCAATATTGGGTTAACGTTGTACTTAACAAGACGTACACATAAACGTTAATCTGTCGCATCAACCAAATAATATATGAAGTAATCTTAACACAACATGGCTATGAAAATTCTGACAAGTTGACCTCATACTTGATGTGATTTGATTTCATTTTACACATTTTGTATACTGAATCTTTTAATTACTGGACAGCCTGATGACGGTTTATGTATAAAAAGCCGAAATGTGTAACTGAGTTTTGAATTAGACACACTACTTTTGCTCGACAATTATTGTTTTTTATGTACACATGCACAAGAGGATAAATTAAATAAACATAGAAAAATTATAAATTCTCAATATTCCAGACCCGTCCAGACCGGCTATGGGGCCGACTTAGCCTCCCGTAAATGGGTACGGCAGCTCTTTGCAGGGGGTAAAGCCGCTGGCTCGTTGCGTTAACCCCCCACCCCCATTTAAGACCGGCGTTAAGAATGTGAATGTTTAACCCCCCTCCCCCCCCCCCCCCCCGCTCTGTCTGTTGGCATGTTAGTGGAAGGTTTTGTCTTTACCCGTGCCCATGAGAAATATTTGCAACCACGGCAGAGACTTTTATGACGCGTTGAACTTAAGCCTTATAGAAACACTACTGTTTTCCCAACAGTGAAAAAGACCAAGCGTCACTACATAAAACTGTGTTCTTCGTGAATGAATAGTTGCACACATTGACAATACGGTCATTCAGATCCTTTCTTTCTCAATCGAATGAGTTGTACAACGTCCAGTGGGAGGATAATTGTGCGGGAAAGATTGGGAATATGTGGGATCATTGGTGCCATTAACAGTAAAGAAACTTTTCCTAACCAAGAAAGATTTTTAAACCTTGCGTTTAAAGAATGACTGGAGCTGTACATCCACTCCCCATATGCCTTCATGCCTGCACAGGGGCTAATTTACTTTATGTTAGACTATAAATGGCTATTTACGGGTACAAAGCTCAGGTATTTCCAGCACTACGTGTCTTGTATGGTGCCACCTTACAAGTACTGCTACCACTGATTGAGGCAGTAGATCTGTGTGTGTGTGTGTGTGTGTGCGTGCGCGCATTCGGTGTGCATGCTTTCCTGAAAGTACAGCGATACTTTATCCATCGATTCTTTGTTACCCTCGCGTAAACCCCTGTGACTTTGCCAAGGGACAACTGCACAAGAATGAACTGTTAAACACCAACCCTCTCACAGCCGACGTTTTGCAGGAGGCAGTAGATCAAAAGGTGCTGTCAGTGCCTCTAGAAACTCTGCAACCGTTACTACAGAATTTCGTCGGACTTCATCAAACGTGTTGTCTGATTCAAATAAGTGACAAATATCTCTTCATTTACATTCATGATTATGGAATTACTTTGTAAGACTTGAAGCATTCGTAGAGTACGGATTCACCAAAATGTTTTCAGCCTATCGGCCGCAGTATAGCTCTGTTCAAATGTAGCGTTTGGAGTCCTGTTTTTCTCCACCTCCGCGTGTGATTGCCCAAGAATATTTTAGTGGATTATTTTGTTTCGGCACCCTGAACGGGGCCCCCTAAAATACCACCTCGACCAAAACTGTGCCCTTGATCCACCGACTTAGTGAGAAGACTTTTCTTTTCCTGCATTAGAGGAGCACGGAATGCACTTGACGTACGCAACAGTAATTACAGCACAGCGAGATGTATTCAAAAGCGGCGACAGACAGACCGACCGACTGATCACTCATTCATTATTCGCAGCCCCTACGTAAAAGAACGCGCCCTCTGACAGAATAGAATAGAACAGAATAGAATAGAATAGAATAGAATAGAATAGAATAGAATAGAATAGAATAGAATAGAATAGAATAGAATAGAATAATACATCAACAGGAAGCAATGACTAGGCCCACTTTAATTGTGAAATTTATGATAAACGTATTTCTTGTTACTTCTGCAACAAGCAACAACGTCTAAAATGTCGGTCCATTCCGAATGATTTGCTCGTAGTTTGTTTAATGACGCTACCCATACCTCACACTAAATTTGGCCTACAGTGTCGGTAATTGGGTGGTGTTGGGTAGTGAATCGCGTGCGCAAAGTTTGCCGTGCACTATGCTGTATGGGGCAAAGTGGCCGGGACATGAAAGTGACCATGCACGTCCATGAACCGTCAGGGTTATGAATGCGTGACAGCTATAACCCAATTTCCCATTCGTCTTCACGCTGCGTTTAATTCAACACGAATGCAACTTCGCCATTTACCTTTATTATAACATATACTCAGTTTCATTGTTTTAACGCAGTTAATTTAAGAAGAATTCGGGCTGTCTAGTAAAACCTGAAATTGTTATAGCTTCCTGTTGCAGTTGGATCTCTGTGCTCAGCTGTGCACAGGCCTCGCCAGCACCTGATTTAACGGAAACTATACGGAATATGGTGATGCGTTGTGTTTCAGTACTTCCATCCGTCCGAATCTCACTCCTGGCACGCACGTAAGATGTCTGCTTAAAACTAGGCTACAAGCTGAACGGTCTGAGTTTCGAATTCCGGTACAGCAAGAAATTGTTCTTCTCCAAACAGTCCCGACCGTCTCTGGGGTCCACCCAGCAAACTATTAAATGGGTACGGGGTGTTTTTTCTTGGGGGTAAAATGGCTGGAGGGTGACGTTAATCACTTACCTTCATCTGCCGAAGTCAAGAATAATTGGGACAAAATTATACTCCCCTTATATGACTGACTTCATTGTGTGGACAGGTACAATTTTAGTTTTTTCATTTGAAACAGACGCTAAACTTGGCTAGTGGTTGGCAACTGCATCGAAATTGCTGTTAGCTTATGATTACGTAAAACCATTCCAGCAAAGTTGTGCATTTACAACCTTCAGAAAGGCTACTGTGCACATCGACTGTGAGACAAAGCAATTGAACGGGAACTTCTGTTCTGGGTTGGAGTAATCCGCTCGGCTGAGGGCGACGCAATATTAAGGTAAGTGCAGTAGAGTCCCGATTAACCGAGACTCGTTTAACTGAGGTTCCGCGTTATCCGAGGTGAACTGTCGAAAAGTGACTCTACGGGGCTGGAGGAGAAAGAGAGCTGAAATTGAAAAATGGTGTTCACAAACAGCGTCTGTATGCGGTAGTGGAAATTTGAATAGAAAAACAATGAAGAAAGGAGAGTTTGAACAAACTTCTGAAGGCCTTTTTTTGTGGTTCACACAGATGAGAGTCAAAGGAAGCCCGATTTATGAACCGATTTTACACGCTAAGGCCTTAGAATTTCGTAAGTATTTTAATGAGGGGGAAGAATAATTTACCGCAGGTATTGGTTGGATGGATCGTTGGAAAAAATGTTTGGAGTTAGAAATCTGAACATGACTGCAGAAAACTTGTCAGTTAGTGCAGAAGAAATAACAACATTTACTGCTAAATTAGCAAAAACTGGCAAAAACAGTTGCAAATAAAATTATGTTATTATGTTCAATGGTAGGTCTAACCTGAACATAGAGTCTATATCATCACGTTAATGTATTCAGATCCAGTTAATTCAGTGTTTAATTTAATATTTAATAATTTACCAACCTCCGTTTTATTTGAGTTTTTGATTACCTGAGGTTCCCTCAGTCCACATTACGTCGGATAATCGGGACTCTACTGTACCCCACTTGGACAGGAGCAGAGAAGCAGTACAATATTACTGTGGTAATAATAATAACTATAATATCGTTGTATGCACCATTAACAGGAAGCGCGGAATAGCTGCGACACTGTGTACCATAGGAAAACGGTTTGTTTCATGTATATGAGTGTGAATACCCTGCATAAAGGGGATAATGTAATAATAATAATAATAATAATAATAATAATAATAATAAAGCCAAGTCCAACAGATTTTTCGTTGCGGGCCTACTACAGTCCTGATATTTCACTGGCATCTGTATCACTTGCAGGCGGACTACTGCCTAGCTCCTCCCCTCTGATAACACCTTAACACTACAAGCACTACACTTCCCTCCTGTCTGTGCTAATCTAAGTCTGTCGGTTCACTGTCTGACGGCTAGAAATGCAGGTAGAAGCTGTACCAACGTTGTCACGTCTCCCATCCTTCCATCACTGCCCTTTTAATGGTTGCTTTAAAAGTAGTAACGTGTCAGATGTGCGTGTATGTAAACATCACTTCGCCACGTTCTTCAGGTCGATTACGAGAACTATGGGAGCGCTGTTACGTCAACCTGTGATTAGAAATTAGTGGAAGAGGGCCGCTCAAAATTCAACGGGAAGCTCCTTATAGATGAAATTCCGTACAAATTGAGGCCGTCTGGTTATTCACGCCACCTGCCAAAGTCGCCTAACCACGTCACATGTGAGTAACAGACATACGTAACTGAATGAAACACAAAAAGTCTCCTGTAATATCCTACGCTACACCAGCATAGCACTGCCGAATAACGGTGGGGTTTTCTCGCATCCAACCAATGGCGCCATAATCGAAACCCGGATATTCCCCGAGGGATCGGTCCTCCCCATGTCCTAGCAAAGGTACGAGATGGCTTTCCTCGAGTCGATTTTCCCGTATCCTAGCAACAGCACAACTTTTTATGTAAACGCAACGACAACTGTTTTACAAACTTTTCATCTCCAAATGAACACATTTTTCATTCACGCATGTCGCTATAATTTTTAATTTGCGAAACACAAAGGACGATGGATGGACGGATACTGAATATTCGTAGAAGGCAGGATAATATTAAAATGTGTCTCAGAGGAATATAGTGATTATTTCAAGCCAATGCTGAATCAGGAAAGTTTTCATTGTAGTTAGTTCCTCAATTAAAAAAAGAACAAGAGATTTTCTAGGCCAGATGAATTGTTATCAGCTGCTGGATGAAAGTCCTACAGTCTGCAGCTATAATTAAATAACGTGCAGCGTTAGCGTCACTGCACTCTTGAGATTAGACGCAAACTGCAACACTGCGAGAGAATGTAGCCAATCAGGTGTAATGGGACGGGACTTCAACCAACAGGTTGGGTTGCTATTGGAAGCGGCTTCTCCCCAGCACTTTCAAGCATCGCTGGAAAAGGGAAGTTCTTAGCAGTTGTTATCGATAACAGAAGGAGAACAGCAGTTAATATAAAGAATTTTGTGTTAAGTTAAATAACCCAGTTATGTCCTAATGTGGTACATGCCAGTACTGACACACGTCTACATTAAAGTCACGTCAGTTCAATCGAAAAAAAAAATGAGGAACAGAAGTCACCACAAAATGTGTTTACATTCTATTCTTTACAACTACACGCAACTGGAGGCCATAATCCTACAGTATGCAACAGCGTATGGTAATCGTTCCAGAATATCGCCTTATTCCAAATACATTTTTAGTGTATTTCGAGGCTGTCACTAGCTTTTCTAGTCGAAAGTTGAAAGTTCATACATGAACCCGCAAAAAGCGATAATTGCAGAGCCTTTGCTTCTGAAATGTTGCAGTTTCATCGACTGAAGGCGTTCTCAGACCTCGATGCGGGGTAGAATATTTGTTCATTCGAGAGGGAACACGAGAAAAATAAACGGCAAATAGCATGAATAAATGAATAAGTACATGAGTAGCAATGCTGGTTAGACAGAGACCGAGTAAATTCTGTGTGGTTTTATTTGGCAAAGCTGTGCCAACCCATCAGCCTACTCGTTTTCTCACGTCCCCGGCACTTACCATAATAAAATCTACATTTCACCTCACGTGTCAGGGTAAGGAGAGCTTCCCTCTTGCGTGATTCCTCACACTGAATTTAAAATTAAATGTCGAAAGATAAAATTATTTTACACCTAACTAACAAACAATACAGGTCTAGCCTTCTTTGAACACACGACCCGAACAGACAAAAATTAAACTGTTATAAGTTTGAGTTCAAATATAGGTCTATTTTAATTTTTGTCCTTCCATAAATTGAACTGGACGTGCAGTTTAAATGCAAGGCGATACAGACCATAGGCTGGCCAACCCTGTTGCATCATCCAAGGCCTTAATCTATCACATATTTGATAAAAGTTGTTGGTGTGTTTCGCTGCCTTACTGCTGCAGGCTGGACACAGTGCGTGCGGGATGGAATATAAGGTCCTTCCTCCGCGAACTGAGCTTCATTCCGGTAGATTTCGGACAGTACCGGAAATCTGGGACGTACAAATTTGCTTACTGTCTAGAGTATCCATTGCAGGTAAAAAAAAAACCTCTTTTGGGTGTTTCCCGTAAATTTCCTGCCACGATTTCATGTAAACCGATGATTTAACAGTCATAAAATGAAAATACTTCATGTATCCATGTGCAGTCTGCAAGATGCGGAACCGCTAGATTTCGGGCATACTAAACAGAAGAATACGAAAGTGGAGAAAAAATGAGAGAAGGAAGAAAATAAACTAGCAAAAGAAACACAGACCTGTGAAGAAACATTCATTGCTTTAAATTTTTATTTCTTCTTCGGATTTGTTTCCAACATAACGTACGTAGCCTACAATTTACCCAATTTCTGACTCACATCAAATTATATAATATCTAGGACAACCACTACTGTGAAATAATGAAAAGCAAAAAATGTTTCCACACAGTTGGCAGCCTTTATTCGCACGAGATCTTCCCGGAAATAACAGATGAAGTGCAATCCACAGATTGGCTTTCTAATAACGGTACGTGCGAATATACAGTGCCGCAGCAGAGTGCATGCAGCTAGCGAGTCTGATGACGTCATAAAACACTTTCGCTTGTTGATGGCGCGAAGTCAAGGCCTCTGACAAGCGTGCAGTTACGTGCTGGACGCGTTCGACACGACGTGACGGAGACTCTGCCAGACGCGCGGACTGATGCTCGCTTGTCCTACCGGTACACCCGTCTCACTTTAACCCTTTAAATACGAAGCGTATCTGTTTTATATAAGGACTCAGTGCGTACCGCGCTGTAAACACTCTCCACTTCGGTTATAAAAACCAGTCTCTTAATGTTTTATAAGGCAAAAGTTGCTGTTTGTTCTGAGATCCGTACAAAACACGTAAACGCAATGTGGGCACCACGTAGATTTTTTTAATGTTAAACGTGGTGGTACTTAAAGTTACCGCTAGGCTTGAAAAGTTTAAGCAGATTCCAGCTACAGCTGTACTTCGCCGAGATTATGATGTGGTCAGGTTATTTTGCTTCCTTTCCTAGGGAAAACAGTCGTGTAATCATGAATTCCTACGTTGTTTATTGGATTCCGTCCTGAGCAACTAAACCCAGTCAGTATCATCATACGTAAGTTCTCTAACCTTTATCCCAGTTCTATGACTAGTTATGTCACCCACTTCTTTAACCTCCCCTTATTTTCCCCCTGACCTTTTGTATGGATTTCTCATGTCTTCCATGCGTGCTACATATCCTGCCAACACTATCCTTCCTGCTTGGATCACCCTAACAACAACTGATGAAGAACAGCAACTATAAAGCTTTCATTGAAAGTAAACAGTTCACTGCACTTGAAGATTGAAAAAACACAACATATAGATGCAATTAAGATCTAACCTTTCATTTAAAAATTAAATGAAACTTACGCAAAACAATTTTTCAATTAACGTAATGTGACATCTGTAATGCAATTACCTTGGAACAGTAGAAACATCAGTGCAACAGAAAACACCGTATAACATTGTTTTGCGAAGAACTGCGTGCAGTGCATTAGGACTTTCTATTCGCAATTCTCAAAGCGTCCAGACACGCTCGCGGGCCCACCCAGTCTCATATTCAGTGAGTAAAGGGGGGCCTATCCGGGAAGTAAAGAAGCTGGGGTGCTAACATGACCACTCATCTTGCCTCCATATACATTTATCTTTACATGCGGTGAAATATCACACTGGGATATCAAACGATCCTACCGTAACATGGGCATCGCGCTGTCAACCGTCTAAGATCTGCATAATCCCAGTAGCCTAGAGTTTCATTAAAATACACTGCAGCTTTTCACTGCCTCCCTTTGCGTGTTTCAAGGACGATGTTATGGGTCACAGGAGACGGCAAGCAATGTGACATTGCTTATTAACCAACAGGTGAAGCAACAGAAGGAAGAGATGTGTGTCTTGGAATGCATATACTCAATTTTCCTAAATTCACATACATCCTATCGTTCCTTTCCTGTGGCGCAACAGCCCAAATCGGGTCTAGGGCGCCTCCTTTTGGAGGTTTCTGGATCACACTCAGACACACACCACAGTCGGTAGGACTCCTCTGGACGAGTGATCAGTCAGTCGCAGAGACCTCTTCCTGACATCACCCGAACGCTCACAAGAGAGACAAACATCCATGCCCCCAGTGGGATTCGAACCCACGATCCCAGGAAGCGTTCGGCGGAAGGCCCACGCCTTAGACGGCGCGGCCGCTGGGATCGGCCATACATCATATCACCGGTAATTAAATTATTTCACAGCCATGAAAGGCTGAAATTTCATAATTACAGTGCGTTATTCTTAAATATGGTGTCGTAGATAAAATTATTATTATTAATATTGCGGCGATCAAGTGAATGAGAACGAGATGGGTGGGACATGCGGCCAGTTTACGGGAATGACGAATGCATACACACAGTTTATCCCCAAACCTGAAGTGAGAACGTCACTTGGTAGATCTAAGTGTGGAAGCGTAGACAGTAGAGCAGGAAGAGGATTTTAAAATTCGCGCCGTAAGGATATGTTAACCTTTTGAAGCCCAGCGGTAACTTTACATACCACCAGGTTTAACATTAAAAAATTCTACGTGGTGCCTACATTGCGTTTAAGTGTTTTGTACGGATCTCAGAACAAACAGCAACTTTTGTCTTATAAAACATTAAGAGACTGGTTTTTATAACTGAAGTGGAGAGTGTTTACAGCGCGGTACGCACTGAGTCCTTATATAAAACAGATACGCTTCGCCTTTAAAGGGTTAATGGACGCAAACGACTTGTGATTCCATAAAAAACGAAGCAGAAATTATTGGCCAGCTGAGTGAATATTAGATATGAAGAAGGACTCTCCTCCGCGGATGTATTTGTTAACACGATTCTATTCCCTTATGACTTCGTATTTGTGTAGCCACTCAAGGTGCCAAAAACTAGTGGCAAACTGATTTAAATTTGACGAAAGAATACAAATCATTGTACTGTTTACAAATGTACAGGCAAAGCTTTGCCTGTTTACGCCAAGAAGGCATAGGCGGGGAGCAGCAATACAGCTCCAATCTTAACCTCGGCCCTAGATGCAGGTGAGTAACAAAATTCACGCCTCCGCCAATTTATCTTCCCAGCAACTCGTGCAAGATGGACTGACACAAAAAAAAACACATGATCGCCGCAAAAGGCCTACAGGGACGCAAATAAGGCATGAGAGGTGCGGTTCCGAGTGACAGTTCTGAATAACGAATAATTAAATCGAGAGGCAATCCAGATTGTATATGGAACGCACCACCTTCCAGTGTCGGCCGAATTTTATCGACTAGTTGAAGACTTTTCGTGATTTTTCTCAAATTCTACAAGCGAATGCTGAGATACTATATTAAATTAGACATGACCACCTGCTTCCAAAGTACGAATCTGAAGCACGAGATCGAGACTAATCTCTTTACCCTTATTTGTAATCCTTTTTAACCAACGCACTCTGCTGTGTGTAACTACCGTCTGCAGGAGAAGCAACGCTATGAAACAAACTGTAGCTCAGTGCAACATATCAGTTCGAGACGATGTCTTAACCTTTTAAAGCCTAGCGGTAACTTTACATACGACCAGGTTTAACATTAAAAAATTCTCCCTGGTGCCCACATTGTGTTTATGTGTTTTGTACGGATCTCAGAACAAACAGCAACTTTTGCCTTATAAAACATTAACAGACTGGTTTTTATAACTGAAGTGGAGAGTGTTTACAGCGCGGTACGCACTGAGTCCTTATATAAAACAGATACGCTTCGTCTTTAAAGGGTTAACATCACTCAAATCACAAACACTTTGCAGGACTTTTTCCATCGTCAACACAGTTAAAAAACCAGTGTTTCAGAAGGAACTTTTTCCGTCCGTTTCGGAAGAAAAAGCGCTGCAAAGTGTTCGTGATTTGAGTGAAACTCTGGCTCGATCGACTAACAAATCAGTAGCATTCTTATAGCGGCATAGAGGTGAACAGTTGTAGGAAGGACGGAATGCAGTGAAGCGTACTTACATATGCCTGTTCAGTATTTGCATAAAGCCATCATGCACGAGGTCAAATGAAAATCCGGGCCATGTCACGAGTCACGTGACATGCATTTCAGCCCCACTTTTCGCTTCAAAACTGCGCGAAACTAAAAAAAGGTCACGCGACTGGCCGTGGTGCATAAAAAATTCATTGATAAAGAAGTGAGTTGGTAATAAGAACAGAAGATATTCTATATGACTGACAAGCGACACTGCTAAAGAAAGAAGTGTCTGAGATAAGTGTGGAAGGTTTTCGATAACAACCGGAATGTTATAGTCTCTGGATCCTTGCAGGACGCAAACCAGATGAGAAAATCAATTGGCGGATCTTAGGTATAAGATATTTTATAATGGAGGAGGATTTCGTAGTGTAAAATATGGCTCATTATTGTTAAGAACGTGTATCTGAGATGAAGAAAAAATTCACACAGAAATTTTGATGGGGAAAAGTGCTGGAAATGGACCACTTGGAAGACCGTAATGGGGCTACTAGAGTAATAACATGAAAAGTGTTAGGAAAACAAGTTTTAAGAATGATATGTGAAGCAACAGAGACGAATATAGTAATGGGCATTCTTAACCTTTTAAAGACGAAGCATATCTGTTTTATATAAGGACTCAGTGCGTACCGCGCTGTAAACACTCTCCACTTCGGTTATAAAAACCAGTCTCTTAATGTTTTATAAGGCAAAAGTTGCTGTTTGTTCTGAGATCCGTACAAAACACATAAACGCAATGTGGGCACCACGTAGAATTTTTTAACGTTAAGCCTGGTGGTACGTAAAGTTACCGCTAGGCTTTAAAAGGTTAATAGAGATGTAGAACTTGGGACTCTATTAACAGGGATTTCGTTTTATGGTAAGTTAATGCAGCATAAGGCTGATAACGTGTAGAATACAAAACCACAAAAATAAATATCATCACAGGATGTTATTAAATTGTACGTAAATCGCAAAAGTCTGTAATGTGTTAACGACAAAATAAAGCACGTCAGATTTTAATGGTATTTGACAATTCCCATTTCTATTTTCGGCTTCCACAGAAAATCCTTCCACTGACACAATTACGTAGGTCACATATTATAACAGTTAAGGGACACTCTGGTCACCATTTAACTGTATATGAACACTACGAACTCGGAAAGATTTGGAAAGACGTCTTGCTGTAACAATTGGTACTACTATGTAGAAGCATTATTTGCTGAAAAGGCTGAGACTGTAATACCTACTTTAGAATAGACACGTGTCAACTGCCTTTTTCTGCCATCTTTTGGCGATTCTGTTACATAACACCACAAGTCTTAGGCTTGTGTCTATTGCATATGGACTAACTGTTGTAAGGACCAGTTTTCAGACACAGAGGGCAATTACCATGGAAGGAGGTGGGGAGATTATCACAGACGTTGTGTAGTAAAGGATTAGAAATCAGGCAGTTATGACAGATTTTAAGGTACTACCCTGGCCGAGATTCTAAGACAGCCTACTGAATAAACTCTAAAGCAGCTACCACTACACCCAGCTGCTCGGTGAAATTATGGATTATGTAAATACACCTATGTTTATGATCAGACAACTATAGGAAGAACCATGTAAATACGCCACAATTCCTGCAGCCTTCGCGCTTTATTTGTATGAGGTCACAGCGCAGAAGTCCGCCTCGAGAACAGAAAAGTGCACATTGGTTGCTCTTGACAGTATGGAAATAAAGGTCAGTGCCTTATATGACACACAATGAATTCTACAGTCAATTTAAAAACAACTATTAGACGCGTTTGTTACGAAAAACAGGGCCATTATAAACACATTAATGCCGTTCTATTTTAGAAACGAGACGCCTTGACATTTAGTGTTAGTCTCTGTCAAAATGTCCAACAGACACAATAACTCTTTTTCAGAAAAATAAAAACCGCATAGCCTACGTTAATTTGTCCATGACCACGATACGGCGTGTCAGCAAAACACTCAAATCTAATTCAGTAAGAGACTTGGCAGTGGAAGAACACCTAAAGTGAGGATTGAATTGAAGACGGATTGCTTCCGCCTGACGACCAGCGTGTCCCACAGTTCCAGCAACCTGTTGCGGCCACTGAGAATATGCTTAATTAACGACGGAGTTTCGCCAGTATATCAAATTCGGGTAATGCCTGTTACCATTCGAGTAACAATCTTCTGCTTTCCCATCTCCTATCACACCACATCACGACTTCAAAACATAAACCATCTTCCTTACTCTGTAAGCAGACAAGTGTCGACCAGCGTGTCCCACAGTTCCAGCAACCTGTTGCGGGCACTGAGAATATGCTTAATTAAAGACGGAGTTTCGCCAGTATATCAAATTCGGGCAATGCCTGTTACCATTCGAGTAACAATCTTCTGCTTTCCCATCTCCTATCACACCACATCACGACTTCAAAATATAAACCATCTTCCTTACTCTGTAAGCAGACAAGTGTCGGCCAGCGTGTCCCACAGTTCCAGCAACCTGTTGCGGCCACTGAGAATATGCTTAATTAAAGACGGAGTTTCGCCAGTATATCAAATTCGGGTAATGCCTGTTACCATTCGAGTAACAATCTTCTGCTTTCCCATCTCCTATCACACCACATAACGACTTCAAAATATAAACCATCTTCCTTACTCTGTAAGCAGACAAGTGTCGGTTCAGAAATTAAGAGCCTCCAAACTGAAGGCCAAGGATGTGGTCACGTGCTGCCTGGTGAGGGCTGATGCAATTATCAGGGTGCGGTGATAGACTAGCATAGAGCAAGGGCGGAATGATGATACTACAATAAAGCTTCGGGCTTCATAAAGGGTAGGAAATCTGCGTTGAGCTCTCTGCCTGTCAGTGATAACCAATGCATCACTTGAGTCAGGTAAGTGGAAATTCGTACAGGGATAAACCGTGAACACATTCACGCCTATAATTCTTTTACAGTACATCCTTATGGAGATCCAAAGCTTACGGGATGTTACGCCGTGTCGAGTGGCGAATAGTTACCGACGTTTCAAAGGAGTACAGTGCCTTCACTTGCAGGGACAAGCAGTTCACAAAATATCGGTAGTTATTTAACAGTCGACAGGTCGCAACATCCGACAAGAGTGGAACCGATAGTGCCACCGCTGTGAGAACCTCGAATCTCACACTCTTTATATATTAGCATCTGCAAGACTGAAGAGGGGAGGAAAATTGGAGATCACATAAATGGTCACGTTTACTGTCATCGAAAAATGAACCAGGGGAAATGACACGTACACACAGAAAAAGAAATTACTAAACCGCATAATGTTAGGTTTACAGTTCTTGTTAGCAAGTGCATAGTGACAGGCGCTACAGAGCAGCTCCCTGCCGTCATCTTCAGGGTCCAAGCAGTCACACAAATATCACCAACACACTACAACAAACGCATCATTTTTTGTATTCAATCTCACTTAAGCCCACTTTCTTGAAGACATACAACTTTGTATTCTTTACAACTCACTCCTTACTTACACCATTATTGTTCTCAGCAACTCTCTTGTCATCATCATCATCATCATCATCATCATCATCATCATCAACAACAGCAGCAGCAATAATAATAATAATAATAATAATAATAATAACAATAACAACAGCAGCAGCAGCAACAGCAATAACAACAACAACAACAACAACAACAATGACGACGACTACAGCAGCAGCAACACATACACACACACACTCACAGACCTACCTTCACACATACACACACACACACACACACAC